>OY992530.1:116681742-117137793 GCA_963921185.1 Dasysyrphus tricinctus
TTTTTCTCATATCGTGTCTGACAGCGAGTTGTGAACATTTGCAAGAAATTTCACGTTAACACACACACCTATTGAAAAAAAAGCACAAGTTGAGCGCTTTGAGTGCTCTGAGCTAAAAAAGGAACAGGTATTTTTTGACGGCTCAGTGCTATGCTCATAGCTTAAAAATAACGCCTATAATTAGGTTAGGTGAGGTTAGAAGGGGTGATGTTACGGCAAGCCGTCGCATCTCACTCGGATCTCAATGGATCCATTGCGCTCCCCATAGGATTTTGGCAAGGAAGGTTTGGGGAAAAGGATAAGATGGATTAGGTGGAGTTAAGGTATGGGATGCCTCCCTGAACCACCCTGAATTCTGGATGAATTTAAGGATGTTTCTTAGTGGCAAGTTAGAGATGTCGCCCAATTCGTCGAAAAAATATTCTCCGAGGGCTGCTTTTCTGGTTCTGGCTAGGCTGGGGCATTCACAAAGAAAGTGATATGAGCCCTCATCCACCTCTACATCCTGACACCCTCTACACAAGTCCGACGAGCTAATGCCCATTCTGTGCATGTGGGTTCCCATTGAGTTGTGACCCGTTAGGACTCCAATTAGAGTGGAAAGTTGAGGCCTACTTATCTTAAGTAAATATTCTGTCTTTTTTCTAGAGATATTTGGCCATAGATTCCAAGAGTCGATGGTTGACCATCTAACGTCTGCAACCTCGAGGAAGCTTTGGTGAATTCTACTTTTTCTTGCTCCAGTGGAACGAGTACAGAGTGATCGGTTTGGCTCGGATCAAGAGATGATCCGTTTTTGGCCAGCTCATCTGCCATTTCATTCCCGTGTATATCACGGTGTCCTGGGACCCATCTTAGGGTGACTGTGTTAGATGCACTGAGAATCCTCAGCACATAACGGCAACTATCTACCAGTTTGGACTTTGTAGTAATTGAGGAAATGGCTTTTATTGCCGCCTGACTATCAATAAAGATATCGATATTTCTATTAACTACTTCACGTGAAGCAAGATACTTTGCGGCTTCGCATACTGCAAGTACTTCCGCTTGGAATACACTGGAGAAATTTGGAAGCTTTATTGATCTGTTAATAGGTGGGTTAACTGAGTAGATACCAGCCCCTACCCCCTCACATGTCTTGGAACCATCCGTAAACACCGAGACATGACTAGCGTTAATGACCCGGTTTTCATTCCAGGATTCCCTTGTCGGGATATCTGTTATGGCCACTGGGTTAAAATCTATGTGCGGTGTGATGTAGTCGGTTTGAATGTCTATGTCTGTGAATTTCATAATAGTTCTATGACCGTAGTGGCCCCTCTTCCAGTTATTGCACTGTTTAAGTCTTATAGCACTTTTGGCCGCCAACTCTTTTGTAAACAAATCGAGTGGGAATCTAGTGACAGGAAAGTCTCAAGGGCTGCCGTTGGTGTGGTTCTAATAGCACTAGTTGTGCCAACGCACGCTAGTCTCTGAATTTATGTCATGGTCGTAAGATTGGTTTTCTGGTCCAAGGCTGGCCACCAGACCAAGCATGCGTACGTAAGAATAGGCCTTATTATGGCTGAGTACATCCAATGAATGGTTCTGGGGCTGGGACCCCATCTTTTACCAAAGATTCTACTGCAAGTGTAGAATGCAATTGAGGCTTTTTTCCCTCTTTCTTTAATGTTGTCTTTCCAGTTCAGTTTACGGTCAAGCACAATACCAAGATACTTGGCAGTTCCCGAAACCTTTAGCGGAATTCCGTTAATGGTTGGCAGGTTTATGCTGGGAACGTTATGCTTCCTTGTAAACAAGACCAGTTCTGTCTTTAGTGGGTTTACGTTAAGTCCGCCTATAATTACTTATCCAAAAGCTACTTTCCAATAATTTATGACTTTAGCTCCAGTTATGCCGTTTTCAATTGGTGGGCTCGGATTCAGTATCACAGTGCATACTAATCGGAATACGTTGGCCTTATGTTAAAAAGAGATATCATACTTCATCTATGTAATGTTGACACAACTACAGAAATGGAGAGTCGTCATAAAACTGCTTATAGCATTTTGTTGAAATTTGAATCTTAGTTAGTTGCCTACAAATAAACGCCCATTTATCACGTTTATCACATTTTATCGTGGTGACTGCTAAAAGTCAAAGTTAGGCAGTTAAATGTATTCACTTTAAAATTAGTCTGTGGAGTGAGACCAATGCGAAGAACGTTTCCCAATCATCAATTCACAGTTTGGTTGTCTTTAAAGCCTAGTATATACATTAGACTGTTTCAAAAAAAAAAAAGTTGTCTTGCAAACAGGCTCAAAAGTTTTATTTGAGTAAAAAAAGACGTCTGTGAAAATTTGAGCTCTTAAAATTCATGTTTAGACATGCCTCATCGCAGATTTCGGTTTTCCATACGATTTGTATGGGAGAAAACACCTGTTTGTGTTTGTGTTTGGAATTTTATAACTTAACAATGACAAGTATTTAAACTAACGGCATATGTTTTTCGTGTAGAAAATTGAACGTTCTTCAAAAAAGGTCTTGACATGTTTTATCGTAAATCCAGCCGTTTTAAAGTTACAGTCAGTCAAACTCATTCCATAAAATTCCCATACATTTATTTAACGTAAAATAAGCATTATTTTAGTAATTGAAGATATTATGGTAGTTAATATCACTCTTATCGAAAAATGACTTAAGTCCTTTTTTGTAGAGGACCAATTTTCCTTTCCAATGGTGCCTAACAATATTACTTCACTTCAACTAATACAGTTATATTACAATAATTAATCGCTTTTAAATTAGTTTTTAGTAGGAAATTACATAGAAATTCCCTAATTAAACTCGGCAGAAAATTTTTTGAAACAGAAACTAAAATATACTTTTCCAAAGGTTTTTTGGGGTGCTGAACTAGAATCGGAAGTCAGAAATATTCTACTACGTCACATTTGTGAGATATTGCCGTATGGAAAATTGAGTACATAATGTTCAGTTAAATGCACCAAAATTGAATACTAAGCAAATACTAAAATTAATGAAACACCCACGTGTAACATCATTGTATATAAATTCTATAGTATTCTCATGAAGAAAAAAAGCAAGAAAAAAAGCTTGTGGCCATCTATGCGTCTAAATGTAATACTAATTTTTGTTAAGGGATCTCGGTAAGGCGATCACAGCGAACCTATCGACCAAATGTCTACCTACAAAATCGTGTTTCATGAGAATACTATAGATTGGATATACAATGGTAACATCCTCAAAAACTCTGGAATGGCAGAAATATTACACCAATGTAAGATTATTGTGTGGGATGAGTGCAGAATGGCTTATAAATAAAATGCACGACTGGATCGCACGTACTTGCTCTTATGTTCAAGTTGTGTGGAACTTAAGAACTTTAAAAAATATTCAAGTAATTATAGAAAAAGTATAAAAAAGCATTAGAATCGTTCGTTCTTTTAATTGTTTAAACAGCCTGATAAATAACTTAGAGCGCAAAAAAAAGTATGCCTTTTGATTACTTAAGAAAATATCAATATATGCAAAAAAAAAATTTAAAATCGTTGGAGCCGTTTTCTTAAAAATTAATTTTTTATATATAAAATTTTTGTAACATTTTTCAAAAAAAAAATTGGTATGCCACTTTTGAGTATATATTAATATACATTTAAAACTGAAATTTCAAAACAATTCATCAACCTGTTTTTGAAATATTGAATTTTCAAAAAAAAATTTTGATTCTTTTTTTAAAAATCCAAAATTTATTTTTTTTTAAATTTTGGTATGCAGTATTATTTATATTCTAACAAAGCTTTTGTGGAAAAATTTTTATTGAAATCGGATGAGCGGTTAATGAGAAAACCAAAAATCAAAAAAACCGTTATATGACAGGTACCGTTAAAAAATGTTTTTGGTGATTTTTTTTCTTACTAAAAGGTATATCATATCTACAATAATACACTGATTTTTTTTTTATCAAAATCGTTGGAGCCGTTTTTGAGATAAATAAGCTTTTTCTTAACGGTTGTATGGCAAGTACCGTTATTTTTTGAGCTAAAAAAAAAATTTAAATTTCCCCTCTGGAGAGTTACAAAAAAACCTTAAGTTCAAAATTTGAAGAAAATCGCTTCAGTGGTTTAGGCTGTAGGTTGAGGTACGGACAGACAGACAGACAGACAGACAGACAGACAGACAGACAGACAGACAGACAGACAGAATTGTGCCACCCACTTTTTTCGTGTTCTCTATCATCGTAATGTCATGTTTGATTGTTATCTCGAAATTTTTTTTTTGCACGAATCCAAAACTTGCCCTATAGTACCTATATCGCAAGTAAAAATCATTGGAAGCTTTGAATCGAACATTGAAAGATATTCTAGATAATCAGAATTTATATGGTGGTGTCTTAATATTATTGGCCTGTGATTTTCGGCAAATATTGCCTGTAGGTAATTCCACGATCAACTGCAACAGATGAACTAAATGTATGTTTAAAACAATCACATTATCAACAAATATGCGTATCCAATTGCAAAGCATTTGTTGGATTTTCCACATGGCAAAATACACGTTGATGATGGAAAATTTTTGTAAAGTTACCCAAACCAAATATTCCTAATATTGGACACCGATAAAAAGATATATAAAAATAACGGATATTAAGTGGACTCTTCAAAATAGGAACTGGTTAATTAGTATCATATAAGTTAATCGATACTAATCATCCGACCGAATTTCTGAATTCACTAGATTTACCAGGGCAACTATGGCCACGCCACAATTTACGGCGTAGCGACACAACGCCCAAAGACAGATGGCCCAAATCGCAAAATGACATATCACCCAAATATATGGGTGTTCTTTCATAATGACACAACCCCCAAAATAATGTGTCATAGCGCCCAAATGAATGCGACAAAGTGCCCAATAGTTTTTTTCAAAATATATGTATGTATACTTGCAATATTTTGTCTGCAATATGGACCTTGACAATCTTCTTTACCATCAGCTTTTGTCTGGACTTGCAATTGCACTCGAAGAAAAAACACAATAAGCAAAGCCTGGCTCAGATATGCATGGATTGTAATGTCTACTCTAGCCATAGTTTTCCCAAGTAGTTTGATTTTGGAACGCTTCGATTATTTTTAAGGGTGTCTGTGGTGATTTCAAAAAAACTTGTGACGCAAGCCTTTCCAGATTTCTTTTCATCTTCGAGTGCACAAAGTTTCTCGAAGCCGTTTGATTACTGTAGTAAATTCGAAATTACATACATATGTGTATAAGCATTGTAATCACACAATATTGATTAAATTGAAAAAATATAATCTTATAGGACTCTTCAAAAATTGGTGAGTAAGAGCGCGAAGGATGTGGGGGGGGGGGGACGCGCGCCGCGCCGCGTTACGTTACTAGACCGAGAGCCCACAGCAGATTTTGGGTGTGAGCCAGTGTGTTGATTTTGCCAATTATTCTAAATTTTGAAAAAAAAATAGATGGCAACCCTAAAACTGTGAAAAATTTTCAATTTGATTTTTATTTTTGTTTTAACTGGTCATGGCTCACTAATACACCTAGTTTGAGCGTATAATCTAAAAAGTCCATCAAAGTAGCCAAAAAAGCCATTCATAAAGCTTTGAAAACTTAAAATCAGCCTAGTTTGAATGACTATTTCTCGGTCGATTTTTATCCAAACTGTTTTTTAAAAATATATTTTAAAATAAATTTAATTATCTTTCTTTTATATGAAGCAATGCCTATACCTATCTCTGCTGGTAAGAAAATTATAAGCAAATACGTAAGAAAAACCAAAAAATGCGATTTTTCACATTTTTTTGCAATTATCTATTTAAAGTTTAGCTAACTAAAAATTTTTTAAATTTTTTTTCAAAAATCCATTTTGATGGTAAATTTTATTCTCTACAAAAAAAGTTTTGAGAATTATCTCGAAATTTTGCTTCGTTTTCGAGTTATATGCAAAAAACCAAAAAGGGTGCTTTTGCACCCCCCTCTCCAAAATGCACCCTCCAATTTAATAGAACTCCGTGGTTTTCTCATCTTCAATGACCCCTTTGATGATTTTTATAATAAAATCCCATGAACGTCTTAGTTCCTTATTATATGGCATAATCAATAGCCTATTAACCATTATGGTAAATAAGACACAAGGCCACCCTTAGGAATATGGGGTATAAATTTGGATGGTTCAGTATTTGCGCATGGGCAACTGTGTGTTGCATGTTCACGTGCAGGTTAACCATCTGCCTTAATAATAATTTTGACCAATGGAAAAACGAAAAATATTGTATAATATCAAAAAGCACTATACAATATTTTTTTCTGTATTGTATTAGTTATTTAGCGTAAAAAAAAACACTCATATTATTGCCTGTCCGACACATTATACCTACGTACTGTTGAATTTATTTATAATTTTGTTTTTTAATTTTTTGTCGAAGCTTTTGTCTACCCGAGCGAAGCCGGGACGGGCCAGCTAGTCTTGTTACAAAATTAATTCTCCTAAAACTCCTAACAGTTATGCATTTAACCCTATTCTTTAAGGAATTAAAGAACTTTACAAAGGATTCTTGGAAACAATGGCGCGGACATCGCTTCAATCAAGCCTTCGATTGGAGCTCTATGAAGAGGCTAAACGGCAGGATTTGGTGAACTCTTTACAGAGAAAGATGGCAGTGGCGTCTGCATGTGGAGCTCTTGGGGGTTTTTTGGCAACTCCAATTGCAAAAGTGCAAATAAGAATCCAAAATAATTCTTGGTATTTCTACAACGGCGTACGTGAGGGCCTAAGAAAGATATATCGGAGCGGAGGTGCTCGCATGATGTTTTCTGGTGCGGAAGTATCTTCACTCCGTGGCACAATGAATGCTATCGGACAAATTGTTCTGTACGATGAGGTAAGCTAAAGAAGTGAATCAGATCAATAAATTATATTTAATTATTTTTTTTTATTTTGCAGGCAAAAATATACCTTCTTAGCTATCCGAAGGTCTTCGAAGACAACCTATATACTTCAATTTTAGCATCAGCCATAGCAGGTTCGGCTGCCGCTTCACTGCAACAACCCCTGGAAGTTGTGCAGGTAAATTTAATGTTCAAATTCAAAAACAAAAATCATTAATTTTCAATTATTTACGTTTTTATTCTTAATCTTAAAGGTTAACTTTATGAATGCCACGCCAGGGAAGTATGGAAATGCCGCTCAGGTAATGAGGGAAATATTTAAGCGATATGGGATACGTGGCTTTTATAGGGGGTTTATTCCCACTATAATAAGAACGATTCCACAGACAAGCATAACATATATATTGCTCGAGCAAATGCGTTCCAATGCGTGAAGTAAAAATAGGATAAAAGTGACTAGAATGGTATGGCTGATGTAAAGTAGGCACTGATCTCTACAATATAACTGGATAATGTATTCCATAGAAAGTATAACGGTTTTTTTTTTACTCCAATTGAAGATGACGTTTGTTAGGCAAGACCACTTTTTGACGTCTGCTGATAACAAAAAAAAAGTAATTTGAAGTAAGATTTTTATTTGTGAAAACAATAAAATGAAATAAAATATTTTGTTTATTTTTTAAGTTCTGTCGGAATGTGAACAAAACTCCTATGCAGCTCTTCAAATTCTCGAGATGTGTGGTTTGCAGATGTCTAACGCGCCCCAGGAAGTGGTCGGTCGTTATTTTGAGGAGGAACATATTTTTCTTCGCCAGGAAAAAAATTTCCACCGGGGTACAGGCCGACTTTGGCAAATGCCACCAACAATGAGCTCATAGACGTTGTTAATCTATGCAACTGGCTATTGATTTACTGCCCAAGCCACAACCGCGTTGCTACGAACTTAGTGGATCTTATAAAGAGGAATACTCGCACCATGGGTATCAACGTCCAGCGACCGACTGTTTGCCCTGCATTTAGTCGTATGTAGGGTGTTTGCGAGAGCACATTCGCCAAGGAGCTCAGACTGTCGTTCGTCCAACTATTCAAGACGATAGCTATGCTGATATCAAAAAGATTTGCTACACTGAAATGTCTACTCCTTAGCAGGTAATAAGCCAAAAATCACTGGATAGTCCAGAACATTGCCTTGCAGATGAACTTGTAGTTGAGCGGGCGCGCTACCCTGTGGAGTGTCAATATTCCCCTAAGGAATGTTATGATTTGCGGCATCGATTCGTACCACGATGCCAGCCGAAACGGCAACTTTGTAGCGGCATTTGTGTTCTCCATAAATGGCAAGTTCACTCGCTGGTATAGTAAAGCCGTGATCCAGAAAAAAGCGGGAGGACATTAAGCCAATCTGCCTTCAATATCCCGAAAAAGAATCCACGGGTAATCTGAGTAAGTTGAGAACGATTATCTCGTTCAAAATCAAATTCTAACTGAACAACTTTTACAAGTGTCATCGATGTGGTCACTCTGAATCGAATATCATGGATTCTTTAAACATTTGGACGTAAGTTTCGCCTAGAACCTGTAATGGAAAAATCATTGGATAAAGCCATAAGTAGTAAAAATATATCGATGATAAATAAGCTGATATTGTGATAAGAGCCGAAAGCTTTGACACAGTTTCTGATGACGTTATTTTGTCATCAATTCGAAGTGCAACCTGTAGCCATAAAGAGTACCTGTGCTACTTGGATCGGCATACAAAACTGTCGGATACAACCTTTCATGGATTCTGCGATTCGGTTTCTGCCAGCACCGCACTAAAGAAATCAATTGTATGATTGCTTTGGGTAAGTTCTTTTGAAACAAAGATACTAGACTAACAATTTAATTTCAACGATCCTTTATAATAACGGGTGATTTTTCAGCTGGTTTGGTTTTGGCAACACTGGTTTTGACAGCTGACGTGTGTTTAGTACCTTGTGTCACTGTCAAACAGCTTCAGTTTGGTTTGCAATTTAACCATGGATCGTCTTACAAATGAACAACGCTTGCAAATTATTGAATTTTACTATCAAAATTCGTGCTCGGTTCGAAATGTTTTTTATCGAAAAATTGTGTTCAGCGATGAGGCTCTTTTTTGGTTGAATGGGTACGTAAATTAGCATAATTGCCGCATTTGGAGTGAAGATCAGCCAGAAGCATTGCAAAAGCTACCAATGCATCCCGAAAAAGCCACTGTTTGGTGCGGTTTATGGGCCGGCGGCATTATTGGGCCATATTTCTTCAAAGATGATGCGAATCGCAGCGTTACTGTCAATGGTGAACGCTACCGAGCGATGATAACAAACTTTTTTTTGCCCGAAATGGAAGTTCTTGACTTGCATGATATGTGGTTTCAACAAGACGGTGCCACATGCCACACAGCACGCGAAACAATGGCGCAATTGCGAGGCGAGTTTGGTGAACAGTTAATTTCACGTTTCGGGCCGGTCAATTGGCCGCCTAGATCGTGCGATTTGACACCATTAGATTATTTTTTGTGGGGGTATGTCAAGGCTAATGTCTATAGGGACAAGCCCGCTTCGATTGACGCACTGGAAGCCAACATCCATGCATTCATTCGTGAGATACCGGCCGATATGTGTGAAAGAGTATGCCAAAATTGGACTCAGCGGATGGGCTACCTGAGACGCAGCCGCGGTCAACATTTGCATGAAATTATCTTTAAACATTAAATTGCAAGGTTCAAACTATCCATTCAAATAAATATTTCATTCATTTTTTCGAATTTTTTGTGTTTTTTTTTTTTTTAAAGTTCTAAACCTCTTAAAAAATCACCCTTTATAAGCTTTTCAACCGAACGAATAAAATATCAACATAAAAAGTTCTCTAAAAAAACCGATAAGGTTCGATTGAAGACTATAAAACTATAGTCTGTGAAATTTGTGAAAATGGTAGCCATAATTCTTATTTTTAATACATAGGTAAATGAATTGAATTGGTTAGTCCTCTGACACAAATATTGAAAAAAACTGCCAAACTTTAATATTCGATATCAAGATGCATGTAGGTAAATGCTCGTATTTTCTAGATGCATCCACATCCGAATTTGTTGACGGTTCTTGGTTAAAAGGCTGCTAATTTAAAAACTAAACCCCGTCAGTCTACTTTCCACTTGAAGCTCCTTTAAATTCTAGTTGTGAATTATGATTACCCCAAACCGAACAACCATAGAAGCTGTCTCAGAAGTCTAAACAATTCTTTTATCTTGTACACTGATTTCCCTATATTTCGCCACCAAAAGTTTTTCTACATTAAATTATTTAAATCACAAATTTTTCAGAAACGAATTTGTTGGCAAAGTATTCAAAGTTCCAAGCGGAGATGTTGGTGTTTGTTGTGAACTCAAAGTGAGAATCATACATTTAAAAAAAAAAACATTAACACACAAATATTATTTTCTTAGAATACAGTTACTGGAGTTTTGCTTACATCGAGTGCTTCTTCAATTAATGGCCTTTTCGATTGGAAATCCAGAATACCGATTCGATACGTGTGAACGCTTCTCATTTCAATTCTGAAATCAAATCCAAAACAATTTTCTTTTCAGAACAAGAACTGGTTGCAGTATGGGTTCACATTTGAGTCCATTTTTGGCAAATTTATTCATGTCAAATTAAGAAACTAAAATGAAATATGCAAGAAATTTTCCAAGAATTTGGTTCAGATACTAGATGATGTATGGGTCACATAGTCAAAAAACAAGAACTTCGAAGTCTAATAAACTTACTAAATAAAACAGAATATCCAAAAATCAAATTTACTTACGAAGAAGAAATAAACGGAAGATTAAATTATTTAGATTTTACTATAATTAGAAAAGGTGAAAATTTCGAGTTTGATATTTATCGAAAACCTTCAAATACTCTAAGATATATAACATCGGACTCTTTTCATTCATTTGAACACAAAATATCAGCCTTCCATTCAATGATTTTTAGAGCTTTGAATATCCCGATGACGCAAGAAAGAGAATACATTGAAATACGAAAGATCAAAGAAATAGCTTAGATTAATGGATATACAGAACAATTAATAGATGATATAACGATTGCACATAGAAGAAAACAAAACTTAAGAAATTATACAACTTTAGATTTAATCAGAAATGAACAAGATGAACAAAAGAAATGGTCAAAATTCAATTTTTATCCAGAAACAACATCAAAATTAAGACCCATTTTTAGTAGACAAAATATAAAAATAAGCCAGTGTAGTGAGATAAAACTTAAAAATCTTATTAGTGGCTCAAAGGACAAAATTGAAAAAAAAATCAACAATCAGGAATATACTCTATTGGATGCAGTGATTGTAGAAAGGAATATCTAGGACAGACAAGAAGACCAATTGTGAAAAGATTCAAAGAACATTTTGCCCATGTAAAATACAATGAACCTGAGAAGTCGAGTGTAGCACAACACATGCTGGATAATAACCATAATTTTAGCTTACAAAATTTGAAATTAATTCGAAATGTTAATAATCCTTTTGAATTAGATGCATATGAATCTCTTTACATTGTTAAAAATAGAAATAATTTAATGAATAATTACGATGGACCAATAAAAGATCCAATTTTCAAAAAATTTTATAATAGATCCTAAATTCACTATAAATTTGTTTGTGTAGTTTGTTTTGTTTGTAAATATGGAACTCCAAGTGGAGGTGGTGGTAGTGACATAAGTCGGCCCATTGGCGGTGGACGTATTTTACCTGGTGGCATAGGGGGGTATTCCCATAAAATGAGGTGGGGGTGGACTTATAAATGGTGGGGGTATAAACGGAGGCGGCATGCGGCCTAGCATTGGTGAAGCGGGTGAATCCATGTGTATAGGTGAGGGTGCATTATTTGGATCTGATGGCTGAAGATTCAAATCCACTGTAAATACAAAAAAATTAATTCTTTATTTAAAACTAAAATAAAAGCACACATAAAACTTATGATTGTTTTCTTTGGCAATACTATGCACATTGCTGCCAACAAGAGAAGTTAATTTCCGACGTAGAGCTGTTGCATCAGAGCGAGCTTCCTCGAAACTTCTTTCGGACTGGCGTGCAGCTAACCAAGTTTCATGAGTTCGATTTTCAAGGGTTCCAATCTGTGCTTTGTGTGCAGCAAGCTGGTTAAAAATTAATGATTAAATAATCATAATCAAAAAATTTGATTAAAATTAATTAATCAAAATCATTAATCGTTAATTTGATTAAATAGTAACAAAGTCTTAGAAAAATGTACAGTCAGGTAACTCTACTTGCTTTTGCTGTTTGAACACTATGGGGTTGGGGGCTGAAGTAGTATGCGTTAGGTTTTAGCACAGTCTAGATCTTGACAGAGGTGGTTCTTGATTCAGAGCAGAGGTGGAAACTTTTTTTTGGAAAAAATATATAAAAATACAAACTTTTTCAACTTTTTTTTTGAAAAATTTAGAATAAACAACTTTTTCCTAATTTTTTTTTAATTTCAATCAAAAATTAAACTTTTCTCAACTTTTTTGTTGTTTTTAATTTTTTTTTTTAAATATGAATGATATGTTGCTCAAAAAAACTTGACATAGGCGCCGGCCCGGCGACTTTAAATACCCAAAGTGGAGCAACGGAGTTTCGTGAGCGGGGCAAGCTGTCCACCCAAGGTACTGTTGCTCAAGAAAACTTGACTTTGGCGCCTGCCAGGCGACTTTAAATACCCGAAGCGGAGCAACGAAGTTTCGTGAGCGGGACAGAGGACCCAAAAAGGGGGGTTTAAATCCTGAAAACCATTGGCAATGAATCACTAAAAATCAGAAAAAATCACTAAAAGCGTCATATTCATAATCTAGGAAGTGCCACTTTTCAGTTGATGCATCTCATTATATGAAAAATCGTTTTTTTTTATCTTTAAACACGATTTGCGGCTAAACTAAACGTCCAAGAGGCATCAAATTTGACACTTTAAAAACTTGATTTGCGGCTAAACTAAGCGTCCTAGCGACTTATAAAATGCATATTCGTGATCTAGGAGGTGTCAGTTCTAAAAAATAAAAAAAGTTGGTAACAAAATTAAATAAGAAGTTTTTTTTTCTTTATTTTAAATTAATAAATTTCTTTATTTTAAATTAAACAATTATTTGGCACAAAAGCAATTTTTTTTAATTTGTATAAAAAATTACAAAATATGTAAGTTGTTTTTTTATGAAAATTTAAACAAAAAAAAATTTAAAAAGTTGTTTTTTTTTTGTCAATAAATTTTTCGAAAAGAAAAAAAGTCCTCCGTCACAATGACCCAACCTCGTCATACCACCATCGTCATCGACGTCGTCAGATGCGACATCTATCGATTTACTGAAATTTATTTCGGAATCGCACCTCCTTATATACTTTTTCGGGACGACTCATGGGTAGTGTTTCGTTCCCGATGATTCTCATTCTTTCAAGGGACCAAAACAGAGAGTACCAAATTAAAAAAAGTGTGAAGTCTTTTGCGTACTGAGCGTACCCAACCCCTGGACGGACGGCTATGGCCTGGATGTGGACGGATGACTGGTTTGGATCTGGACAGACGACGACCGACGTTGGTAGGTATGGCGGGATTTGGTCTGATGGAGGTGGGTCTGGGACAAATGTGTTGGAGGTGGATCTGGAACTGAGACAAAGGATAATTTTTTTTTTTATTTATTGAAAATACAACTTTTAGAAAATTTTGTTTGAAAATTTCATTAAATTAATCAAAATTTCATTTTTTTTGTCAATTTTTTTACAAATTATAAAAATGCTTTATCATCATTCATAATTCGAAGAAAAATTGAAAAAAGAAAAAAAAAGTTGAGAAAGTTTACCCGAAAATCTGAAAATATTTTTTTGAAAGTTGTGAAATAAACTTCCATGAAGGAGGAGTGAAAACAAATTTCGGCTAATACGATTATCCTCGAAGTTGCATTCATATTTTTTTTTGGAAGCACTGTTTCTCGCAAAGGCCCCAGTTGTGGACTGCAAGACTTTGATTTTTTTAATAGTCTTTAATGAAGCTTTCGACGCCTATACTTCTTTTTTTTGCTATCGTTCACACCCAAAATCTGCTGTGGGCTCTTAGTCTATTTAGTTAAGCCGCAAATCGCATTTAAAGATAAAAGTCGTTTTTTAATATAATGAGGTGCATCCACTAAAAGGTAGCACTTTGAATAATCTTTACTCAAGCTTTCGACGCCTATACACTTCTTTTTTGCTATCACTTACACCTAAAAATTGTTGTGGGCTCTTGGTCTAATGTAAACAATTACAAACAAAATAACAAGTCAAGCATTAAACGTTGAACTAAGATTTTTAGTACAAAAAAAAACATAAATAAATTAGGTGAGTGGTAACACCAAACTGTTAAGAACGCTCATAAAACTTGCGTGTTAGTGTAAGCTTAGAGTCAGTCACTCAAGTCAAAAACATTATGGTTTTTATACGCCTCATGTTTCATACGAGTCAGTGGCTCATTGAGATCATAATTGGAAATTTAATCAAGTTAATCAATTAATGATTAATGATTAACATAATTAATCATGATTAAGATTAATTTTTTAATCATGATTATTTTAATCATAATTAATTTAATCTGATTAAAATTAATCAAATTAATTAATTGATTAAAAAATTAATTGATTAATGCCAACACTGCTACTGAATATGCTATAAGCGAAGCAACAAAGTTTTGTGAGCGGGACAGAACGTTTTGAATCCGTTTATTTAGGTTAAGGAATACGAAAGTCAAATAGAACTTAGCTACAGAGTTCTTACGTTTTAATATTTTAATAGAAGAAGCTGTTACTAGTCAAACTAGAGATTATCTTATGGAAACTTCATAAAGTAAACTCCAATTTTGTCTAGCAGGGTTGCCAGAAATGCAGGGCTTTAGAAGTAATGAAATGACCAATGATGAATTTTTTGCTGTCGGAAAAAAAGTAATTAAACCTTAATAGTTGACATCATTTTTTTTTTAAATGAATTATTTCTTGATGTTTTTTTTTTTTTCTTTTAAGTTTCAACTGAGATTTTTAATCGATACTGAAAACCTCTGTAGTCGAACAAATGATGAGTCAAGAGTTATGACATTCTTATTGTTGCAGTTTCTCCGAGAAATCTTGGTATCGGGCTTCTTTTTGATCCTGGACCATATGGTAGTTGTTCTATTAAATATTGTTTCTACGAAGTCTGAAATAACTTATTATCAAGAAGGCGAACATCTAATTTCATTTTATGTAATATTTTTTTGAAAGAATATTTTGCTTGAATGAATTCATAAAATATATCATCAATTTATTAGATAAATGGAACAGATCTCATGGCCCGGTTGATGAGAAAAACATTAAAGAATTTCAATATGCATGAACGAGTTTCTTCATTTTTGACCAATAAACCGTGTTTACCGAACCCAACAGCTTTGTCAAGACGGTAAGTTTAACTTTTTAACCCGGTAGGTTGTCGCAGATGGGTCTATAGGGATCACGATATTTTGTTTACATATTTTGTTAAACATTTAATAGCCTTTTAGTAAAACGTTTTCGATGGGAACCTGAAGGTTACTTAAGTTTCGTAAAAATGTTTCGAAAGCAGAACGTTTCGAAAAGTCAAAGCTTCGCAAGATGAAATAACGAAGGACAAAGTTTCGAAACCCTCGGAACTTTGTCATTTTCAATAAAATTAACAAAGGTGATACAGAATTAAAAAAGGAAAAAACATTTTCAACAGGGTGTTTCAAAAATATGTCAATCTACTATACCTACATGAATGAATATTTCCGATTCTTAACTAGTTTTAAGGCTTGTCTTAAGCTTAGCTCAAAATTATTCATTTACATATTTTTTTGTATTTAATTAGATACTATTTGACGTTAATTGGTTTATATGTTCTGACATTCCTGCTTATTTATTACAATACACTGGCAATGCGTTCTAAAATGTATATTTGTGGTTTTTTCTATCGCAAACGAGACAAACAAAGAACTCTTCATCTCTACAATAAAATGTTAAGGGACCGCAAAGTTTTATTCGAAACTATGTATCGCAAAGTGAAGGATAGTTTAGAAGCACAGAAGCTAAAGATGAATTTAAATGTTTTGGCGGTATGTAAGAATAACATTTTAAAACTATGTTTATATAATATATAAACATATGTATATATACATATTATGTATACATATTACTTTCGATTCAAGTTCAAATCATTAAATTTTTTTTTTAATTTAATATTTTTATATGTCAAACTTGTGTCAAAATTGGTCGAGAAACGATGAAAATTAAAACCAAATACATAGTTTTGTCCCATTTCTTAACGTTTTCCGACTGATTTTATCGATGCGAGAGTTATAGAACGTGGGCACTGTATTTATTTAAAATATTTTCATAACTTGTTAAAAAAAAGAAAAAAAAATAAACTTCATAAAAGGTCTGTTTCTTTACTTCTTGGTGGAAGTTTGGAAAAAGTTAGTATTCGAGCTTTTTGATGTTTTTGTTGTAATTTTTTGTCAGAAAAAGAAACACGTTTTGGTGGATTCCGGGATCCCGTGAGCAAGTAAAAAAATGGACCTAATAGGGCATATTCATAGATGTTCTATAAGCTGTTGCTAGGCAAACCTAGAGGTTATCTTATTGAAACTCGAACAGATAAAGCTCAGTTTTTCCCAGCAAAAACTTAAACAGTGTCTACGAATATGCTCCAATATATTTGAAAATACTCAAAAGCTAAATAGAAAAACTGTATTTTTGCAGTGGCTCGCCCTTAAATATCCAAACTATTTTGGATGGCTTCGATGGTTATATCTTGCGCGGAGGAATTGTCTAATATGCCGAGAGCGGGAACCAAATAGTGGTAAGATGGATTGATCTATTTTTAGGTGATATCTTCTTATACTATTTATTTATTCTTATCAAGCTGGCAATACTTTGTTAGTTCAGTTTATAGAATGCACAACTTTAAAATGTAAATTTATTTATTGCGAGGAATGTTGGCTTGATATTGGAGAAATATGTGTTGCGTGTCAGAGTGAAGAAAAAATACTCACATACTGTGATTCAAATGCTAGATTGTAGAGTTTTAATCATATTTAAATTTATTAAAAATAAAATGATTCCATTTTTGTATTGTATTAAGTGAACATTATTTTTTTTTTTGAAATGATATAAACCTAAATTAGTACAGCGATTATTGCGCAATAAAAACCACTATTACGGTTGTCTTTTTACTAAAACCACAGTGAAACAACATGGCACTGGAAGCAACAATTAACTTTCAAATATCAAAATAATTATTGATCATAATTGTATTTATTCTTCCGATATGAAATTTTACTCGGGGACCTCAATGTTCAAATTGGAAAGGAAGACACCTTTGGAAGATAAGTTGGTAGGCAGGGCCTCAGTGGATAGGCAAATGATAACGGCTTGAAGACTTTTTGGAAGCTCGTAATACTGTGATAAGTAGCACTAGCTTTCTGAAAAAAACAGTACGATAATAAATGAAATGCGTAGAGGGTACAGCTGAAAAAAGTGACAGAAGATGCGCATGTGAATATGCTACAGTGTAAAACAAAAGCAGCGACAGAATAGTATAGAGCAAGGAGAAGACTCTGCGTAGAAAGAAGAGGGCATACGCAGTCTCCCAGCTCAAGGTTACCGAAGAATTTCGTGATCGAAACAACACCTGGAAGTTAAAAAAAGCTAAGCAACCGGCAGTTGGTTTTAAAACCGGAACGCAAGCTCTTCGAAACAGCTAAGTTAACCTAGCCGCCGGGGCACAGAGAATATATGTATGTATTCTAGCAGCATTTCCAGCAGCTGCTAAGTGGGCATCAGGTAGAGTGAGAAATAGGACAAGAAGAGAACCCACCCTCATTCAATGAAAACCTAGTTCCACCACCCAATACAGAAGAGGCAGATTTTGCTATAAAGAAGCTTAAAGTGCATTTCAATGATCATTAGTATGGTAAGGTAGTGCAATCCTTGAAATATTTAAACTCATTTAATATGGAAGGCTGGGCCAAATTGAAATTTGATTTTGACTAGAAATAATGATTAAGACAAGTACTTTATTTTGGCATCAAAATAATCATTGATATACGTCTCAAAGCTAATCATTAAAATTTTCAGTGATGAATTTCAATGATGGCTATACTTGCGCCTAAGGAGTTCTCTATATTTGATTTGAAGCTCCTGCAGTCCAGGAAGATCTTCAGCGGGAACGTTAAAGCAGCAACGCATGACCTATTGCTCTACATGTCCCAGGAGACCGTTGATGTTGGATTGATCCAAGAACCTTGACTTCGTAAAAATCAGGTACAAGGATTGAGGTCAAAAACCATATTCTTTTCCACTCCATATCAGAAGGTAAAATAAGAAGTTGTATTCTACCGAAATAATGAATTAATGCTTCTTTTTTTTATCCAGTTACAGGAACAGGGATAATGCGGCAATCAGCGTAGAGTCCAAGGAAGGAACCTTCGTCTTGACGTCAATGTACATGCCGTGCGAAGAAGAAAACCCTCCAGCAAAAATGGTCCGCGATCTTGTGGATTACATCACAGCACGAGGGACAATGGGATGTAATGCCAACGCCCACCATACTCAGTCGGGCGGTAAGAAAATTAACAAAAGTGGTGAGTCAATTTTTGAATAAATTCTCTGTTCTAATCTTTTATTATGTAGTAAGGGTAATCACCCAACATCTCGAAATAAAAACAGCTAAGAAATTCTAGACCCCACTCTTATGAGTAATAATGATAAAATGTCTGTAGGGAATTGGAGAGTTTCACCTAAGGAATTCTTCTCGGATCACTTTAGGATACTCTTTACCTTAGACAGAAACCAAAAAGATATAAAGCCCTTTAAAAACTCAATTAGAGCAAATTGGACAGAGTACAAAAAATGGTTGAAAAACGTATCGACCCACCAGAGGAAGAAGAAACGCTTTCGACAACTTCAACCATTGATACTGTTGTTCCAAACCTTATTAGTGAGAACGGCCTTCGAAAGACTCATGGTCATATTAAACATCCAGATGGATCGTGGTCGAACTCGAGCAAAGAAACACTTGAACTCTTTATGGAAACGCACTTTCCTGGCTGTAAGAATGCTGAGGTCTCAGGTTATACACAACCAAACTATAGAAATTTTACAAACAACACCAGGGGGTCAATTCTCGATCTGTGAAACTGTGAAGTGATAAATATGATAACGCCTTCACACCAAATGCGATTCTCAAAGTGTGAAAAAATGAAATCAAATGCCAAAATGTTTTCATATGATAATTCGTTTATCACAATCATTTCAGTCTAAGAAAACCTGTGAAAAGAAAAATGATAAACCCAAACAAATTGTGCTCATTGGATACACCTAAGTCGCCATCTTGGTCTTTCTATGATGTCACAATCATCTTTTTCTATGAGAAAATGGTAGCATTTGTCATGTTAGTACTTTTTAGTACTCACTTTGACAGCTGTTTTTCATAACTAGTTCGGGAATCGCATTGCGCGTGTTTGTGAAGTGATAAAATGATAAAACTCTGTGAAAACTGAAATGATAACTTTGTTTTCATTTCACAGTTTCACAGATCGAGAATTGACCCCCAGAATTGCAACAGGTTATCACAGAGCAGAAATTATTCTGGCATAATCACCCCATGGCGTAGGGTAATCTTCATAAGCAGTGTTAAACTTAGATATGTCCCTATCAGCTGGAGAAAGGTCAAATTGTCTTTATTCCAAAAACTGGAAAACCGACACACTCGACCGCAAAAGAGTTCAGACCGACAAGTTTCTCTTAGTTCCTCCTCGAAACACTGCAGATAATCATTGATCTGCATTTTAGAGACCTCTCAATCCAAACAGTTTGTGCAACTACCAACACGCTTACCTAAAATGTAAGTCAGTAGAGAGCACTGCGTTGCACGAAGTCGTTTGAAAGAAAACACCCTTGCAGCATTTTTGGGCATTGAAGGAGCGTTTAACAATGCTAAAACGGAGTCTATTAAATCTGATCTGTAAGAGGTTGGAGTTGAATCTGCCATTGTGAATTGGACCTACACCATACTCAATGGTAGAATCATTAACTAGCAACTTGGAGGTACTATTGTTGGGAAAACAGTTACAAGATTCACACCATATGGAGGGGTAATTTCACCTCTCCTTTGGATCCTCGTTGTTTACAAAGTACTTACAAGATTAGGGTATTAAAATTGGGGTCTATGCAGACGACATAATAGTTTTGATATCGGGTAAGTATCTTACCACCATCAAAGTTATTATGAAGTCCGCACTTAAGGAACTATCTTCTTGGGCAGCACAAAACAGTCTCGGGGTTACATGAATATGGAACACAGAGCAAAGAATGAAAAAAGCACTCTGCGCCTTTTTACACCACATGCAAAAAAACCTTTCGTACACGGTGGGGTATGCGACCGCAAGTCATCCAGGTGATATACACGGAGGTTGTTCGTCCCATACTTGCCTATGGTTCTATCGTGTGTTCGAAGGCTATTGAAAAAGTTAGCTATCGCAAAAACCTTAACAAGGTATAGAGTCTAGCCTGTGTATGAATAACGGGGGCACAAAGGTCTACGCCACAAGCAGGGCTGGAAATTATTCTAAATCTTCCAGTCCTGGGCGAGCACATATGATGCCAGTGAGAGTTTAAGGTGCAAGACTTTAGTAAAATGCCGAGGCAAACTGAATAATATTGGTAACACTAACCGAGTCAAACTCTGCTGGGCGTGATTAAAAAGAAAATAGACTTAATAACGAAAGAGCAAATCAATAACTCCTGGATGACCAGGAACGACTGCGTTATCTCTAGAAGTTTATGTGCTATTGGCACAGAGTGGGTGTATTCGCACCCAATTTCCGTAGGAGCTGTCCGGACGTAGAATAAATAGAAACAATTAAACACCTGCTCTGCAACTGTCCAAACCTCCAAACAAATCGCCTGTTAACAGTTTGGTTGCAGAACTGGACGATCAAGCGCAGGTCTCAATGGCAAATATGAGTAAATTCATGGAATGCACAGGCTGGTTCGCAAATCAATCAGTCTATGTGAACCATTAGCTAAGGTGCATCTCTGCCTTCTTTTATAAGGCGATTACAATGGACCAAAAGGACCCCATGCACGCAACAACCTCTTTGATGTGCACGCCTCTGCTAACCTGACCTATCCTGCAAAAACTATCGACGCATATCCCTGATGAACGTCACTCTCAGGAAAAATTTTGAAAAAATAAATGGATTTAAAATCGAGAGTCGAGACTTGCCATCTATTCATCGACTGCAAAGCCACTATGATAGCAATCATCTTTAGGAGCCCTGTGTGCCGATGGCTAAACTTGAGATCCCTAGAAAACTGATCCAGCTGTGTCGTTTTACATTGGAAAATACGCGATGCAATGTGCAACAACGGAAAAGCTCCTCCGAACTATTCCAAATATGCACAGGGTTTCAGAAATGAGACGCGCTATCATGTGATTTCTTCATTCTCTTTCTGGAGCAAAGAGTGCGCAGGGCAGGCCTCAACACTGAAGGCACTTTTTTCAACAGATTTGTCCAACTTTAAGAGTATGCCGACATCATCGACCGCTCCCATCAGGCCGCTATAGAATTTTTATGGCGATAAAATAATGGGCCAAACTTGTTGAGTAAACTAGGACAATACCAAATACATGGTACAAAACGTCACTCTTGATAGCAACAACTTTGAAGAAGTTAAGGAGTTCATCTTCCTAAAAGTAAACATTGATCCCACGAACGACATCCTAGTGGTTATCCGATGAACAATTACCCTAGCAAACCGGTGCAGCTTCAGTTTTGCAGACGTAGCACACGCTCTTTAAAATCCCTAGACAGCCATTCCTGCTCTATGCCGCCAAGTGTTGAGCGATAAGCAGAAATGGAGAGCTGATACTGGGCTCTTTCGAAAAAAAAATTCTTCATCGGATATTTGGTCCTGAGCGAGGGAGGTGAATGGAGGAAAAGCTACAACCGTGAATTCTATGAGCTGTATCAAGATGTGGATGTAATCCAGAGAATCAAAACACGTCTCGGCTCGGCCACATCGAGCAAATGGACAGTAATGCTTCAGCGAAGAAAGTCTTTGAATTCCAGCTCCCAAGTTCGAGTGAACGAGGAAGACCGTACCTCAGGTTTAGAGACCAAGCCATCGCAGATGCCAGAAAGCTTGGTCTAGAAGCAGCGTGCTCGGGATCGTAGAAGATGGAAGGCTGCCGTGTCTCAGGCTGCGACCCTCCATGGATTGGGAGCCGGATAAGTTTGTTAATTAGTTACCCGTTAGCAAACAAAATAATAGAATGATTATATTAATTCCATCTCTGCAAGCAAAACTTTGGGATTTTTTTCATTTTGTATAGGTATTTTCTTTTATTTTCATATGCCATCACAGCTTATGTCCCAAATATTAGTTTTTGTTCGAAATGTCATTTCTATGTTGAAGTGAAATTGGGCGAAACTCATAATAGCTTTAAAAATTGCGAACAAAATTATTTGGGTCAAACTACTTTCGCTCGATTTATAAGGCGTTTTTCTTTTTTACTTCAGAATAGAGCTCTAAAAAGAGTCCAAGTATGCCGAGAACTCCGAGCATTGTCTGAACATCATCTGAACAAGTTTGTTCTGAGCCCTCTGATCTATTTTTGAAACACACCTGAACAATAGCTGTCAAATGCTATGTGTTCAGCATTTAACTCTGTCTGCTCAGTTATTCTGAGCTCATAGAGCGTGCTCTCAACAAGCTCAGAACTCGCTCAGCACGAAAAAAGAAACACAACTTCTTGTTTGACAGTTCAGGCTCTGCTCTGAACTAAAAACGAAAAGCGGTTAAAAAAAGGCTGATTTTTATGGATGCACAACCTAGTTTAATATATGGCGTTTTTCTTTTTTAACTCAGAGCAGATCAGATCAGATTCAGAAATTGAAAATTTTATTATCTGAGCCCTCTGATTCAATTATTTTTGTGTTTTGAATCTGATCTGATCTGCTCTGAGCTAAAATAGAAAAACGCCAATAGAGATCTGTGTTTATAAATAAATAAATTGGGTGGCGCAACAGCTCGTGGAGAACCAAGGCCTAGTGACTTAAAACTCTCAACCATTCCTGTGTGCGAGTTTTATTGGCAGGAATGGAGATCTGTGTTTACATCTAGTTCATTATTATTTTGCCTTCACATTTTTAGAACCTGAACCTTATTATTTTTCAGTCAGGCTCAACACTTTCCTTACCTGTTGTACTCACCAAACCTATATATTTAAAAGCTTCCAACCAAATTCAATACAAAGACAAAATTTTTCTTTTTTGTATTTTTATATTTTCGGCCTTTTTTCATTTAAATTATCAGTTTTAATATTTGTTTTTTTTTTAAGTATAAATTTTCATTTTAATTAACAAAATATAAACAATTGTTCGGTTCTTCTTCTCCTTCCTTTTTTTTTAATTAATTTGTATATAGTTTTTCTCTTTTCTTTTATATAAGCTATTGGTAAAGACTTTTTTTAATTTCGGAAATAATTGTTTTTTATTTTAATTAATTAATTAATAGATTTTATTTTTGTTTAAATAAAAAAAACAATAGAACTATTTTAATCCCTCACGCATTTATATTTTTAAATTTACAAGTTTACTATTTCAATTGATTTATTTATCTTTTTTATACAAAATAATTATTACAATGTGTACATAATAATATAGTAATTGTATACAGTCGTATGGATCACTGTTTGGTATAATAAATCAGTTTTTATTTAATTTCTAGGCTTTACAAAATTCCATTTCATTTTATGTTCGTTTTCCTATTAGTTATTATTAATTATTAATTTTTATTGCAAGTAAAGAACTTTAAGAAAAAAGTTTTTAAAAAATTTGTTTATTGCAAATGAATGGAATATAATAGTGTTTGTTCTATTTGTTTAACAGAAAAAAAAATGAAACTATTTACATACAGTTTAAGTTTCACAAAGAATTATCTCATATAACAATTATATAGGTACCAATGTTACGTTTGGAATGTCTTTCCTACTTAAGCCACCATGTTGATACGGAAAAATATCCGGTGAGGTGATTTTTTTTGCCAGAAATTGATAAATTATTAATTTGAAAAAAAAAATCTCGGTGATCCTGATTAATCGCATTCAAAAGACTAACTCAATGCACGCCTTTTCAGTTTTTTTAATTTGAAATCAAGAACTATCCACCAAACAAAGTTTATTCTTCTCAATTTATAGTAAATTAAAAAGTCTATAAACTTAAATAATGAATAATAATAATTAAACAAATCTGACGTTATTCCTGCTCACAATCATTCATGATTGCTTTCGTAAGTGAAGTGCGCTCCCAACTGCATTTTCCTTATAATAAGTTGACAGCTGACTGCAATTGTTGACTTCAGCCGGATAAGAAAGAGGTAGTTTTTTTTACCTAATTTCATTATTTCTGAGCAGAGCATGTAGCAGAGTATGATCAGAGCACTCCGATATAATTTTGAAATACATCGAAGCACTGAACTGTCATACGAATCGATATATGTAAATCGGTGGGTTCAACGCACTAACATTTTGTACTGACTTCAAATTTTCATCTCACAGCTGGCCTTTCAAAATCTCAAAAAAATTAAAAATCTGAACTCAAATTTGATGTGTTGAACGTGCCGATTTGAAATGTTTTGTCAAATCGAAAAACAAAAGTGAAGTTGGCTTGGCTTTTAAATTATGCCTGCTTGGTAACGTGACATTTTCAAAAGTTTCCCAAACTTGGCTTTTTTCTCATATGGTGTCTGACAGCGAATTGTGAATATTTGCAAAAATTTCACGTTAACAAACACACCTATTGAAAAAAAAGACAAGTTGAGCGCTTTGAGTGCTCTGAGCTAAAAAAAGGAACTGATATTTTTTTGACAGCTCAGTGCTTAAAAATAACGCTTATAATTATTTATCCAAAAGATACTTTCCAATAATTAACTTAAGTTATGCCGTTTTCAATTGGTGTGGTTTTCAATGGTGGACTTATTTCGAAGTCTCGGATCCAGTATCACAGTGCATACTAATGGGAATACGTTGGCCTTATGTTAAAAACAGATATCATGCTTCATCTATGTAATGTTGCCTTCCTAAAACACAACTACAGAAATGGAGAGTGAATCGACATAAAACTGCTTATAGCAATTTGTTGAAATTTGAATCTTAGTTAGTTGCCTATAAATAAACGCTCATTAATCACGAGCACATAAATTTTATCTTGGCGACTGCTAAAAGTTAAATGTATTCACTACAGATATGTGAATTGTAGATACATTGCAGTTATCTTCCCACACCAAAAACATTTTGTCAATTTTGTTAAAATTCTTTTTTCGATTTCTTTTATGGACATCTCAATCTTGCATTTCCTTAAGCTAGAAACACAAGTGAGTTTTACAATAATAAAAAAAAAAATAAATACAAAAAAAAAACATAAATACACGCACTAAAATGGAAAAGGGCGGCGTTTGACTAGATAAACCAAGAACAAAAATGTAAAATACAAATTTCACACAAAAATATCATAAATTAAACATAAATTCAAAAAATGTTTTAAATGATACTTGACTACATAACAAAAATTAAAACAAAACAAGTGACAAATGACATAAATATGTATGTTTTCGACGGTAAAAACGACCTTTGAGAAAGTTTTAACAAAAAATATGGCCAGTGATGGTGTTGGTGTAGTGCAGGCTGGGTATTAAATGGTCCGCTAATTTTATTTGACAGCTGACTTATCTGACACTTTGATTGTATTGACAGCTGTTCAATTTTAGATGCATAAATCAAACTTCCAGTTTCAGGAAATCTTTCTCAGATTCATAGGCGGCTTTTTTTCAGAATGACATTTCATTTCATTTTAAGCAAATAAATAATTTAATTTAAATATGACTAAAAATATATATAATTTTTATATTAATAAATTGTTTTATGATTATTTTTTTTTTGTTTTATACAATTTTTAAGGCTTTTCACACTGGGTGTGTTTCTGTACAGGGTGCAATGATTTAATCGATTTTTGTTTTTATATACATTTAACATTATGGATACATTTATGCAATTTTAAGTTCTTTTTTAATATTTTAAATTTATTTATTATAAGTCTTTGTAAATTGTTTTATTTTTTTGTAATTTTTTTTTATGAAGGGGCACTTTTTTTGTAATCAATTTTTGTTTTCTTTAAAACGATAGAAAAATGTTAACAATACTCCTTTTATTAGTTCTAACTTTTTCGTTCTCTCTCTCTCTCTCTTTATTTCTCGCAATGAGTATGTGTGTTTCTTTCTCGTTTATAGCCAAACTTTGTTGAGATATATATATTCTATGGAATAACCATTTAAAAATCTAACTTTACAGTTCTTTTTGTATTTTTAATTTAAAAACTAAAAAGAAAACACTAAAACTTATCTTGTTTTCTTTGTGTTTTTTTTTTTTTAACTACACAAACCTCTTCCAGCAAAGTTTAAAAATTGTTGCAAATTTTGTGTGAATTTTTCGCAAACTTCGTTTCTTCGACAATGATGACAACGACAACAATGGCTTTAAGCGTGTATTTGTTGCTACTTTGGTGCATAAAATTCGATTTGAAGTGCATTTGCAATGACAGCTGCTGCAATTACTTAAATTGTCACTGCTTTTACTGCTACGATTATTGTTTACAGTTGTTTTAGCGGTGGCGGCGGCGGCAACGGCGGTGACTGTAGAGCTGGCAGCATTGTTTTTAGTGATGGCAATATCACTTGTACAAGAAAAACTGACAGTTGTTGTATTTCTACTGTCAATCGATGGTGGTGATTTTGGTACATGGAAACCGTTTACAAAATGTCACCGTCTCGCAAAAAGTACTTCAAGCCAACAGTGACAGGCGGTTATGTCGGTTCGCCGATATTTAGAACCCCAACCTTTGGCAAAACTTATTTGCATGCTAAATGTGTCAATTGGACCTGTTTGAGCACCAGCTATTTGAGGTGAGCACACCAGTTTTTGCGTTCGAGCCCTGAAATAAAAAAAAAATTCTTTAGTATGTATTATTAAAATTAAAATTGAGAAAACAGATATATTTTTAATATAGTAAAATAACTGATAACTTTCAGACCTTTTTACGACCGATCGAAATCGCCATAAGATATTTTATTGCTCATTATTTCCCAGAATTAAAAAAAACTTTTGACAAAATTTTAGTTAACATTCACAGTTGAAGGTCAGTTGCGCAGAGACGTTCACCCCCATATTAATAAACGGTGAATAGCAACGTGCTCTGCTAGAATTTATACATCTGTTAACTTGTAATTCTTATTGAAAAATGTGTAGCAATAGTGGATAACTTTAACTCGCCAAACTCCGCGTACAATGAACGGATAACTTCTTAAAACATACACGCACACGTGTGATAAGACCGTTTACTACTACCAGTATACACTTCGTAAGGCAGTGTATGCATGTGACACATGTATTAGAAAATCACCACAATTTGATGAAGTGGTGATTTTGTGAAGTGATAAATACTGAAAAGAGCGGGTAGCAGGTTTTTATTAATACTGCTGTCAATGTTTTGATATCATTTTAAATGTCTCAACACATATTAAATGCAATGGGCTTGATAAGCCTTCCCTGATCTCTGTAGCTCCAACTTAAATAAATGAACTAAAGTAGAAAGACTTTTTAAGTTAGAATTCTTACAATCTACCAAATAAATTACATGATACGTATTAAAGCGTCCACAA
Source organism: Dasysyrphus tricinctus (assembly GCA_963921185.1). Taxonomy (NCBI): domain Eukaryota; kingdom Metazoa; phylum Arthropoda; class Insecta; order Diptera; family Syrphidae; genus Dasysyrphus; species Dasysyrphus tricinctus. The sequence continues at coordinate 116,709,450 of OY992530.1, forward strand.
GCATCTTTAATGCTTTTGTTTAGCACTAGATGATAGATTCTTCTTCTGAAAAGGAGAAAAAATCGATTCTAGATGTGAGGGAAGAATCAAACTAAAATAACGTACACATGCGAATCTTTAAACGCCAAAATCGTGAAATGTCAAGTGTAAGCACATGTTAATAGCAAATTAATGCAGGTATAGAGCTCTTCAATACAACGTTTTTAATTTAATTTCGTTGAAATTTTCCAAATTCAATACGAAATCATCTCATTTTCCATGCAAATTCACATTTCGAAATGAGATAATTTCAACCAAACTTGAACGAAATGAGTTTGCAAATTAAGTCAAAACTTAATGAACACACCCAATAGGCCACAGTTTGAAGAGCTCTGAAAAAGTTTTTTATGAAAATGTCAATCCTCAATGGACATAGAAAGAACAAAACAGAAACAAAAAGTGATTAACAGCCAGTTGAAATTCAAAAATAAAATTAGCTGTCAAACGAGATTACGAATTACAAATGAAAACACTTTTTCTGTGATTTGCAAAATCCCCTCATTTCGGCTCTAATGAAAACGTAGTATAACAAATAGCAAAAGGTGTGTTTGTTAACGTGAAATTTTTAGAATTTGCTGTCAAAAATCATAGGAGAGAAAAAAACCCAAATTTGGGAAACTTGATAAGACTTTCACGTTACCAAACGGGCATAATACACCTATCACTCTCTCGTTCATTTACAAATTTTAACATCAGCACTGTGAGGAATTATCATATCGAGATTTGCTGTGGAATTTTTTTCACTTTTATCTCATCATTTCGTTGTTATGGGAAGTATACGGGAACAGACATTTACCTAGTTTTGGATTTTTCTCCTATGGTTTCTGGCAACAATTTATGAAAATTTGCAAGAAAATTTACGTTTGCGAACACACCTAATGCTAGGTTTCCTAGGTTGAATTGACACAGTTTGACAGATCACGATTTGGTCTTTGAATGACACAATTGCCAGTTCATTTTCACTTGTGTCTTCAATTGACACAAAAATTTGTATCTTATGAACCGACACTCACTGTCGAGCAAATTTTCAGAGCTGGGTGTATAGTAGTGCGAATAATTATAATTTGTATCTATTTTTGTGGAATTTATAGTTTGTATCAGCAATTTTGGTTCATTTCATTGTCGACTCTTTTCGTTTTGCCGTTGTCAGGAACATTATCCACCTCTAAAATGGATAGGAGATAGCTATATGTTGAAGTCACTCATTTCATAGTTTTTTATTTCTGCACTTTTGATAACATAATCGCCTTAATCGGCCAAATTTTCAAAATCACCTCCAAATTGCTTTGGATCAGCTATCAAATTAGTATCTTTCATTGACAAAAAACTAAAACACCTTGCCAAAGAATTTTCTTTGTTAGTTAAAGACAAAGTGACTTTTCATTTGTCAATTGAGCTATTTCCATTTATCATTCAAATTTGTTGTCTTCCATTGACAAACATTATTTGTCAGTTCAAAGACAACCAATTTTGGAGTATTTCCACTAGTCATTTTGTGAAATGACGCAAAAATTTGTCTTTCATCAGTTGGTAAATGACAAGTGGAAACCTAGCATAGTATGGCCACTTGACAATCACTTAAAATTGTAATAGATTGCTAGTGAAGCAAATTTTGTGCGTTCCATTGAAAATGGCTGGTGAAGTGCTCATGAGTTCTTTGCTACCCCAAATGAACACGGCTAATGTGAAATCTGTAGCCAATCCTTAGTATGGCATTTCTATTTCCATACCTTTTATAATTTTTTACTCTTCTACGTCTATGATACCAAAACTTTACTATAAAATTTAAATGATTAAAACAAGTTAACTTACCTATTTATATCGAAGGCATTTAAACAATAACCTGGTGGCACTTTGGAAACATGCCGGCAATCATCGTTTAAAGTAGGAGAATGTACGAATATTGGTGCTTCTGAACGATTGTACAACCAAACGCCATCTGCTTCCTGACTAAGAGTAATACCTGCAAAATAACAACAACAAAAAAATAAAAATTAAAAAGAAATAATAAGAATAACAAACAATTTTATATTTACCTAAACCAATTTTTTGCCTTGTTTTTTGCACAGAACTTGATGTTGCTGTGAATTTTTTGTCGGCCAAATCTTTTAAACACATTCCACCGCTGCCTTCTGAATAGATATTTACTGTGGAGTTTTTAGCCTCATACCTATCGCCAACACGTTGCGCCAACTCCCAATATGCTATTTGGCACCATGTTAGAGATGGCGATGAGTGATCTGTAAGAAATAAAAAAAAATTTAATTCAATGTATATTGTGTGTTTTTGGTTCTTGTTTGAATACTTAAAGACTTTTCCCAGAACTCAGGGTTATATGCTATAATCATACCTATTTATATGTATGTATCTACTACTTCTAAGTAGGTGATACGCACTGAAATAACAACGTCAATTAAACATAATTGATACGTGATCCCTACTTTCTAAATAGAGTAGCCAACTGTGCCAAAATGATGTGAAGAAATTAATTTAAAAACAAAAAAATAATACGTATACGCCCGAGTAGCTCCATATAAACTAATAACTTTTTAAGACAACTCACGTCAGCAAAAATGTGTTAAACTCTTAAAATAACGAAGACTGCAGCACCATGAACGTGAGGTAATTTACCTTTCACAATACTCATCGCAATCGCTGACCACCATCGCTATATTCACACAGGAAATCACTTACCTACCTTCCTATAAAAAGGGTATTGTACCTTACAAACGAGAATTTTCTACTACACACCTTAAAAAAAAAGAGCTCTGTATTGGGAGATTACTTAAAAAACCTATCACACCAAGGCCAGTTAAATTTCAAAAACCAACAGCAACATCAACAGCGACAAAATAACAACAATCTAGTGAAACCCATTCACATTTTTTTTTTTTATAAAAACACAAAGATGAACTCTGCCATAATTCATCATAAGCACACACGACACGAAGTATAAAAACCAGACGCTTTTATGTTCAACTTAATGCGCCGATAGCATGTGTCTCTTCGTGTGTCATGGAGAGTGGTGTGTGCGATTGAGGTTTATACCCCGATTACACTTCACGCGAATATAAAAACCGTCCAAAACTCAACCACCTTAAAAACCTCCGCGTATGCACGCACACTAACAAATACAAAACAAAAATCCAATTACACAAACAAATTGAGCTAGTATGGCAGGCGCCATGCAATTTCGGTGCCGTCGTTGTCGTCTAGTCAGTGGGCCGTCGGCGGCGAGGCGCTATAAAATAAATTGCTCAAAAGCAAAAAGGAAAAAAAAAATTGAAGACGAAAAAAGAAAATTAATATAATTTGCAATAATTTTTTGTTGCTCGTATTTTTTGTTATTAATTTCGTGTTTGGTTTATTTATTTAACATCTCTTGGTCTTCGTTCTTGTGGTTCCACCTTGTTATTTTTCTTTTTTTAAGTTTATTTTTGTTTTTCAATTTATTTTGCAAATTCATATTTTTTCTTTTCGTGTTATTTTATTGAACACCACCCTCCGCCCTCTATTATGCAAAGGTGCGGAAAGAAAAAGAAGAGTGGAAGTAGTTTAGTTGGTTTCTCGCCTTTGTATATATCTTATAGGCGCCACCGGTGAATTATAGCAAACACGTTAATAATTCAGCGCTATGTAAATATTTACTGTCTGAATTATAAAAATATAACGGCATACGTACATATGTACCTACATAAGAAGCACCCTTAATTAAGACTGCAATTGTAGCGGGTAAAGGGTGTCTTGTTATGAGCAGTTGAATACAAAATTTTCAAAAATGCATTTAAAAAAAAAGAACTTTGGTAAGAATTCATCTCTTCAAATGAAATTTTTGATTTGACAGATGCCCATAAGAGCCTTAAAACTTGCCTTGTTTTGCCTTGAAGTATGTGCAATGTAAGGGACGGGTTCAAAGTGCTTAATGTGAGTCTTCGCATAGAGGCCGTTGCGTTGGGTGGGGCAAGATCTCTCCAAAACCCACTACTGACGTTTACAGGCGTATAATTGTTTCCCAATCTTGGGTTTTTTCTTCTATGGTTTTTGACAGCTAATTTTCAATAAATTTCACGTTAACAAACACACCTTATGATACTAGAAAGTTACCTCACACTGAAAACAAATAATGCCAAAATTATTAACGGAAAGGATTCTTAGATACACTAAAAACTATTGTTTAACCTTAACGCATTCCCTAAATTTCCTTAACTATATAATCAGTGTCACGCTTGTATCATTACCTAAAAAATCTAAAATTAAACACGCCTAAATAAATAACAGTTTATGCGAAAAAAATAAGACAGATGTCATACAAGCTTGTGGGACCCTATAGAAAAACTTAATTGTGATTTATGAAACCATCAATTTTTCCTTGTGTCACAATTGAATTCATATTAATAAAAACTTTTGCTTTCAACGAAAGTAAAAACTAAAAATTAATTTTTGTTTCTTTAACACTCTGTTAGAATTCAGAATTGATTTCAAGGATTACTTCAATATTGTTTTGCTTAAATGCAAACAATTTTAATCCAGTTTGTACGTCTTAAAACTTTATTTAGTTGGCTTTATAAGCGCGCAAGAAAATAGAACAGCGCAAAGAGAGAAGTTGGCGCCAACGAGTGGCGATAATTTGGCCATCTATAGTGTAAACACGAACGTAAAGAATACATTTTTATGGTAAGTTTGTTTATGCTTTCATTATTCATTCATTTACATTAAAATGCAGGTAAATTTTTATTTTCTAGCTAACTTCCAATTTTTTTTCCATTTATTTATATTATTTTTCTGCACGTTTTATTAATGTTATTGCGTACGTTGAGATATTTATTGATACTAATTTATTATATAAACTTTTGCGATGTTTGATTGATTTCTCTTTTTAGCAGTAAATTTTTTTTTCTTTTGTCAATGATTTTGGAGCAACCGGAAAGTAATCAAATAGTTGAGTGTGTCTTTTTGCTGCAATAGTAAAATCTATAGATTAATCTTAAATTAAAAACTTCTGTGGTCCATACACAAAAATCGGGACTTTGACATTTTTGAAGTTAACATACAGATGCCCTTTTCGATTGGTATCAGAATGACAGTTCTTATTTTGAAAACAGTGGATTCAGTATGACTGTTCCTTGTTCTGAAAAGAAGAGAAAAAGCTTCCACATTTTATTTCAGAATCGAAACCGTAACCGTTCTTCCAAACTACCCAACGAAAAGGCCATTTAGTATATATTCTTCAAAAACCCAAATAAAAATCCAGGTGCACACAATACCTTTGTACATTTGAAAATGTTTGTCCCTATTCAGTTGAAGTGGAGTGTAAATATTGAATTTTTTGTTTGCTTTGTAGTTGCGTCTGTCAAAGAGCCGAAGTGTTAACTGTCACTTTGACTTTGACAATGTGGTAGAGATCCTTAGTGAATATGCAAACATCGTCTTGGCCAAATTAACACACACAACCAAAAATGATGGCTTCTTGAAGCATTCATCACTTTTGACAAGTAATCCGACAAAAAACTTTATATGTATGCATATCGAGTGCAATAGGAGTAAGTACTCCGAATGTCTAATCGATGACTACACTAAGCAAACTAAAGTCGTGTTGTTTTCCTTGCTGGCTAATTGTTTTTTATTTCTGTGGTTTTCTTTGATGCAATTCTGATAATTGCCATTGACGTTAGATGGAACTTCAAAATATGAACAGGAGCACACCTAATTCAATATGCCTGTTTGGTAACGTGAAATTTTAACCAAGTTTCCCAAACTTGGGCTTTGCTCCTATGGTTTCTGACAGCAAATTGTGAGCGTTTGTGAAAATTGTGAGCATTTGTGAAAATTTGCACGAAAATTTCAAGTTAACAAACACACCTAATATATTTTATTTCTATTGATTGAACTACCAAAGTGGACCCTTCTAATGTTGGTGCGATTGGGTGTTTGGAGTACTTTTTTTTCACTCCAACTACAAATTTTCCATATTCTACAGAAATGGAATAGAAAGCATAACCAAACTAAAAACGACATAAATAAATCAGATAAAAACAAGGACAATCAAAACTTAAATTTTAATTGTCTTACGGTGCAGTTTGATTTCATTAAACGTATCCAATTAACGTCATCAATTAAGATACTTACATTTTCAGCGGTCTAAATAATGACAAAGCTCAAATAAATATTAGTATTTTACTATCCTTTTGCTTGTTAGACCAAACAAGACTAGTTGGAAAATTTCAACTTTGTTGAGAAAAAAAAGCAGTTTATATTTTTATCACATAAACTTAACACATAAAATAAAACTCTGGTTAAAATCTGAAACTTTTGACACATGTCAGCTGTCTTTTCGTTGATGAGTTTTAATTTTTATGATGGCCTCTACAAGAAAAAAAAGACATATAAATACGTATATTTCCAGGAGAAGTTGATAATGAAAATAGCTTTCGGAGTAGCTGCAAAAAAACAAGTTGCTTGTCTTACTATGTTCATATTAGACTCACTCCACCGATTAATTTTCGAGAAAAATTTTCTTTAGGTTATTCACCCCTCGTAGTCAAATTGGCGGAGGATTTTCTTTTTATTTTCTTTTTCTGTTTCTATTTGACATTTTGTAGCAAAAAGAAGGTGATAATAATGTATTTTTCTTGTGACATCGATGAATTTATGGCGAATAAATTCATTCGGCAACAGTAGTACAAAATTGCACGATATTCGCCAAACTGTTCGACTTCAAGTAAACCGCGTGAGAGGAACATAGAGGCTTTTTACAAATAGAATTTATTCAGTAGGTATAACGATAAGTGAACATATTTAAATATTATTTTGAAATCAAAACGAATTAATAAAAATCTTCAATTAACAACTAATTTTAAAAAGCCATTAACAATATCAAACTAATAAATAACTAACTTTTTAAATAAAACTATAGAAAAGCTGACGGAGCGATGTCTGGTCAGTGTATTTTTGATTTACTGCAAAAAACTTAGATAATTTATTGTGAAAACGAAATATTAATAAAAATAAATCAAGAAACTTTGAAATAAATGGATTTTCACACCGCAAATTCTTTTGTCTGTGATTTGTATTTTCTTCTATTTGACATTAGTCGCAAGAAAGTGATAGCAATGAATTTTTCTTCTGACAGCTTGAAATTTTGGACGAATAATACATTCGCCAACCGGAAACGATATAAGCTGCGTTTTATTATCTCTGGGTCTGGTTCGAGGTTATCTTTTAACATGCATTACAAAAACAACATGGGATCTAGGTTTCTATCGAGGTTAATTTCAATAACCCAGATAGAGGTTTTCACTCTGACCGGCAGAGGGCTATTTACCATTGTGAATGGATGTCAGCGATTTGTCAGCAGTATAAGGAATAGAGAGGAAAAGAGACAAGTGCTTACATGAAAAACAAATAAACATAAGTAAAAAAGAGACTGATATACAGGACTGCTTTTGCACTAACCCACATCGTTTTATTTTCACGAGGTGAACCATATGGGTTATGAGCGATAATAAAACGCGGCTATAATAAGGTATCTCTATTAACTACTACCTTCTGCTGATGTTTATATCTCAACAAACCAATCGAAAGGTCTATGTTTAACCGCTAGGGTCACGAATGGACAATGCTCCGTATTTACAGACGTATTAATAAAAAACTATCATCCGCTCTCTAACACACGGTAACTTGTCCGTTTGTTATTTTTTTCTTATTGATATAAGGTGTGTTTGCTTACATCAAATTTCTCTCAAATTTGCACAGTGCGTGTGAAAACCGAAATTGTCGTTAAATAAGTCAGTATAAAAGTTGAGATAAAGTTTAAAAGCTTAAACTTACGTGGCGTCGCAGGACTTCTATATAAAAGTGAGTGAGTATAGGGTTTTATTGGTGCTTGCATTGTTGCGCTTGCCATAGTAACTAATGAAACGCACCAACAATTTGCTGTCAGAAAACATAGGAGAAAAAAACCAAGTTTGCCAATCTTGGTGAAAATTTCACGTTACCAAACAGGCAACATATTTTGCCGTAATTTTCAACAAGTTTCTCAAACCTGGGTTTTTACTCCTTTAGTTTCTGACAGCAAATTGTGAAAATTTTTTTCACTTCACCAAATTCACTTCATTTAACTGTGGTAATCTTCTAAACATGTGTCACTTATGAACATGCATCGAATTATGAAGTGTATGTTTGTAGTAGTAAACGGTTCCATTAAATGTGTGCTTGAGAATGTGTTTAAAAGTTATCCTTTAACTGAACACGGAATTCAGTGAGTTGGAAACATTACTTTCGTTAAAACACGTCGCAGACTACTACACATTTTAGGTGAATTATATTAATCGGAAGGGCACTGAAGTTAATGTCAAAAACCAATGGAAAGTAGCTTTCCGTAACGAAAAAAGGGGAACACACCCATAATGTAACAATCATCTATCTCTTTTTGGCATTCCTATTTCACCAAACTTAAGCGAGGTGCGCTCCGGAGCGCCGTAATCAAAGTTGAACGAAACTTGACGAAACCATCCACTCCGCAATTATAGCCGCGTCGTATGCTTTCCGTGTATTCGCTCGTTTTCTTCCGACCACTTAAGGGCCCCTCCGAGCATTATAGTTCTAGCTTTATTGATAAGAGTAACATGTTAACAGATGTACATTTTTAAGTGCTAACACTGTGATTTCCGTTGTTTATTAATAGTATAACGCTGTGGCTCCATTGGCAATTTTTGAGGCAATTGCAATTGGAATAGGAATGGCAATTTATTGCTTGGGTGGGCATTTTCATTGCCAGGCAATTTCAATTATAAAATGTGTGTATAGAAATATTTGACTGCAAATGCTGTTCAAATCCCCTGTTTTTAATAAAATTTAATTTTAATTCACTATATTTTGTCATGTGTGTTCTCATATTCTACGATTTAATTGAAAAAAATCAATAAAGAAGCCATTCACAATTACGGGGAATCCCATTTTTCCTCAATTTATTGCCTTGAAGATGGAAATCAATAATTGCCTCTCATCTTCTAGGCAATATTGCCATTGCCATTGACAAAGCGTCTCCATTTGCATTATTTAAGGCAATAGCAATAAGTGAGGCGATTTATTGCCTCAAATATTGCTAATGGAGCCGCTGGGTAAGAAAATTGTATAATAAGTAGGTCTGTTCGTTTACTTCCCAAAACTACTAATTTCTACCGTTTTGTCCAAACTTCTGCCAAAGTTCATATAAAAAAAAATAAAATTGATGGTACTTGGACTTAAAGTTTTGGGAAGTAAACAAACAGAAGTAAAATCTTATGCACATATTTGCCTATCTCGGAATTTAAAATGAAAAAGCTTTGAAAAAAGTCCTATCATCCTGACATTCAAACACATTCGTTCTGGCGTTGCTGAACTGTCAAGGTTATTCTAAATCGATGTCATTTTTTTGTTTACAGTAGTTTATTGAGTAGGTGTCCTACATCTTATATTATTCTCCTCAATTTAGCCAATTTAAGCCTAATAGTTGTTGAAATTCCTTAATTTTTACATAATTATTAAAATCTGCTTGTTTTTTTATGATTTTTCCGATTGACAGATTCAAAACTGACAAGCAACACTCTATCTCTTCAAACTGTTTACCCTGTGCCATTTTTCTTGATATGCTTTTTCCTGTCTTTCTCTCTCACAGATTGCGCTTCTAACTTGCAACCATAATACAAATAATAATAATAAACATCATCTTTATATTTAGCCATGGAAATCACGTATTTAAAGTCTAATTTGCAAATACGTTGGCGGCATAAAGTTATTATTACCATCACTTTATTTTTATTCTTAATATCTACCTATTTATTTATCATTATTTTTTGTTTGATTGTCATTCTCGCTGTTGCCCTTCCCTGTTGTTTATGTATATTGTTTTTTTGTTTTCTTTGCCTATAAATTGTTTGGATACATTTTTGCTGTCGCATTACGTCGCTTGTGTCGTTGAATTTGGCATTTTGTTTCTGTATCGTTGGCCGAATGGCCGCCATCTTCAAGTTCATAATGTATTATCGTGTCTGCTAGTTGACATTTCGTTGAACATTTTCACTTTGAAATAGCGGTACATGTGCGAGTATCTACCAGTCTTCAGAGTGAAAATATGTATTTGTATTACCTACCTACTAAGAATTAATAGCTCACGAGGACAATTTAAAACAATTTAACCATAAGTAAGGTAGAGGTAGGTAGGTACCTATGTTACGATTATAAATTCATTAAGAGTAAAAAAACATGTTGTTCGTGTATTTTTTTCGAACTTAAACGTCAAAAACAAGTCGCATTACTTGTTTGTTCTTTCGTTGGGTGCTAAAAGTTGTTGTAGTTTAACAAATGATTATTGCTTCAAGCATTTTACCCAACACCTGACCGATATTTTTTTTTTTTTTTTTTATAAAAACGAATAACAGAAAAAGAGAAAAAAAAAATAATTATTCAAGAAACAGCTAAATAGCATTTAACGACAATATTTTTGGCGCCACTTATTACGTAAGTGGAGACCTCCAAACGAAGCGCGTCAGCGTCAGTCAACACTATACACAAATTTTGTTCGGAACTTAATGTTATACTTTTTTTTTTTAATTTTTTGCTTTTGGCAAATTGGAAACGTTTTGTTTATTTATGCCATTAGCAAATGTGTGCTAGCAATCAATATAGAAAAAGATCAAGGCGGAGAGGCGAGAAACAACTTGCTTTTTTTTCATAATAAAACAAAAAGAAAAGAGATATTATAAGGTATAGATAAAAGTACGTGTATATAAAGAACAACAACAAAAGATTGCAATACAGCGATATACAATCATTAATAAATTAAATAACAATCTTTGCGATTGTCAGAGAGATACAAAAACAGCATTTTAATTACTTGTTCTCCTTAAGAAATGCGACATCTGATAGATTCAAGACGCAAGTTGTCATTGTATTAGCAGGTCTATGTGGAGTGGAGAAATGTTTCGAAGCAAAAAAAGAAAAATACTGAATTGACAATAACAATAAGTTGATGAAAAATATATAAATTGTGAATTATGGATAGCAAGTGAGCTTGAATTCAAGTAGATACCTACATGCTTTTTATTTTTCTTTGCTTATTATTTTTGAAATTCATATACGTAACGTGAAGTTATTTAAAATTCATATCATATGATAACTTGTATTCGTATGATCCCTTTTGAACTTAGGATAAATTGGATTGAAAAAATTTATTAGAGCTGTCAAAGTCAAGTAAAAACCTTTGAGTAGGTTAAGTACATACAAATATACACCTTAGATGTGTAAACGTGAAATTTCTGCAAATTTTTATTATTTGCTGTCAGAATCAAGTTTGGTAAACTTGCTAAAATTTGACGTTACCAAACAGGCATAATAGATGTGTTTGTTTACTTGAAATATCAAAAGTCGCCCAAAAATGTTTGATAGAATTGAGAGTTTTATAACTTAGTTCACGCACGGTATGTGCGTATAGCGTTGAACCAATTGGGTATTTCCAGAAACTAGTTTTGTTTTCTATACTTGTTTTTACAGTTATACATTGCTATGTAGAAGCGAGACTCGGTACAGACAACACCAATATTAGCGTACTTTTTTTGCTACTGACGATTGATAGAAATACTGGAGAGACCTTAAAAAGAAACTACAAAAAAACTCTGAGAAAAAATTGAAAAAACTCTATCAATTTCTTCGTGAGAAGAGGGACTTGATCTACAAAACAAAAGTCAACACCGTAGTCTAATATGCCTGTATGGTAACGTGAAATTTCCACCAAGTTTCCCAAACTTGGTTTTTGTCTACTATGATTTCTGAGAGCAAATTGTGAAAATTTGCAAGAAATTTCACTTCAACGAACACACCTTATATAATGCCGCATTTACACGAGTCATTAATTAAATCATTTACACAAAAACAGTCGTGTAAATACGGCATAACCATCTCTGGTGGTCCAAGAAATCACATACAATTCTTTTGGCGTTCCATTCATCGATTGTTACTGTTAAGCTCTAGGTGATGGGTCTGAAGACCGTAATGGTTTTGTGAATATTTCGATAACTAAATTTAAGAAATGCGCAGCAATTTTCTCAAAGTATTGGTACAACCGTTGTATCTTGAGATAGAACGTTTCATTTGTATCAAACGATGAAATAAGCGAGTCCGTATCCCCGTATGAATAATCAATTTCTAATCTACTACATTAACGAAATATATTTGTATGTTCAATTGCCAAGATCTGAGAATCATCAAAGTGTAAATCACATCAAGTTATGGATTGGTGGTCGATGTAAACGTAGAATAAAACTATTTTGGGTTTGGTCTTTGCTCAATACCTGCTTTCAAATAACCGTGAAACATAGTTCATGCACTCATGATTTTGGTAATTGTCAAAATTTGACAAGTAATAGTTTTGAAATATGATTGTGTCTTTTAAAAGTTACATTAGCATTTTTAACTTTGTCTAACTTTTGACAGCAGTCCAAAAAGTTATAGAAGAAAATATTTTTCACCGTTGCCTGAGAGCTTCTTTATTTAGACAATGGGATTGTTTGTCTGAACCTTGACTAGAGTGACATTTTGTTTAATTTAAATAAAGTAAATTTCCAACTATTTAGACAATGCCTAACTAGCCAACCATCTAATAAAATCCAATTAATACTATTTAAATGTGAAAATATGTAAACTTGATAGTTATTAACTTTTTTTTTGATGCCATTCTATTGTTTGTTGTAAATACCAAATAATTAAGATCAAGGAATTTAGATAAGTATACAATATACCTGCAAACATACGAACTACAAAACAAAGCATACTATACTATAGGTACTATGCGTATAAGCCTTTATAGACTTAACCACGTACTTAATACAACTCAACCTCAATAATTACAATTCTAATTAAATAATCTGTTCTTATGCCAGTCTGCCTCACGAAACTAGGTACATGCACGCAAAATCTCTGCAGCGCAACTTAATAAAATGTAAAAAAAACTTCTTTTTTTTTATTTGCACATAAACGAATGATATGAACTTTTTCATTTTATTTGCGGTGGCGGCAATGACGCGTCGTCGTTACCAATAGTCATTGCAATGACAATATGATGCCGCCGCACTCGACCGTGACTTTAATGAACCACTAAACCACCGCCACCCAACAAAACATCCATTCTATTGCTACGTGATGTGACGCAGATGCTCGCACCGCCATCGATGAAGCCTATGATGGTATAGAATGGTGGCAACGACAGCGGCAGCACGGCGGCGGCGGCGGCATCATTTCATAAAACACACCCCACCAAACCCAGCTTAGCACCATCACATTCTCACATCGAGCACCATTCCACACCACACAACATAAAATAATGCATCACCGTCATCGTTGCCGCCAGTATTTAAGTACGCGACAAGATCTTCCATAGCGCCTATCCGAGCATAATTTTCATTTCGCATTTAAATTTAAAATGCACATCGAAAAACCACAAGACTGTGAGTGCAGGGCCACGGTGAACGTTGAAACACGAATAGGAGGCCTTTGCAGTTAGACGTTGGAACTTGAAATACTTACACAATATTGACACTGCCGCCCTTTTTATTAATATCGCCTTAAGGCAATCAAGAAGAATACAAAAATATAAATGCAACATTGTAGCTTTATTTCCTTGAAAAACTGATTTTTTTTTTTGACAGTAGGGACAGAAAACAATCGATTTAAAAAAGGGAAATTTTTGAGGAATCCTGTTGACGAGACTGAGATGGCTGAGGGCTCTGAGATCTCATTTTTCTGAACACGCCTAATGTAAACTTGAAATTTTTAAATAAGAATTTTTTGACAGTTAGCTAAAAGATTTTTATGATATTTAAATGTCCAAACTATATTCATATGTAGATAATGTGAAATTGAGTAGTGTTGCGTAAACTAAACTAATCGCAGTGGCGGGCTTGGCGATGACAAAAACCAAACAAGTGTAAGTGTAAATCAGGCGAAAGCACACGTCTCTGTAAGAGCGTTTTATTATCGCTCATAACCCTTATGGGTCAGCTCGTGAAAATTAAACGATACCCATCCCTTTGTTCCTTATGGTAACTTTTTTCATTTAAGGCCCGTCTCTTTTCCTAAGACTGCTGACAAAACGCTGGTTAATAGAAATAAGCCCCGATAGAAACCCTGGATCCTATGTTGTTTTTGTAATAGCTTGTGATATCGCTCGCCATATTACAACAAATTTTATTGTGGGTTAAAATATCTCAGTTTTACAAACGTGTATCAATATTTGATCCGGGGTTCAGCAATTTTAATTCACCTATTTCAGTGAATAAACTGGAGGTTAAACGATGGTTTAAACATGTAATTAGCTTTTATCAATTTCCTGAACCTTGAACCTCAATTAATCCGCCAAAATCGGTGAGCTAAAATTTTTGAATCACGGCACATTCAAATGACGTAAGCTAGCATTTGTACGGACGCATCTACATAGCAACCTACCAGCTCTATATGCCCATTCTCTACCAACCGGGCCACACAAATAATTACTATTTTACCTATTAGAAAAAAAAGTATAAGATTGCAAAACGATAAATAAATATTAAAAATCTAATATTGATGTTTCGATACTTAAACTTAACTGACAGAAGTTCATCTTAGGCAAGTAGTGTTTACCTTTATTGATATTTTTCGATTTCCCAAGCCTTCAACAATTCAGTTTGTGGTTAACAAAATTTCAACAAAAAAATTTTCAACTTCTACTCAATCACATCAAACCTGGTGTCAATTAATTTATCCATTCGACAACAACTGACAATAGTTCAATTGAACAAATGTCAGCTTTTTTGAACTAGGCATACACACCTGTTACCTAAAGCGGAAAAAAATGATCAAATGTCAAAGTGGGTGCCTAACCGCTTAGTCAGGGCAACAAAACACTTTTCGCCACTTGACTCCACTGAATAAATTGTTGTTGTCAGCAACAACGTAGTCAACAACGCGCGCCAGCAACGAAGCTGACAACATAAAACTCATCAACTGGCGGTGTCGTCGTTATTGACGCCAATCTTGCCCATCTTGGTGTGATCATCATCACGTTCGCCAATAAATTTTGTTTCACATTAGTTTGGCCGCGTGCACCACCAACTTTACCAAGTAAGTAAATATATACATAACAAAACTACTTTATCAATTGATTTAAACAAAAATAACACGATCTCCAAAAGAGTGATGAGACACGCTCATTTACTCTCCGCAAGTACATTTATGTAGATATTGTCGGTGTCAGGCGTAGTGATGTTATGAGAGAGGAATGGCGGTGCGGTGCAACTTGCGATGGTGGCGTCAAACAGCACTTAGCACGCGGAAACTTCAGAAATATACACATTAATTGCCTGGCTCCATCAATTTTTCCGTTTCCTCTCTTTGCTAACTCACGAAGATAACGTCCAACGACTCAACTTAAATAAAAAAAATAGTTTGTTGAAACGCAAAGTTTTATGAGTTTTTTTTTTTTTTTTTGCGTTTGAAATGTCGTCGGTTCATCCCGGTCCTATCCCCATCCGCACAGAGGAAATAAGCCGAATGTAGATATGTTATAATCAGGCGAGCGAGCAAAAAACAACTAACTATTCGCTCCGCCATTGATTGTCACCGGCAATGACAGCAGCAGTGCCAACGACAGCAACAGTGGAACTTAAATGACAGTTAGATACTCTAAACGAGGCATTCAAAACATTTTTCCTTCCAGTTTCAAATGTATGATTATTATCTGATGATGATGACCGACCATCACAATTCATTATCAATGTGTTGTGCGACTCTACAAAATACGTAAAATACAAACAAAAAAGCAAAGCACTAGTGTGTGTGCCATATACGATGGTGGCTTTGGCGACGTGACGGGCTGTTGTCGACACATTGTCGCACTAAATGCAATTATTTATAACTTTTCACGGAAAGTGATAGAGCACAGAAAAGAGGAGATATTTCTGGCGAGAGAGAGAGTTATTTAGGTGGCGCCTGTATATCATTATTAATATTAGTAATGTGTCATATTTTTTATGATTATTATTGCTACTTTGAGGTCATTTGAATACAACAAAATGTATGCATAAATCAAGAGATCAGTTGTTATGAAAAAAAAGAGAACAGATTGCAATTTCTTTTATTTGTTGTTTTCTCCCGCCGCAGTCGCAGTGTATCGCTTTAAATTTTGAATCATTGGGACATCACAGGGAGGTTAGAGATCAGATTAGGTTAAGTTGATTTTATTTGTGTTTTTTTTTTTTACTGTTGGTTTCTATATAAAACCTACCTTTTTAATCTCTCTCTTACACGTTCGTCTGTATACATATTTAAATCAGTTTTGAAAGAAATTAATTAAAAAGGAAACGTCATGCTGCGGTGAATTTCAAAGAATCAAGCTGATGTCTTGCCGAGGAGCTTTGATCATTTGCCGATGAGAGATTATTTGTGTTTGTATTTATTTTAGAAAACAATATACATATAGGTACATACATTGAATACATCAGGTATGCGTATCAGTGTAGTACCTATAGCTGTTTAACAAATTTAGATTAGATCATTGAAATGAAATATTTTCGTGCCAAATTTATAGCAAGGAATTCATCATTTCATATGAATTATTATTTTTTTCTCCGAAAAACAATGCCGTGGGTCCTTGCATTGATACTGCAAAGTTATGTAGTTTTCGATTGGACTTTTGTAGTACTTCTGTTGCACTCCATTTCCACTCCTACTACTCCAAAAGCCTTCTATTGGATGTTCCAAGTCATGTTTTCGGAGTGTTTTTCTGTTCCCGATTTCAAGAAAGATAGATAGGATAGATAAATTGTCAAAATTGATAAATGCTAATGTCATTTTCGATTGGAAGTTCGGAGTACTCCTTCTGCGTTCCCTTTTTCAATCGTATACTTCTCCAAAAGCTTTCGATTGGATGTTCTGAGTTACATTTTCGGAGTCTTTTTCTGTTCCCGATTTTAATGTCGTTTTCTATTGGATTTTCTGACTGTTCTTATCTTTTGAGAGTCCAATAGAATATGAAAATATCATGTTGTCAAATTTACACACACACTACCGAATGACGCCTTATTATAAAATGACTTCTTCAAGTATTCATCATTTTTGACAAGTAGTGCGACGAAAAACTGTATATGTTCTCCATATTGAAATCGGGAACAGAAAAATACTCCGATAACATTACTCGGAACAGCCAATCGAAGGCTTTTGGAGTAGTAGGAGTTAAAATAGAGTGGAAAAGGAGTACTCCGAACGTCTAATCAAAAACGACATAAAAAGGAGTTGATTTGGAATATACGCCTACACAAAATATTTGGATTTTAGTTCAATCAGTTTTAGTTTGACAGAATTTGCTGATATACTCTCCCAAGCATGCATTTGAACATAACAGCATAACAGCTTGATTATCCCCAAAGTCGGTGATACCTCACGAGTCACACATCCATAGCTTGTGAAAGTCACAAAAGCAATAGAAAATGTGATCTCCTTCAGAGCAAGAGCAAATAACACAGTTAAATGTGTGCTAAAATGGTTATGTTTGTTGCGATTGCTTGTAGAGTTGCTCATGAATGCGCTCATTGGTACACAATGCGACAAAACACCATGATGTGGTGAGTATCGTTGTGAGGTACGTAAAATTTCTTGGAAAATTTCACAAATTTTCACAATTTGCTGTCGGAAACCGAATGAAACAAAAAACATGTTTGGGAAACTTGGCGAAAATTTCATGTTACGAAACAGGCATATTATCGGAAAATTCCAATAATGTTATCGAGTTACAATCCTCACAAGGAATCAAGCAGAGATTATCAAATAAAGATATCAAACCTTCGTACGTTTAATCCTGCTAATTCCATTTGTTTACATTGTTTTATTTGTAATTTCATTTTGGGTCGAAGAATAGATGTGAATTGCAACAACTACACGACCAGTGCTGATGCGCTGAATTACGAGTTTATTTTATGTATACGTTTTTCATTGTTTTTCACTAATACTTTGCAAATCTTATCAATCCATCTGTTCGTTTCAGATTGTTGGCAAATCAAATTGACAGCCGAGGTTTATTTGATAATCTCTGGAATCAAGTCACAAGAAGTTATGACTTGACACCCCTCACAACGGGCTGTAACAGCCCTATTCTGGTGTTGTAAGGGCTTACAAGTCACAAGCTCTTGTGAGGCATTCCATGTGAGGTTTGTTGTGATTCGATAACATTTTCGGTATTCTGGGAAAATCCTCACAAGAAACTCACCACGGTGAATGGGCCCGTTCAAACATGTCAGATTTTCAAGATTTCTAGTTTTCTTTGGCTCTGATTGGCCGACTGTCATAAAAAGATACATGAGTGAACTTTCACAATGTTCTAGATTTATGCTGAACGCACCTATTTATTACGACAAAAGAATATGCATTCTATTCGCGTACCTCCTGAAACTACGAATTTCCACGAATTAAGCCCAAAGTTCTGTCAAAGCTCATTATAACTAAAATAAAATTCGTAGTTTTGAGAAGTACACGAACAGATATAATGATTTGTTTGAATTTTTTGTTTAAATAAATAAGCATAATTATGCAAGAGTTTTTATTTTTCATTCATTTATTTTAGTTAAGGAGAAAGCAATTAAGAAAAAAAAAATACAAACAAATATCTCCTTGTCGTAATATTCGAAGTTACAAGTGTTACTTTTTAGTTGAGACCTCCTCCGAAGGAGATCAAAGTTTCGATACTTTTTGTGAGGATCACAAGTTATGAGGTTGCTGTCAGAATACAAAAACCTCACAAAATCAAATTAACCTCACCTTGCGAGGTTGTTGTAACTTATGAGGTTGCAGTGAGGATTGCCAGAATAGAGGGCTGTAAATTTAAGTTGAAAACCCTAGGTTGGTTTAAAACCAATAACAGATACATGCTTTTCTAATTTCTTGGGAGATTTTGAGTCTTGATGTTAAGGTAGCAGTTTCATCTGACAGTAAAGTCTTAGCTGTCACTGGAAATTTGGCAGACATCCCCACCGTCCTACGAAATAAGTTTATGACGTTGTTAATATTGGACTGAAAAACTGTTTTGCTGACGTTTAATATTCATATAACTTCAATGAAGGAGTGGGAGCGAGATGTGAATACTGGAAAGTCGAAAAAATCCAGTTTTTCAGTTCAATGTGAACACCGTCTATGAAATATTAAGGCTCTGTGCCAACTGTGTTAAAATTTGATCTCTAATTAAGCTTTTAAAACTAGAGAATACAAATTTATGATTGCAAACTTAGAAAATAAAATTTGAACTAAATGATTGACACCGCCGAAATTTAGTGACAACAAACGCCAATAGCAAAAGACTACCTATAATTTGCCATAATTCAAGTCAGATTGATATCAATAAATTCAAGCTTATAATGAAGTCATAATTAGACTAAAGCCATACATTTATTTATATACTATTATAAACAACTAATAAAATGATCTCAATCTTGTTTTTTAACTAATCAATGAGCTCATTAATTGAATAATCGATTATTTTAACTAATCAGCGATCGGTGAATTCCGGGCATAAAATAATTACCCAATCAAATTATCAATAAACAAAAAGTAAACTACCCCTTAAATGCCATGATTATAGTTTCCATAAAATCTAAACAACCAAATCATGAACCATAAAATATAAACTTAAATAAACGAGCAGTAACTACATACCTCCATACCTATATGAATATTTGTATACAAAATTGAAATCAATTTCACTTTAAATAATACATTTTTTTTTCGCTATAACAGTCTCTTCTCATGCACAAATTCACGACACAATCATTCACACTGACACAAATCATAATTTGCAACAGTTAACAAATAACAAAACAAAAAGTGTGACTGACTATACCTATACTTTCTTGCAAACATTTAGCTAAAGCTTAACTAAGGCTAGAGTGAGATATTTAAAAAAAAAAAAAAAAAAACTTTAGAATGAATTTTATTGATCTTAGCGCTATCTAGCGCCATTAAGGCGTCGACGACGGCATCGTACTCTCCTTTCTTGTTTATTATTATTATTGCTTTTGTATTTGTATTGTGTTATACTAGCATGCCTTCCTATCACTAATCAAGAAGAGGCAGTTTTTATAGGAAAAAGACAAACAAAAAATAAACGATACTACCACCACGCAAAAAGGTCTTATTACTATTACAGCATTCGCTAAAAATAGACACACTATAATAGCCCCAATGCTACCGTTGTAGTAGTAGTTAGTTAGCTACTAATCGTATAGGTGGCGTGTTTTCTTTTAAATATTATTCTTCTTCTAAGAAAAAAAGAATAATTTTAATTAGTCCCGGTCAGAATTATTGTATTATTTTTCATTTAATTTTTTGATATAGCTGCATCTGCTGTTAGCTGATATTTTGCAGTCTAAGTTGGGCTGAAATAGATATAAGATCGTTGATTAAATTAGCACTTGGTCGGCGGAAGTTCTGGATGGTTAGATACTTCCAGTGTGCGTGTGTGTTTCATCGAAATGTGGTGAGTTTTCTCTTTAGACAACACACGACGACGACTCGACGCTGTGCAAAAAGGCTGAGTGTGATGCGATGTGTGAACGGACTATAGTCATGCCAGTTAAGTATTTATGGCTTATTAATTTCAAGGTGTTCGTATGGATGGCGCCGTTTGATTACTGTTTTAATTAGCTCTAACAACATGTTGAATTTATCGACACGGAAAATAGATACGACGATAATATAATACAATACGATAAAGATAAAGGAAAGATATATAGGGAATTTCTATAACACTCAAGTAAAACGGATTAAAAATATAGGGTTATCAAATAAGAGATGTAATTTGAAATTAGGCATGCAATAGAGCGATTGCAACCGTGTAGCATGTGGCGCCACCATCATTCTGAAAAGAAATTCCGTCCATGTTCAAGATGAAAAAGTCCGTTAACATCGTTCCATTCACTGAAACAGTCATACCAGTATCGTTTTCGAAAAAAAAAATATGACAATACACCACCGATCCAAAAACTGCTCCAAACTGTCACTCACTCAGAATAATTTTGTATGATATGATTTTGTTCATTAATTTCCATTACCCTATCGACTCGGGTAGAACTATAAAAATCCGGGGGACACTGAAGTGCTGCGGAGCAAACAAGCAAATATACGTCAATCATATCACGCTGCTAAAATTGCCGAGTGAGACGTCACGTTTACCCCTTGAACAGAATGAATGTAGCTGCAGCTTGTAGCAAGAGTTGAATTTTGTTTAACTTTTGCTACACCATACAACTACAGCTTCACCATTCTGTTCGGCCAGTTAGTTCAATTCATTTTTGAGATGCAGTCCCGAGCGCACTTCATTGAAGTGAAAATAAAAATGTTGGTCAAAAAGGAATACGAAAAAGAGACAGTTTCTTAAGTACCCACAATATGGATGGAATCCCTTTTGGCTATTCGGAAAGTTATTTTTATATCGGTAAGCTATTTTTCGCTGGCTTATGACATTTGGTTTGGTGGCCCTCCGACAATTATAATTATACATTTAAGGTATAACTTTTGGAGGGGCACTGAAGTTGTTGAAAGAAAGCGAGCGAATATGACGCGGTTATATTATCAAAGTCTGACATTTCGGGTAGTTTTTTCAACGTTTATTTCAAAGCTTAGCGCACTCCCTAGCGTACCCGTATGACAGGCATTTGACATTGAGTGAAAAAGGAATGCAAATAAGAGATAAACATATTATTATGACTAGCTGCAGTACCCCTAGTTGTACCTTTACAGCCTTATTCATAAACACGTTTTAAGGACTGCATAGAGTTATAATGCCTCTAGACACGGATATGTTATAAAAGTTATGCAACGTTGAATAGAACCATTTTTATCAAAACGAGTTCATAGGCTGAATAGTAGCTACATTAGGAAATTTTAGTATGACATCATTGACATCTCAATGTAATAGATTTTTTTGTACTTTATTTGACATAAGGGCATTATGACTTCAATAGGTTGAAATGTTTTTTATGAAAAAATATTTACGCAACGTTGAATAGGGCCTCAATAAGGGCTTATATCCACCTTATTGAGAGGTGTTTAAGCGAGTTCTAATGAATACGGCTGTTATTGTTTTGTTTTATTATGTAGATACCTGATGGAAGTGCTTTAAAAGTATGCTCTACAAGGCCCAACAACAACAAAAAACTTTATATCAGAAAAATTGTATACTCAAAATAGGTGTAAACACTTCCGAAACTTCTCAAATTTGATCATTGTATATAAATTATATAGTATTCTCATGAAGAAAAAAAGCTCGTGGCCATCTATGCGTCCAAATGTAATACTAATTTTTGTTAAGGGATCTCGGTATGGCGATCACAGCGAACCTATCGACCAAATGTCTACCTACAAAATCGTGTTTCATGAGAATACTATAGATTGGATATACAATGATTTGATGCAAATCAATAAAAGCTATAAATTACTGACCTAAGACCAATTTTTATTTAATCATATATTTTCAAACCACCCGATAACTACATAATATTGATAACAAAATAGCGTACGTGTCAAAATACATGTTAATTTATACAATAAGGGTTAAACTTAATTTTGCAAAAAAAAACTAGA
This sequence comes from Dasysyrphus tricinctus, assembly GCA_963921185.1. NCBI lineage: Eukaryota > Metazoa > Arthropoda > Insecta > Diptera > Syrphidae > Dasysyrphus > Dasysyrphus tricinctus. The sequence goes on from OY992530.1 coordinate 116,732,121, forward strand.
GCTGAATAATAATGACTCGCATTGCTAAGTACTTAAGTGGTAGGCTGAGTCGATGTCAGATAAGATATGAACAAACGCTGACGATTTTCTGCTATCGCAATTTTTATCGATGATTAAACAGTAGTCAATGAAGATTATAATATTTGATTTGGTTAAATGACATCTTGAAATAGAATCACATAGAGTTTTTGAAAGTTATTTGAGAGAAGTGTAGAAAATATGTGAAAATATCGCTGTTTTGGATTTACTCCTCATTTGAAAGGTTACAATTTATGACATTTTAGGTAAAGATTTTTAATAAATTGAATGCGGTTCATTGAAATAGATAATTAATGTTTACTCATAAAGCTTTTGAAAGATAACGTATACGTCATCAGGAAAACCATTCACGCTTGTGGAATTGGACTTCAGGTTTGTGTAATGAATCTGATCTGCATTAAAAAGACAGGATTATGTGTTCCAACTTTATTTCAAATTTGTCTCAGAACCTGTTCTAGATTCTATTAATTTGGTTTCCATAAAGTTGGTACTATGTTTTTTGTGCCTACTCCTACTTTAAAGGCTCTCCCAAACCAATGCCAAACATTCGGAACGACAGCGAAACTTTCATCTATCAGCATTACATTACATGGCGAAAAATGAGAACAACAACATTGACGCTATGCGAATTCACTAGCAAACAAACAAAATAAGCTTAAGTTTCGTCGTCTTTCCGAATATTCGCTTCTGTTTGGGAGAGCCTTAAAGGTAGAGCAAGTTGCAAGTGTCAAAGCATCAGCATTACTTATGATTTATGTATGTTTAAAAAACAATTATAACAAATTTTTGCATTCAAAATTTAGAAAAAACATTGAGTTTTGAAGAAATTATAATTGCGGTTTGTTACTATTCGTCTTGTTTCATACAGTTTTACTTTCAGAAGAAGTGCCCTAGAGCGCACCTCACTAAAGGGAATCTGACATTTAAGGAAATAGGTTGAAAGAAAAGCGATAGTCTATCATATAAGTGAGCTGCTACTTGTTATAGTTTTTTCTTTAGTCCATAGATTGTTCTTTCAAAATTCATGCGCTATTGGGTTCCCATCTTAATCATCTGTCTCTAATCAAAAATTAAAATTCAGTAGAATTAATTAAAAAGATTCACAATGAAGAAGTTACAATCCATTATTTAAAAATATAACACATAAATTTCCCAACCATACAAAACAAAACAATGGGAATCATTGAAAGTATTATTTTATTTGTGACTACTGGCGCCAGGTCAATTAAAAAATATTGTCCAACAATAACATTGTATAGTAATTGAGCAGCAGAGTATGACTATATTCGTACATGACCGAGTTTTTTTTTTTAATTTAATTTTTATTTGTTTGACTTCCCATCGTTTGGAGTAATAAAAAAACGCGTGAGTGTTATAACGTCTGCTTTAAGGTTTGCTTATTGCTTGCTGCCCCATAAATAGGTTTGAATAATAACTTCCTCGTTGATTAATATTAGAAAAGTTACCAAACACATATCATTAAAATATTTGAAACACTTTCAAGTAGAATTGATTGTAAAGTGAAATTTGTATGTATATTTTTAAAAAGTATTTTAAATTAAATTGTTCTCTGTCGCCGAATTCAGCGAGTTAAGGTCGAACTATAATTCTCGGAAAGGCCCTGTAGTGGTTGGAAGAAAACAAGCGAATACATGGCAATCATTTCCGTTTCAATTTCGTTAGTTTCGTTCACTTTTGCTTTTCGCTCCTAGCACACTTAAGAAAAATATTAGGGCTGTTCCTTTACTTTGAATTTCTGTGCATTTTAGTGCAAAGTTCATATTAAAAAAAAGTTTGACAGAAGTTTGGACTAAAAATCACAGAAATTCAAAGTAAAGGTTCAGTCCTATTGATAAGTCGATATTTTTATTGACTTTTGTTCAAGTGAGTACATGCTTAGATTTTTTCTGAAGTAATTCATTATTTTAAGTTGCAAAAAAATCGATATTTTAACCAGGTGACATTCTTGTTCTCGGTCATACGTACATATAACCCCACAAAAAATCATAAAGATCACATGAATAGTTACACCATTTGCATCTGACTGCCTCGAAAAATAAACAATAAAATAAAAACAAACAGATTATTGAGTAAGAATTCCAAAGAACTGACGCAAATTCTATTTGCCAGATATAATCTTTGTTGGAAATTTAAAAAGGTACTACAAAATACCAAGTGGATTAAAATAGTTCCTAAGCATATATTTATCTACACAAGTCACTTGTCTTCATGTTTAATTAAGTTAAAGTCATGTTATTTGAACAATTTAATTTATTGTTAGTTCAAAAAATCCCACAAGAAATAGATGCAGGAAGGCGCCTCCACTTTGTTTTTATATCAAAGTTGCAGTCAGACGTGTTTTCGATGAAGTAGCAATTCCGGTATTGTTTCAATGACTGGATTTTCATTTTACTGAGAGTTATGTCGTGAGTTTTTTGCTTTTAGCACATGGCATCTAAATGAACGTTATTAATGACTTTTGTGGCTAGAGCATACTCCTGTATCTACCTTCTATATTTCTTATGTGGCGTACACTATAAAAAAAATAAACATTTTAAAGGAATTTTAACACACATCCACTTGACAACATCTAAGGTTTGACTCACAATCAGTTGAATTTTAACGAGTTGCCCCTGCTGGGTTCCCATTGTTTTAAATATGGCTCATTTTTTATCAAGCATGTGGCGTGTTCTTTATTTAGGAAAAACCAGCATCTGATTATACATCGGGTGCCAGAAAAAAATATTATTTAAGTCAATAGCAAGATAATGAAAGTATTATAAGGTGCAACAGCTTGTGTGGTGCGAAATATTGTCGACTCACACTATACATAGAAAAGTTTATTTCTGGCAAACATTTTTTGACAGAGCCTTAACTTATTATATTTCTTGGAAACCACAACTACATATATTTAATGATTTTCAAAATTCGTGGAACGCTCTGGCTCTGGGAGTAAAGGAAGTATGTACATAAAAGCTGTGTTTTTTTGCATGTCCAAATAAAATTGTGTGAAAAAAACGACAGCAAAGCAAAACAATTTACATGTTAAATACCAGAGCTGTAAAAAATCCAGTACTCTAGTAATGCAGTCAGCAAAGTCCCAGTTAATTAACTTATCAATTGACTGTTAAGTTAATACTGTGACTGGGTACTGTAACTGCAAAATAAGCAGTCGCCAGTAGTACTTATATTCAGTACTGTACAGTCGCCGAAACCAGTCAATTGACTAAAAGTTAATTAACTTCAGTACTTTGTGACTGGTTTTAGTCTTTAAAGTCAATTGAAAGTCTCAGTACTGGCCTGATTTTAGTTTTAGTCTTGAAGTCTTTTAACTATAGTCAATTAACTGTAAGTCTTTTAAAGTCTTTCGACGAAAAGTCTTTCGACAAAAGTCTTCGCAATTTATTATTATATAAGTATCGAATAAAAGGAGGAAAATATTATTTTGTTCACAATGGATTCGGCTTGTATAATTGTACGAGACCTGGGAGCGTAAAAAAAGTCATTTTTGTTTGACTAGTTTTGTTTATATTATGACCTTTCTAAGTCCCTAGATTCACGTGAGGGCAGTCTGGCTGGTGAGAAATGTTGTGTTGTCCGCCATTTTGAAAAAAGGCTTTGAAAATCGTTAATGCGATTTTCTCGGCTCCTATTGGACGTAGAGTAAAATTTTTTGTTTGATTTTGTAGGTTAGGAGATTTTATAAAACTTACGCTTCAAACATTTTTGTCGTCACTTTCCAATGAAAAGTTATTGCCGAAAAACTGTTGACTTTTCTTAGAAAAAAACGGTTTTAAGCGTTTATCTCGGCTCCTGTTCATCTGACAGAAAAAATTATATTATCCTTTTTTTTAGAGCACTTAATTTCCTACATTTTCGTATATTTGGATTGTATGTGGGACAAAAAATGCAAGGAATACGGTAACACAAAGTTGCCAATATCTAGCAAATAATAATTCCTTAGGCGGCGGTTTCCAACCTTTTTAAGCTGTGGAACCCTAAACAATGCCCAAATATATTTCGGAACCCCATCCTGACAATGGCAAAAAATGAAAAACAACACATTTCAAAATCAGTTTTTCAATATGACTGGACTATCTCATGTGTACAAAAGAGCAATTGAGGCCATGAGAACCATAGTGGCATAACTGCAATTTTATCGAAATTGAGTTTATTGCAAAAATTGAATCTGTATTTATTAAACAATATTCCTGCATTTAAATTTTTTGAATTGACGGCTCCATGCCATAGTTATAAGACTTTTTCCACTAAGAGGCCAACCACAAAAAAATTAAAAGCTTGAGTGCAAGAGTGGCCTATCTGATCAGATATAACGGTATTTTGAAAAATCATTATACAAAATCAAAAACCATTTATTTTTATCATATTGTAAACAAAAATTAAAGCTATGTTTCTTTATTTTAAAACGGCAAGTATTTGAAATTTTTTTAAACTACAATTGTTTTAAAATAATTTATTCCTTATTTTTGCTCTACTGAAAATAACGAAAAATGCAGTTAGGCCACTATGGCTCTCACAGCCTCAATTTTGAGTGTTTCCAGTTTTACATGAATTCTTGCAAGAAAACATGCTTGAACTCAGAGCAGATTGTTATTGCTCTCCATTTGGTAAGCCTCAAAAGATCCATGCTGGATTACTTTCCAGGCACAAATACTGCCATCGAGTGGGTACAAAATCCATTTCTAATGAAAACCATCAAGCGTATGACCCTGAGTATACAGGAATACGAATCCTTGATAGATCTGCAGAGCTCCTCTTCATACAAATTTGTATTTGATTCTGTATCATTAAACGAATTTTGGATTGGTATTAAGAATGAATTCCCTGAGCTTGCCAAGAAAGCTATATTAAATTTGCTACCTTTTGTTACAACGTACCGCAGTGAGGTAGCCTTTTCAGCGTATACTTATACAAAAAATAAATATCGAGGCTGGACGCTGCCCCAGGGTATGCGAATACAACTTTCGGACATAGAAGTTAATTTAAAAACAATTATAAATCAAACAATGAGACAGATTCATTCTTCACACTAAATGAAAAACTGATTTTGAAATGTGTTGTTTTTCATTTTTTGCCATTGTCAGGATGGGGTTCCGAAATATATTTGGGCATTGCTTAGGGTTCCACAGCTTAAAAAGGTTGGAAACCGCCGCCTAAGGAATTATTATTTGCTAGATATTGGCAATTTTGTGTTACCGTATTCCTTGCATTTTTTGTCCCACATACAATCCAAATATACGAAAATGTAGGAAATTAAGTGCTCTAAAAAAAAGGATAATATAATTTTTTCTGTCAGATGAACAGGAGCCGAGATAAACGCTTAAAACCGTTTTTTTCTAAGAAAAGTCAACAGTTTTTCGGCAATAACTTTTCATTGGAAAGTGACGACAAAAATGTTTGAAGCGTAAGTTTTATAAAATCTCCTAACCTACAAAATCAAACAAAAAATTTTACTCTACGTCCAATAGGAGCCGAGAAAATCGCATTAACGATTTTCAAAGCCTTTTTTCAAAATGGCGGACAACACAACATTTCTCACCAGCCAGACTGCCCTCACGTGAATCTAGGGACTTAGAAAGGTCATAATATAAACAAAACTAGTCAAACAAAAATGACTTTTTTTACGCTCCCAGGTCTCGTACAATTATACAAGCCGAATCCATTGTGAACAAAATAATATTTTCCTCCTTTTATTCGATACTTATATAATAATAAATTGCGAAGACTTTTGTCGAAAGACTTTTCGTCGAAAGACTTTAAAAGACTTACAGTTAATTGACTATAGTTAAAAGACTTCAAGACTAAAACTAAAATCAGGCCAGTACTGAGACTTTCAATTGACTTTAAAGACTAAAACCAGTCACAAAGTACTGAAGTTTATTAACTTTTAGTCAATTGACTGGTTTCGGCGACTGTACAGTACTGAATATAAGTACTACTAATAACTGCTGGGCTAACAGTTAAAGTCTTTTTGTAAGTTAAAAGACTTATTGAAATTAGTCTTTTAGTCAATTAACTTCAGTACTTGAAAAGACTGCAATCTTTACAACTCTGTTAAATACAACAACAACTATGTCCATATAGAGTTAGCTAAGTCCAGAAAATTAACTGGAGTTAACTTTTGTCTCGATAAAAACGGTACTGCCAGACTATCATTGTCGTTGCGTTATCGATAATTTGTATAGAAATGTCAAATGTTTGTTGGTAAGATAGTTCAGAACAAAATGGCAGACCAAGGCAAATGTTGAAATGTCCCGATGTCGTTTTTTTCACCAAACTCCATATGGACATACAAAAAAACGCAGCTAATGTTATACAATCGAGTAAGTCAATACAATAGAAGGCGTGTTTTTTTTAAGTTCGGAGGGAATTGGTTGAAAAAGTTATGTCGAGATATAGTAGTTTATATGTTAAGTACAACAACAACTAAGCCCCTTCAGGCCTGGCCAAGGTTAGAGAATTCACGGGGATTAACTTAAGACCAGAGAAAACTGTAAACAGCAAGAATTTCATACTTGTTATCGATAGTTTGTATGTAAACGCCATTTTTTCTTCGTGTAATGGCGTCGCTAAGCCCCGATGTCGTTTATTTCCTCCGATTTCCCTGGGCTTGTATAAGAACACACCTAGAGCATCTATTAAAATTATTAATATTATTCTTTCTCACAACTGCAACAACAATATTGAGGATAAAAACATTAAATTTAATTACAAGGCACTAATCGGCCACATGGTATAAAAATACAAGGTATGTTGTATATGAGATGAAGGGTCGCCATATTTTGTTTTGTGTGACGTCATAGCGAGTGTACACCAACACAGCTTTAACAAATAAATTATTTATTGTTTTACTTGAAATTTAACAAAACATAATTTCAAAACATAAATAATCTATTGTTTTACTTTGAGTTTCAATAGCAAATAGCTTAAAAACAAACAATTTATTGTTTACTTTCTTTGCCATACGTGACAAACAATTGAGATCATTCACTCGCAATGACGTCACGAATCAGTTGCCTGAACTGTCAAGCATACCTTGTTATTCATATACCATGAATCGGCCATTTTTAAAACAAAAAGTTGAAAAATATTTTGACGTTTTCATACAAACTATCGATAACAAAGTTATAAATCGCGCTGGTAACACTGTTTTTTTAGTTAATCCCCGACCTCGGCTGGTTCACCCAGTTCACATCAGGCTTGAATAAAAATAGGCCTATTAGCTCCTCTTATCGAAAGCAGGAGCCCTATTCGACAAGCGGGAATGATTTTCCGAGTACACACTCTACTCAAGCCCAAAACAATTGTGAATATAGGTATTTGACTGATGGTGTAGACGTTATGTGTCAAACATTTCAAACTCACTCTTACGAAAACGCAAATAAGATTTTATGTGCCTTTATCACCTGCGACTTACTGATAGTTTTTCTAAGTAGATCTTATAATTCTGTACGAAAAAAAACCTGAAACAATTTCCATAGTTCAAAAGTGTAAAGCTAGAACTATAATGCTCGGAGGGGCACTTAAGTGGTCGGAAGAAAACAAGCGAATACACGGAAAGCATATGACGGTGACTATAATTGCGGAGTGGAGCGTTTCGTCCAGTTTCGTTCAACTTTGGTTACGGAAGTGAGGTGCGCTCCGGAGCTCCGGAGCGCACTTCACTTAAAGTAAAGGTAGAACTATAATAGTCGGAAGGGCACTGAAGCTAATGTCAAAAACCAACGAAAAGTTGCTTTCCGTACCGAAAAAAGTGGAACACACCCTTGATGTATTTATCATCCATCTCTTTTTGGCATTCCTATTTCACCAAATGTCAGTTTTACTTAAGTGAGGTGCGCTCGGGAACGCACCTCACTTCCGTAACCAAAGTTGAACGAAACTTGACGAAACGCTCCACTCCGCAATTATAGTCGCTTCATATGCTTTCCGTGTATTCGCTTGTTTTCTTCCGACCACTTAAGTGCCCCTCCGAGCATTATAGTTCTAGCTTAAAACTGACATTTGGTGAAATAGCAGTGCCAAAAAGAGATGATAATTACATTATGGGTGTGTTCCCCTTTTTTCGGTACGGTAAGCTACTTTTCATTGGTTTTTGACATTAGCTTCAGCGCCGTTCCGACTATTATAGTTCTACTTATATCTCGGCATACAGCAGCAATTCTGTCAAACTGTTAGTACAATCGTTATATAGTTGTGGATTCCCAAATCAACTAGAAGAGCTAAGTTTTTCGTTTATGATCTCGCTATGTGAATTTTTAAGTACATTTTTAGTTTCGAATCAGAATGTCGAATTTCTTGAATATCACACATTTACCGAACATCTGAAAACGGTTCACAATTATGTTGCTACACTACTTTGAGTAAACTGCAACCACAAGTGTTTGACAGTGCAACGGGAAACTATATTTGCTTTCCAATAGATGTAGATGTGTAGATTTTGACAGTTCATTTGTGTCATTTTTCCAGTTTTTATTTTTAAAACACTAATGCCGGATTTACACGGTTGGAAAACTGCCAGTATAATGACAAAAGCAACAACAAAAGAATGGACAAACTCATTCTTTTTGTAATTATACTGGCAGCTTTCCATTCGTGTAAATCTGGCATAACGTTAAATCACTGGTTTTTAGAGCAATTCGAAGCAGATTCAGATTTAAGCTATTAAATCATCTGCAGTGATGAATCCCATGTACCTAAAGTCACTGGTTAGTGTGTTTTGTGGCCTGGAGCCTGGAAAAATTAAAAATACAACACATTTATCGCACAGAAAATATCGCAAAATGATATAAGATCTATCTTATAACAACTTACAAGTTGCTAACTACTCGTCTCTAATTATAATGATGACAAAAATGTCATCAAAAACAAAGTATAAACAAAATACTGCAAACAAGTCCTTAAATACCTATCAAAAAATTGCAACAAGACGTCAATCTTATGAAATTCTTATCTAAAATATTTTATTTATTTAGCTACTTGAGTTCAAGCCTATTAAAGACCCTCTCTTGTGGTCAACGCTATAATGGCAAGCAAAACAAAAAAATGTATCAATGAATTTATAAAAAATTAAAACTTGTTTTAGTATAAACATGGGTTAAATGAGATCACACAAATACAAAATTATTACTTTGAGGGTGTGGTTATATATTATAGACTTTATCTCATTAATTTATTAAACAAAATAAAAAAAAAAAAACTTTACCATCGGAAACAACAACAAAAAAGAATAAAGTTAAGGGATAAAATTAAAAACTAGAGGTAATAGCTACACAGTAAATAGAATGTTAAACATCTAAAAGCTGATTGAATAAATTATTTTATAAAGCGAACTAATACGATCCACATTTTTGTAGGTAGGTATGTGGGACGTTGACGCATAAATTCAAACAAAACCGAAAATTGGTTATATTGTTATCAGAGTCATTCTATCCGTTTAGGAGCGTCTTAATAAATAGCTTTTATACTATTACAAAAAAATGAAAAAAAAAACATAGCTAAACATCTAAACTCCAACAAGCCAAAAAAAAAAAACTATTTATATCGCGTCGGAACAACACGTGTTCCACACTCATCTACATCCACTCGCCTACATGAATAAATTTATCCAACGAAAACGTCGCGTCGCCTTCGTTCCAAATACGGGCAACAATTTGACCATTTTTCTTCTTTTTGTTATGTATTCCAGATGTTTACCTTTCGAGGAATACAAAATTATGTTTGTGCTACGCTACGATTACAGATTTGTTTAAAGTCTGTGGAACTAAAAGACTTGTTTTGTGGCACCCATCTGAATTTGATTATTATCTCAACTAACATATTCACCATTGAGTGGCGCTAAGAAAGAAAAAAAAAATAACATACGAAACCATTATAATACTCCCACTCCTTCCTATTTTGGATTCGAAATCGACATGGTTCAAAACAATTGAAAAGTCAAAATTCTTAGTTTGTGTGGATTCCAGTAGGTGACGTAGTGAATAGCATTTCAAAATACCGTCTCACTACCCACCATTTAAACAGAGTTAAACGAATGGGTAACCATGAGATACTAAAAATGTGTATAGCGGTTTTGTGTTGTATATTGTATAACCAAAAACCAACCAAGAAAAATACAAAGCAAATCCAAAAGTCCAATCTACGGCCCGCATAAGCACTACACTAAATAAATCGATTATAAGAATCGATGAGTAGATATATTTTTTTGAAGTAATACAATTAAGGTGCTGCCAAATGCCTGCTACTAGCCGCCATTAAACTGATGATGGCGGCCGGTCATACTTAAAAAAGTCTGTAAAAAAAAACCTCCATAAGCTCGTAGATAGTAAAGTACAAGTATTTAATGTTGGCGCGTCGCGTCGGATGGCTATAAAAAGTGCTTCTATTTAGACTTATAGCTTAACTTATATAGCTAGCGATGTATTTTTGTAGCACAGTGGCGGCGGCATTCCGGCGCCAAAGAAAATACTTTTATCTACAGCCATATACACGCTATATATTTGTAGATATTATGTGCATATCTTTTCGATACAACAAACTGGGTGGTGCTGGTGGTTGGTATTATCGCCGCCGCGCCGTTTTACGGTGGAAGCTAAAGCTACAATATCAAGTAATAATAGTAACACACTATTTGAACAAATAAAAAAGAAAAACAAAGTTATTGAACATACACACACACCACACATTGGAATATTTGCGCGGCAGAGGTGTGCTTGTGGCATGGCGCTGGCTGGTCGACCGACACGTTGTTGGTTGGGTTCTAGGTACTTGAAAAAATCCACAAACGAACGGCCTTCAAAACGAATAATGCGGTTGGGTTGGAACAGGTACAACAAAGGTACCTACTATATTATACAAAAAAATGTCTCTATATACAAAATTGCATTACTTTAGCTATATGCGCGAAAAAAAGATAAAATAAAAGCCCTTCAATTATTATTATTGCGATAACCTTTTATCGTCGCGTCATTTTTAATTATTACCTCAAGGTATAGATACACGCTTGTTAAAACGGTTTCTTATTATGAAAACGTTATTAGTAATTTTTGTTCCGTTTTTAACCTCAATTTAATATTTTTGTATACAAATATTGAACTTTTTTTTTTAATTTGAAAATAGGTTTTGACTTACCTTCACCGTTAGTGGTGAATGATTCTGGAATTTGAACTCGTAGACCAGTGGTGGTACTGCTGACTGTGGAAAAACCTCCGTCTTTTAAGTTTTCGCTTGGAGCACGGTCTGAAATAAAAAAAAAACAATAGTTCAGGTTAAAGCTGATACATTGAAAGTTTAGTTTGGTTTTTCTTACGGCCGGTTGGGAAAACATGGTTCAAATTGATCCGTAATTGCAATTAAAACTCACTGAATTTGGTGAGTTAAATTAGGTGCAATGATATGGTTCAAAGTCAAATAAGTGGTAGTAGACAATTACATGTTCGAACCATAGTTGAACCTCATTTACCTTGGCAAAATGGATGAGTTAAAATTGCTGAGCCACGGATCAAGATTCGAGCTACGTTTGTATAACTGTACTTAAGTGGTTGTACGAAAACAAGTGACTACAAGGAAATCAAATAGTTAATTCATAAATTCGGACCATTATTTTTATTTAGGTTTGTTTATTTTTTCTTTTTTAGCTTAGGAAGGCTCTCTGAACGTACCTTGCTTAACTTAAATTTGATGAAATAGGAAAACAAACAAAAAATTATGATTTGTTTCACGCATTTTTAAGCACCTACGTGTAAATTCATAAACGTCAAATAGTTGTTCATCATTGTTTTTTTGCGATGCTGATGCGCAACGCTTCTGCTGCTGATACAAATGAGCACGTCAAACAAACATTAATGCGGGTTGATGTCCTTATGAATGTTTTGATTCATTGATTGCTTTTGCAACGATGCTTTTATGTATTAACCCTCATAAATTGATCATAAATTTAAATGAAATCGCTTTTGAAATTGTGTTTTATGTATACCCGTTAATATGACATTTCTGATAAAGTTAACAAACAGAACTAACGAAACTCTGAACAAGTATTTGCTGTCAGTTAAGTGTTTCCCTTGAAATTTTTTTTTCTTTTGGCATTGGTATTTTGGTTTTAATATAGTATTAAACCATTTAAAAGCTAAATCTTACAGCGGAACCTGTAAATATTCCCTAGTTGCTTAGAAGACACTCACACAAAATCCTCTACCTTTACGGAAGCTGTCAAACATTTTTTAGTGTGGGCCCTTTGGCTAAAACATACGAAACTACTATTACTTCTTCTTTTCACTGACAATGGTTAATTTAAAATGTATAACCTACACTAAAATGAGAGTTAGATACAAAATTTGTGTACAAAATTGTGCATTTTCCAAATTTGTCAACATAAAAAGTGTCAGCCATCATTACTTTAATAAGACTGACATACATACATGCAAAATTGCAAGGCAAAAATAAAAGGGTCATTTTTTATCATTAAATAAATTTATGCTCGATTTTGATTTTTATTCTTTAACTATTATAAATATTAGACCAATAAAAATCATGTCTACAAAATGTCAAAGCCTTTATTTGTCATTGTGTGAATAAACGAGATAGGGATGTATTTCTTGAAAAGCCTTATCAGCAATTGGGAGCGCTCTTCGCTTAACCCTGAGGCCACACGAGTCAGTACTGGATAGTCAGTGGCAATACACTCACATTTTGTACACATATAAACCTGAGCAACTGGCTCGTCAACTGGTTTGCGTTTTTCGTAATCATATTGTTAAATCAGTGAGGAGCCGGTGATTTGACAGTTAAGGTTTGTAGCTAACTACCATGGTATAAAAATACAAGGTATGTTGTATATGAGATGAAGGGTCGCCATATTTTGTTTTGTGTGACGTCATAGCGAGTGTTCACCAACACATAGCTTTAAAAAATAAAATATTTATTGTTTTACTTGAAATTTAACATAACATAACTTCAAAACATAAATAATCTATTGTTTTACTTTGAGTTTTAATAGCAAATAGCTTCAAAACATAAACAATGTCTATTTACTCTCTTTGCCATAAATGATAAACAATTGAGATCATTCACTCGCAATGACGGCACGACTCAATTGTCTGAACTGTCAAGCATACCTTGTTATTCTTATACCATGGCTAACTACCAAGCCAGTACTTGCTCGTGGTGGCAGTGTAGTGTAAGTTAAAAACTGTAAGTTAAAAACTTCTGCCTCACTTGGCCATCTCCTTTCCAAGAGACGAGACTGAGATAAAAATGACAGACGTCAAAATGAGTGGCTTCACGTGAAGCAGTTGTTCCGGATTATTTCCTTTTTTTTTGTTTTGTTGACTTTAGCTTTAAGTGAAATTAGCATCTGGTAAATAATAGGGATACAAACAAAAAGATACAGGGAAATCATATGACGTAACTATAGTTTCGATTTGTGGTTTTTCGCCTAGTTTCGTTCAATTTTGCTTTCGCATGTAAAGTGCGCTCCTGATGCCACATAACTTATGTCAAACTGACATTTATTGACATAGAAACCCAAAAAAAAATAGATAGATAGTACCTCTTTTGATGATACGGCAAGCTACTTTTCGTTGGGTTCGAAATACGTTTCTTTGAGCTTACAGTTTAACCTTAACGAAAATAAAAGTGAACAAAAACTGGACGAAACGCAGCGATCTATATAATGGTTCTAAGATAAGAATTCTTTGTATATTTTAATGATGTAATGTTACACTGCTGATGTACTGACGTATCGCTCCTTGGCGTTTCACGTCTAATGAATGGGTAAATAAGTCTCGAAATGAATATGAGAAACTTTCTTCACCAACAAATTCAATGGAGTAAGAAGTTCTAGCTAGAAGAGCATTGATACAAATCATGAAAAAAGTCAGACATAAAACAGTGCTCTGTGGCACACCAGAATTTATTTTGTGGAAATCAAACTTAAACCTTTCTAAATCCACCTTGAAGTGAATGTTCCAAAAAATCATTTTTAATCCATATCGACTTAAATAGTTTTGAAAGTATTTTATGATAATTGAAATAGTATGACAAATGACGCGGCTTGCACACTTTGACTTGCTTATGTCGTTTTTGGATTTGACGTTCGGAGTACGCCTTTTCTACTCCATTTTCACTCCACATACTGCAAAAGCCTTCTATTGGCTGTTCGGAGTACTGTTTTCGGAGTCTTTTTCTATTCCCGATTTGAAGGAGTAGATTTGGAACACACGCGTACATATAAAGTTTTTCGTCGCACTACTTGTCAAAAGTGATGAATGCTTGAAGAAGCCATTTTATAAAATGGCGTCATTCAGTAGTGTGTGTGTAAACTTGACAACACGATGTTTTCATATTCTATTGGAATTAAAAAGGAGTAGAACAGTCAGAAAATCCAATCGAAAACTACATTAATTTGCAAATGATATCAACTAGTTATGGGCAACACAAGCAGCTTACCGAATAAGATCCAAATGTTTTGTTAATAAGGAGAAATGGAAGTTCCAAAATTCGCATTATAAAAGCGCATTTTAAAAGACAGAATACAGACTTTTTTGCCTAATAGGAATTTACCAAACACATTTTCTAAACTATTCTGAAATATATACAACACCAGCATTAGAACTCTGATAGAAAGTGTTTAAATGAATTAAGAGCTTTGTGACGGCCATATTTGCACTCTAATAATCTCTCATCGCCATAATATGATAAAATGTCGACCTTTTTTGCTGTCATATACAATATTTGAAGAAGCATTAACTTCGAAATTTTTTTTTTCGTAGCATATGTACATAGGTACCTAACTAAAAGGTCAAAAATGTTAATGCTTATGAAACGTGTTAATGGTTTTTATTGCTTTTTAATTAAAAAAAAAATAAAACAAAACCATAATAATTTTTCCTGAATTCATTTGGGCACACTTGACAATTATTATAAATTGGCTGTCTAGCCGAGATGATTAAAGTAGAACTTGATTAGTTCCGAAAAAAAAATAGAAAAAAGTTTCTTATCTTATTTCCCCTATGATCCCGACGACCGACGCCGACCGTGGCGACCGACGTCGTCGGTAGAAAATATTGTCTCGTGCGTCAAATCACATTGGCCGAGTAAAACAAAAATAATGGTCATAAATATTGCATGCCTACGATATTTTCAAAAACAACGATAAGTAACACTCATGTCATAAACCTAATATAAAAATTAGTTTATACTTGGCGCCATTAGCTATGTATCTACGAATGTTTATTTTTGTAATATGGTATCGA
The DNA here is from genome assembly GCA_963921185.1 of Dasysyrphus tricinctus. Lineage (NCBI taxonomy): Eukaryota > Metazoa > Arthropoda > Insecta > Diptera > Syrphidae > Dasysyrphus > Dasysyrphus tricinctus. The sequence continues at coordinate 116,747,432 of OY992530.1, forward strand.
TCTATTTTCGAAGATTGATTAAGTAGAATTTATCGCCAACTTATTTATTCCCTTTTCTGAAATTCGTAAGTACCTACATGATTAGTTGGTTTAGTTTTTGGTTTGGCTGTTTTCATTTGTAGCTTGATAATTGAAATGAAGCATTTTTCGGTAAGAATCTGCATCAAAAATGACAGTTCGAAAATTCGAATTCAATTTCTCTATCTCGAAAATGATTAGTCAGTCCGATGAATTATAAGATATTGTTTCTTTTTTTTTTATAAATTTTGCTTAAGTTAAAATCAACAAAAATATTGTGTGCACAGGCAAATCCACATAGAACATTCCACAAATCAATAATAAAAAAAAACATCGTGGCGGCAGCTGCTTAAGTCGGCGCCAGAATTCTTCACAAATTAACTAAGTGGATGTAGGTTTATTATTATTATTTTTATTTTTTTTTATTCAACGCCCGTCGACGTCGGTCGTGGACAAGTTTTGTTGCTCTTCTTCTGCTGATGGCGCTGCTGAACTGTAGAGTGTGGGGTATCATGAAGGCGGTGGGAAATCAAGATTCGAAGATAAGGTGCGGCGCAGAGTTATGAGGCTAGCAAAGAATGACGGGGCTATGAATGTTGTTTATTTATTTTGTAAAAAAAGAAATATATATTCGAGGAGTAGGAGATAAGGGTATTAGTGAATAGTTTATTTTTATTCATACACTCGTTTGATTGCAGCAGTGAAACAAAATGGAATTGAAAGCTTTATGCACGAAACAAAAACACCGCTCGTAGCTATTTCTTTTTTTTAATTTTCCAGTTCGAATAAAGTGAAAAGGATTAAGTACGGTGTGAGGTGTAATAGGAAATGAAAATGGAAAACTATATTGATGAATCGGTTGTTTCTCAGAAAAAAAAAGTGTAAAACTATTAAAATTTAATTTTAATTTCAGTTTTTCTATGTATATTTTTTAACACAGTTAATTCAACTTTTGATCGTAAAGAAATGTCAAACAAAGACAAACATACCTTCGGGTTTCAGTCTGTCCATAACTGATTGTTGATAAGGCGGAGGTGCAGCTTCTGAAAAGAGAAAAAGAGAAAACATCAAAAAAATTGTCCGAATTATAACTGCTACTAACAAAGAATTCCTGCATATTTGGGACGTTACGTAAAAATTTTCATCCATTCCAGGCATACGTGATGTCTCTTTTTTTCTTGGTTAGAAGTGGATGGCAAAGTGAGGTAGGAATTCTCAAAAAATTTAAAAACTTTAGTCTCACTTGGCCATCACTTCATTCCAAGAGATAAAACTGAGAGACGTCAAAATGAGTTGCCTCACGTGAAGCTTGTCTGAACACCACCGTCTAAAAGACACTTAAATGCCAACTATTATTCCAACGATAAGGTACTTTAAATTTCAGAACAGAGTTGTATGACATCAAAGTTAATAAGCGACTATATACAATTTATATTTCTAATAATGATGTAATTTAAACGTAGGTACCTATACTTTCCGGAAGGCAAAAGACAAGCATTTTATACAATTGTTCAAATGATTTTTTTTTTAAGAAACAATAAAAACAAACTACTTCACCTTGCATACTTCACTGAATAATTTTTTGAATAGGTGTGTTATTGTGCCAGAGAAAAAATACTTATTTATAAACTCTTAACCATCAGGGTATTGTTGTTACGATTAAATTACATATTATTTGTTACTATCTTGTTAAACTCTCACTTAAACGGGGCTAGACATGGACAATTATAGCAAAATGTCTTCTATGTCAATGATTTTTGTGTCTTTTCAATGATCTTAGCGATATATTAAGAACAAATTGTTTGTGCTTTGCAGTCAGCAGTTTTCTGTGACGTCAGAATCGTCATTACTGCTAGCAGGTCGTTACTGACGGCAGCGAGTCTTCTGTTTTGAGATTGTATACTAAGCAACTGACCAATTAAAAAATGATACACACGGGCGTATGCGTACTTTTCTTAGTTGAATTCTAGTATCAAGTAGCGAAGTGTCGGGGTTTTAAAAATCTAATAAGTAGTAAAGCAATTACGGATGACTTCTTTTGACGCTTTGGAAATCTACTTTTTGTTTGTTTTTGACATTTGTTTTTAGCATATGTAAACGAAACTGAAAAATTGAACGAATGAGAGCTCCCATCATAATTATTAAATATATCACACTCTGGTGAAACGTCAAAATCATAATTTTGTGGAATTTTTCATATTGATTTTTTTCATATTTCAAATTATTTAAGAGTTATTGTCTACGCTTTAAATTCTAAAATTTTGCACAAACTTGACTAAAAATAAAAGGCCACCTTTTACTTTGGGGTTAGAATTTTACATTTGACAGTTCCCACAAAATTGTAATAGTCACTTATGACATCGTTAATTTCCCTATTGTGTTTATTGAAATAATATCTCAGTCTTATCAACAGGATTCATCAGCTAAGTTTTTCAGTTTTCATGTCAGAATACTCAGGAAAACATTAGGCGTGCTCAGGAATATGAGATCTCAGAGGGCTAAGTGTCATAAACTGAGCAAGCGAATATTTTGTTTCCTCAGTAATTTGTCAGCAACATTTCTGAAGTGATTGCTGAGGGCTCTGAGATCTCGTTCTCCTGAACACGCCTATTATGCCAGTACACATAACTGGCGTGTTCAGCTTGCTAACTTTTTGACAGATCTAATTATATGAGATCTCACTTTCCTGAATATACAAACTATCCTCACATATTCTCTTCCATATTTTGGCAATAAGTTAACATACAAAAAAAGAAGCCGTGTCAAATCAAATTTGGTGAAAATGTAAGAAAAAAAGGTTTTTATAATTTTCTGTTTTTTTTATAAGAATAAAATATTTTGAAAGAGCTTATTTATTTTCTGTTTGAGTTATTATTTTGGTGTCTTGTGGAACTTCCGAATTTATCGTTGAATTATACGCGCAAAGAGTACATCACTGTCCTCTTTTACGTATGTCTGATATTCGGTAGAATTGAATCCGTATGACTTGAAAACGAAAAAAAAAGATACCCGAATTGAAAACGTCAAAAAAATGGTAGAGTCTGGATCTGTAATGTTCGGCAAAATGAACGTATTCATAACCCACCATTTTTTTTGCTGTTATCAATTTCGGTATCTTTTGTTGGCCGTAATCAATCCGTTTGGATTGTTCAATATCAGATAGGGAAAAATTTGATTCGCACTCGTTAGTCTCATCTTGTCTACATTACGAAATTTAAGGTGCCTCGAAACACTTTGAAACAACAACTTCAATGTTTTGCACATTTAAACAACAACAAATGAGGGCGGTCTCTATGTTAGGTCTGTTCGTTTACTTCCAAAACTAACAAATTCTACTAATTGTAAAATTATTGTCATAGTTCATAAAAAAAAGACAGTACTTAGGACTAAAATGAATAGTTGAGAGAATGAAACGAGAAGAGGTGTTTTTTTATGTCTAACGACATCCTTGACCTCTAATCATCCTGCCAAGATAACGGACTCACTCTCCCCAATCTAAACAGCGTCTATAAAACATTGGATAGTGCATCCATAAAAAAAAGGTGACTGCTTGTATAGCAGTATAACATTTCAAAATTGTCATGTTTTATTGGCCATGATATATCGAATATTGATACCAACACTATGCACCTATATTATGGGCCTTATCAATAACCAAATGCTAAACACGCGTTTTGATAAATGCTAGGTTAAACTTTAAAGACGAGTTAACTTGTGTGTTTACCAATAACCAAATTAAACACACCTTTTACTAATTAGTGCTCTGTTACAAAATCTAGTACAGTAAATAGACAGCTGTTGAAATGACATTTGTGTTATTCAGCAAAATAAACAAACAATTTTTCTGGTTCCAAACAGAAATGTTAACTTTTTTCATTTATCCAATCAAAAAATAAGTTCCGACGACCAGGATTTAATTGATGACATCAGTATTTTGGAGGATGTGGCACAATCCCACCAAACAAAAATATATCAAAAAAGAATAAATCCTTTCGAAGAGTATGATGATGAGAAAACGTATTTAGAGATGCAACAGATAAGAAAATTGTTTTTTTTTTTAGCGTTAAGCTGACTATTAAATTGGTTATTGGTATGGTTAATTTTTAACAGCGCTATTAATAAAAAACGCTTATTCTACCTTTATTCCACGATTTTATTAAACCACGGAATAAGAGTTAAGCCACGGGTTAAAATTTCTCATTAAAAAGAAATTTATATTCGTGGAATAGTAAAGTGACGTTTACCGTGCGAGGTCTGTTAAGTATCTTGAAATTTGTACCAAGTTTCGGAAGCTTGGGTTTTTTCCGTATGGGTTTTGAGATCTTAAAATTTCAAGTAACCAAACACACCTAAGAATTTTCTTGTTTATGTCTATCTAAATTATTAGTAGGTATTATGGTTTTAATTAAAAAAGAAAAAGAAGCGAGAGTTGGAGCACCAAAGATAAAGTAAGCTCATAAAAATAAACTAAACCATTTATAAATAACCTTTTGCTTTATATTCTTCAGAACATAGCGAAATCATTGTGCATAGAAAAAAAATGTTATTGAAAAGGTAAATCTTCTGATACCAACACCAATAAAAAAATAGTCTAGCTGCTTATTGCTTCGCTAAACCATCTGCTTCGGTGGTTTAGCATAAAAAACGTCACATAGCAGAAATTTTGTTTTATTAGTAACATTTTGCATTTAATCCATAGAATAAGGCTAACCCTTCGCTATTCCGCGTTTTTTAATTTGGCTGTTAGAGTCCACTTAAATATTTAAGTGATCTCTAAATTTGGTTATTGGTTAGGCCCTATGGCAATTGCAACAGCATCAAATATGGCAAGATAAGTCAAATGTTGAAGAATAAAGAAAATAATAAACAATTTTGTTTTGTTTCAGATAGAACTCAAAACCAAAGATTATCAATTCTAGAGATAAAAAACATCGGCTGTCATTCGGTTCAAGCTCATATTAGGCGTTTTCCTTTGGAGGTAGCGAAGTACTGTCAAGTACTTTGCTAGCTTTCTTTAATGGAACACATCAAACTGCTTTCCAATGTAAAATGTATCTACTCGCACATGAGTGCATGTGCAGTTGGTAGTACTAGATTAGGGTTTTCATCTACTCATAAGTACTTTGCCACCTCCAAAGGATAACGGCTATTCTTAGCAAAGTATGTGTGAGAAAAACAGCAAAACCATATATTTAACCTAATTCACCAATTCATCAAATTGTGGTGATCTACATTTGTCACATGCATGCACTGATTTATTAGGTTTGTTCCTTGGATTCTTCGCACTGTTTCGGACTAAATGTCAAATTTTGACATTCTTCTCTCAGAGAGGAGAAAAACTGTCAAAATGTGTGGAACGGCTTGGGCACTAGTTTGCACTAATTCGGACTAAACGTCAAACGACATACTCGGCTAGAGTTGCCGTACATTAATCATAAATCTCAAAAAACATTTTCAAGAATAACAACTCAAAAAATAAAAGTTAATAAAAATTTCAAGTTTATTAAAATAAAGAACAAAAAATACTCATAAATTGCCTTTGTTTGAAGGAAAAATTTGTGATTTTAAAATGGAGTTGTAATATGATTCATCAAAACCCCTGGCGTGGATATTAATGAAACGAACAAATTTCTGCATTTAAAACATAAGAGCACCACAAACCAAAATGGAGTTTTGTTTCATATCTTTTACAATTCATTTATGCCTACCTTTTCATCTTTCATAATTATGCTGCATCCAGTTGCTTCGCTTTATCTCTTTTAAGCAAACATTCAATGGTTTTTCCTTTTGTCACGATGTGTGACGTCATAATCATCTCTGATTTTTTTTGGAAAATAGCAAAAAAATAAAGTAATTTGATTGCTCCTTTTAAACCAATCGTTTGATTAATAATAAAAGTTGGTTAAAAAAGATTGTGACGTCACAAAACCCCAAGATGTTGAGTGTATAAAATGAGCATACTTACTTTAGCCCTGTTTTTTAGTGCATTTTTATCTTCGCTTAAAAAAGTAGTGTGCTAAATACTTACCTACACGGTGGTAAATCATAATGCTTAAATCTCTTCTCTTTTTAAGAAATAATACTGAAATATACAAGAAATACTAAATTGCCAAAATGTACTACAAATGTGTTCTTTCAAACAGTTTTGCTGAGTGCAATAATTTTATAAATATCATTTGATTATTTTAAAGAAAAATAAAATTAAAGAATATACACACTTATTAAAATGAAAATAAAAATAGAAATAAAAGTTGCACTTGGGTAACCCTTAATAAAGGTTTGTTTTTTTTTTAATTTGAATGCAACAAACGTCTAAATTACGTCAACTTGGCATATTTGACAGCTAGTACAAAACAGCCACCAGAAATTTCTCGGACCAAATCTGGTAAGGAGGGGAAATTTTATGACAGCTCTTTTTGGTCCGAAACAGTACAAACTTTCAAGTGTGGAACGACTTTGGACTAAATCTGGCGGTTTCAAACTGTTTGAAAGTCGGCATGGAACACACCTATTAAATGAATGCTTGGCGTAGTAAATGGTTCTATCAAATGTCTGCGGAATTTAGCAACTTACAAATTTATTTAAAAGAAGTCAGTCCAGCAGAGTCAATATAAAATTGATCCATAGTCAATATAATATAGATCAGTAGTCGAAACAAATTCTACAGTTTACATTCTTATTCCATATTTTGGCATATTTTTTTCATACTTTATTTAAATTAAAAAAAAAATAAAGCACTATCACATAATATCCACTTTAGCTTTCATATACAATTTTTTTTGTTTTTCGTTTCTTTATTTCTTTATTCATTTTTGCTCCATCAGGCATTCATACCGATATCACTTTTCAATAAATGATGGCTATTCATTTAAGTGCTTTTGTCTTTCTATGGTCAAGTCTAGCTGCCATAATATTGAAAAGATTGATACAACTTTTGTAACAAAACACATGTGAAATCTACCATATGGGTATAAGATGGATTTCTTTTTTTGTTTTCTTTTCTTTATTCCATCTTATTTGGACTTGAGGGGAGAACTTACTTTTTCCATTAATGAATTTCAAACAATTTTTTGTTCATTTCATTTCATTCATGAAATCGATGCTCAAATGTTGTAGGATGGATTAGATTTTAGGCGAAGATATTTTTATTTCTTGCTTTTTGTACGAATTAACTGCATTTTGATTGCGAGAGTTTATTTGTATTTATGTATGCCACCATTTCCGTTTCCGTAATGATGATGGAGGAAGATATTTCTTATAATTTAGTAGTTAAGTTAAAGATGTGAAAAGACGTTTGTTTTTTTTTAAATGAATTTGTTAGCAAACGAGGAAGCTACATAATATACCTATTAAAAAAGATTTTTTTTATTATTCACCCCGATAACAGAATCCGACGGATGAGCTGCGGAGAGAATCTGACTCAATTTTGACATTTGGCTCTTAGTAAAAATGTCAAAATTTAGTCTGATTCCCTTCGCAGCTCATTCCCCGGATTCTGTAATCGGGGTGATTATTTTATTATGAAGTATGTCAAACCCATTACAAACAAATTGATGTCGAAGGGAAAAGTGTGTACCGAAACATTAGGCATGTTCAGGAAAAGGAGATTTCAGATTCAAAATTGTAATCTTTCAAAAATTCTTTGGAATCCTGTTCACGAGACTGAGATTGCTCAGGGCTTTGAGATCTCATTTTCCTGAACACGCCTATTTTGAACATTTACTGTCGTTATTCCAACTCTTTGTAAATGTAGAATCACAAATCGCTCAAGCCAAAACATAAAGAACAAGCATCAAGTTTTTAAATTATGCCTAGAATATTTAAAGTGCCTAAAAAGAAAAAAGCTGTCTAGTCTGGTTATTAATTTGGCATTTTGTGATAGTTAATCTAACAGCAGACATAGGATTTATGCTCAGTATATAGGTCTGTTTACATACTGCCAAAAACCACAATTTCTTAACAATTTTAATTTTTAATGTGAGCTTTGACAGACTTTGGACTTTGGAAAGACATTATATTCTGCCATTTTACCATGAAAAGACTTACGCCAGAACAATTTTTGGAAATTGTAAAGACTCTCTCTCTCTCTCCCAAAAGCCAATGGGAAACCTTCGGAACAACAACAAAACTTTTGAGTTTGTTGTTTTGCTATAGTGAAGTCGCATTTCGTCAGTGCGGTGGCTCTGTAAAGTAATTTTGTCAGTTCATCCTAAAAGTTTCGCGTTAATTTAGAAGAGCCTTAAAAAGGAATTTTACGAATGATGCCATTTTACAAAATGGCTTCTTGAAGCATATTTCAGTTTTGACAAGTAATCTGACGAAAAACTGTAATTGTATCCAACCTTGAAATGGGGAACAGAAAAAGACTCAGAAAACATTGCTCGGAACAGCCAATTGAAGACTAGAGTAGTAGGAGTGAAAATACAGTGAAAACAACAAAACATTATTTTGTTTGTCTTAGAACGTGCATCAATTACGATTTAATAGTGTTTCCCTTTAGTTTGATTTGGTTTATGATGAATTTTCTCTTCATTTATGTGTTGCGTGGAAGCAAACAAATTTAAGCAAATTAAGGTCGTGCGAAATAAATTAAAGTAACTATGTAAATTTTATCCAAAGATTAATTTTTGACTCTAAAGAGGTGAATCAATACGTTAAAGTGTCAATATCGAATCTCGTATAATACCATGTTCCCACCAAAATTAAAACCGAGATTTCAGCTGAAAACTTTCGAGATTTCAAATTGGTGTTCACACTGCCAAAACTAATATTTCGTCTCATATAAACAAACAACTACCTTTGTGATCTTATATGTATGTATTTCCTTCCACCCAAATGTCAAATTCAATATGATACTCTCTCTTTTTGTCTGCTTGGCGTTAGAATGAAAGATCATAATTTGTATCAAAAAGTTTTTCACCTTTGTATGGTGAAAGCTGAAAATGGGTCTGTTCATAAAGATAAGTTCACGTCGATACAAGATTTCATTGAAATTTCAGCAAAATCTTTTCGATTTCGAAAAAAACATTTCGAAATCTCAAAACTGTATAGGGAAATGTGAAGATTTAAACTGAAATCTGAGATTTCACTCTGGTGGGAACATGCTATAAGATGCAATCGAAATTTCCTGCAAGAAGCTTTTGAAGTTTCAAATTGGCATTCGCACTGCCAAAACTAAGATTTCATATGCTATAAATACAAACAAGTACGTTAACGTGCTTATGCAAGTGTTTTTAACTCTCTCAACTCAAATGTCAGACAAAAAATTATACTCTCTCTTTTAACCTGCCTTGGCATTGGATGGAAAGATTATAAATTGCATTAAAAAGTTTTTCACCTTTGTATGGTAAAATTGAAGGCAATGCCTACAAACAAGTAGTTCACCTTTTTTATTCGTTTCACGTTAAACAATTTCCTATTAAGGTAGACTCATGCGCCGTGAACTTTCTTAGAATTTTTCATGTTAAATAATTAAAATTAAAAAATTTAAATCTTTCGATTAAAAACTATAACAAAAATGTTTCTATAATATCTATCACAAGCTTTTTTACCTGAACTTACTTAAACAAAAAATAAAATTATAATGTCTTTAAGACCTTGACTTCTTCTTTCGCGTGAACAAATTATGCAAAAGTGGGTTGGTTTCGCTTTAAAGTACCTCTACCTACCTATAATATTCATAAGTTTTACACAGCAACAAAAAAAAACTTTGCATTTTTGAATAAAACAAATTTAATTTATTTTATTGAAAAGATTTTTATGTGTATTCTCTTCTGGTATAAAGTTAATCGTCTTTTTTTTTATTAAATTTGTTTTATATTAGTCTAGCCGAAATCGAGTTTTTCTTGTTTTTTTTACTTTTCTGCTTTGATTTTGCCGTGCGACACACTATTATTGCGCAAATCACAGTGATGTATCTATGATATCATCTTTAAAAAAAAAAACAAAAACGCAGTTATTTTTTTTTGACGGTCTGGTTTATGTCTGTAGGTTGTGTTTATTTGCCTTAGAAATTTAATGAAACATTTTGAACTAAACCTGTGTATGCTCGGATAATTTAAAAAATAAATAAATAATAAACTATAAATACAATAGAAATTACAGACTTTTATTACAAAATTATTCTCAATCAATAACCTTTGTTTAGTTAATCTATTTGAGAATTATTAAATTGAGTTAATCGTTATTAAGAAAAGAGTATCTTCAAATGTAAAACTGACGAAAATTATCAGTAAGGTGAGTTGCTCTCAGTGTGCCAGGTTATGCCTAGTAGTATTTTATTAATAGTGCTGTTGATATTTTTCCAGTATTTATTAGGTACTTCACCAAACTCACCACTTCATCAAATTGTGAAGTTTTTCTAGTACATGTGTAAAATTCATGGACTGATTTATGTATGAATGAAATGTACCTATGGTTGTAGTATAGTAATCGGTTCATTCAAATGTACATATGCGTGTGTATTAAGAAGTTATCCGTTCACTGAACGTAGAATAAGGTGAGTTTATAGTTTAACAGCAGTATTAATAAAAACCTGCTATCTGCTTCCTAACTTAACTTAACTGGCACACGGGTAGACAACTTGTCCGTTGATAACTGTTCTTATTAAAAAAGGTATGATATCTTTCCAGTATATATCACTACACCATATTCACCACTTCATCAAATTACGGTGATTTTCTAATACATGTGTCACATGAATGCATTGCCTTACGAACTGTATACTGGTAGTGGTAAACGGTCTTATCATTCGTGTGTGTGTATGTGTAAAGAAGTTATCCGTTCACTATACGCGGAATTTGGCGACTTACAGCAATAATTTATAAAAAAACTTGTATCCGCTCCCTAACACACGTGTTAAATGGCACACGGATAGACAACTTGTCCGCTTGATAACTTTTCTTATTAAAAAAGATATGATATCTTTCCAGTATTTATCACTTCACCAAATTCACCACTTCATCAAATTATGGTGATTTTCTAATATATGTGTCACCTGCATGCACTGCCTTACGAAGTGTATACTGGTAGCAGTAAACGGTGCTATCATACGCGTGCGTGTATGTGTTAAGAAGTTATCCGTTCATTATACGTGGAATCTGGCTAGTTAAAGTTATCCGTACGTTAACACACGTCACAGACTATTACGCATTTGTTAATAAGAATTACTAGTTAACAGATGTATAAATGCTAGCACGTTGTTATCCGCCGTTTATTAATATGGGGGTAAGTTGTCTGCTTGCTATCACGTATCACATGCAACTTTTTTTATTGTTTCAATTTTCCAAAAAATGTCAACAATCTTTTCAACAAATGTAGTGGATGATTGATAAAAGACTTGCTCAGTTATGCTATTGGTTTCCACGAGGGGCCTATTTCCAGTAACGTTGCCATACACCAACTCATCAACTACATCTTCTTACGACTACATCAATTACATATTTGTGCTTAAAACATGCAACTAGAAGTTTTGTATGATGCACAGTATGACCTAGTTGTTTGACATTTATTTTATAGACAAGGCGTTTGTCTTTTTAAGGTCCCAGCATAGTATAGCACTGAGCTGTCAAAAAAATATTTGCGTTTTTTTTTAGCTCAGAGCACTCAACTTGTTTCTTTCTAAAATCAGTGCAAGCTCGGAGTACGCTTCATGAGCTCGGAATAAAAAGGCCGGGCGAACCAGCAGAGTGCAGAGCTGAGCGCAGCCAACTTCCCTCTTTTTCACTCATTTCATATGGGCGTATTTAGCACATCAATTTCAATTCACATTTTCTAATTTTTCGAGCCAGCCGTCAGATGAAAATTAAAAGGCTGAACTAGATTTTGTTGCGTTGAACGTATCGCAATCGTATGACAGTTCAGTGCTCATATGTGTTTCAAAATTCTTTCGGAGAGCTCTGATCATACTCAGCTCAGAGCTAACTCAAATGCTCAGAGCTAAAAAGGAAAACGTCTATTTAATGTGGTAAGGCTATAACCAAAGATACTCGATTATAGAGATGGGAAAGTTCGGTTATTATTTCGGTTTGCCTACAAGCTAAAAAATCATATTTTTAGCTAAGTGTGCATGCTGGATAATATTTTAGACATAGTGTGCGTGATAAAATCGTCTGTGAATCATATTCAGACACGAGAGAGAATTACAAATTGTTTATATTATCCGAAACGATTCACAATAGAGCGAGCTCTTTAACAAATAGCAATATATCGCTCTCTCGTTCATTTACAAACATCAAAATCAGCATTGACAGCTGTATAACTTTTAAAAGTGACAGATTCGTAAAATTCCCTATTAAAAAGGACATTTGAAAGTACCGATTCGAATCAATAACGTACTAGAATTAAGTTGAATTTAGGAAGTGATAAAAAACATCTTACTTGCCTTACTGGGCATATAATTATTATTATTTTTACAATTATTGTCATAAATGTATTAAGTATATCTTAAGATAATAATCTGCATATTGAACTATTACACTTCCTCTTTCATACCTTTTAAATCCCACCTCACGTTTAGGTAAGCGTTTCCTGTTTAGAAATCAGATATATTTGATATACTCTTAATATCCGTCTTCTCTTTGACTACCCGCCTTTTCTCAAAAAATTTAAAAAATCAAGATAAAAAAAAACATACTCCTTGCCGAAAAGAAACTCAACTCACATCGAACATAAATTGATTAATCGCTAAAGAAAGAAAAAAAAAACCGTTTACATAAATCAAAAACCAAGTGGGTATGTTTGTACATATTTATACCTGCAACGACGAAAACCGGCGCGACTGTGAAAACAACTCCAAAAGAATCGGCAACACACACAGCCAGTCGCGGTCAAATATTCTGAATTTTAAGTATCCTTTTCTTACTAAAAAAAAACATCTCATCGATGGTTTATCAGCAAGGTAATTGGTAAAAAAAAATTAAAATTGTAAAAAAAGGAAAAAGGTAGGTATTTAAAAAGGAAGATCACGGATTTTTTGTGTAAAGTCAAATGAATACCTATTTATATAACAATTGAACTCAATTCTAAGCCGAAGCAGATATATCAGATGAAAGAATGTATTAAAACAAATATTAGAACATATCTACCTAGGTGCACTGCTAATTAAAACTTTTGTGTTAAAAACTTAAAGCACAGTTCCAACAAGAAATAAATACTTAAGTACGTATGTCCATACCACGAACACAATCAGTGGTATTTATAAACCCATTCCAAGCGATGTCTAACTTTAGACACCTGTCCAACTCCGAAATGTTATTTATAAACATTTTGTACCGATTGGTCCCCTATTACACGATGATTCTTTGCGTCTGACTCTTGTCAAAATTCAATGAGTACGAAGGTGAAATCCGATGCTTTTTCTCCTTCGCACTCATGAAAATTCGAAAAGAGTCAGACGCAAAGAATCATCGTGTAATAGAGGTCTTGGCTAACTTAGCCACTGAAATTGGTTGTCCAAATCATATTTTAAAGAAGGCAAGTTTAATAAATAACGTGGGCAAATATTTCTGGTTTTCTAATTTTCTAGTTTTGTAATGAATGAAAAGCTAGTTGAACGTGCCCCAAAGCGTAATTCATTTAAAAATGAATAAATACAGGTATGTCACTGAATAAATGAGGTCAAATTTGGGCAATTTTTGGAATGCGTTTATAAATACCAAGTTGCCTAAACTATTTAGACATTGACTAGCTGGACAACTGCCCAAGCGTTGTCCAAGAAAACCTAATAAATACGACTGAATAACTTTAGTCTATGCCAAAGGACATTAATACCATAAACTACATGTCTTGCTTAAAATTTTGGTACATTTCTATTTTTCGTTCTGTTCATGTTTTGGTGTTTAGTTTCCATTTCACGTTGAAAGAGAATCATTTCCATTCGATTTGAAAAAAAAAATCCATTTGATTTGAAAATTTATAAAAAGATTGATCAACATTTATGACTCATATCACAAGAAATACCTTTTTAATAAACAGTAGGTTTGACAAATAATGTTCAATCAGATTAATGTCACATTCGATTGGATTTTCTGACTACTTCACTAACTTTCGATTCCAGCTCAATTTGAGCACACAGTCCAGTCCTGAATGCTGCCGTTTTACAAAATGGCTTCTGTAAGCACTCATCACATTTGACAAATACACCATGCATAGATGTCGTATTTTGATCCTTGTAATAATGGGTGCCTCCCACGCATATGTGTATGGGTTACATACATTTGAATTTGAACTTTAATAAGAGAAATGGTTCTTAACTTCAACAGCTGGGGAAGAGACCATCACTGTTCCTTATCATCTACGTGTCTTTTTTTCTTTATTCTTACTTCACCAAATGTCAGTTTTAGTTTCAAAAACAAAAGTGAATGAAACTGGACGAAAAAAAATTGAAACCGACATTTGATGAAATGGAATACACAAAACAAATAGACGAATTAGCACAATATTGTGCGACAGTACAAAAAAGTACTTTTCATTGGTTCATGCCAATACTTTAATTAGTTTTCGACTATTAGAGTCAGTTGTACAAACGTGGTTCAAATTTTGATCCGTGGCTAAGCAATTTTAAATCACCAATTTCGGCAAGTTAACTGAAGTTCAATAATGGTTCAAGCATGTAATTTGCTATTTTCACATATGTAGTGGAACCTTGAACCATTGTTGAACCTCAGTTAATCCACGCGAAATCGGCTGAACCACGGATTAAAATTTAATTCATGTGTACAACTGGCAGTTCTGGGTACCTTCAATGAGCTCAAAATTAAATTGAGAAAACATTTCAAATGGGCACATTCAACACATATTTCAGTGCAAATTTTTTTACAAATGAAAATTAAAAGTCAGTACAAAATTTTTGTGCGTTGCGTTGAACAGTACTTAATCCCCTATTTCACGATGATTCTTTGTATCTACTTCTTTTCGAATTTTCATGAATGCGAAGGAGAAGTTAGATCTGATTTCACCTTCGCACCCATTGAATTTTGAAGAGAGTGAGACGCAAGGAATCATCGTGTAATAAGGGACTTAGATATGTTTCAAAATCACAGAAGAGATCTGATCATACTTTACTCAGAGCAAGCTAAAATCGCTTCAAGCTCTGATCGATCGATGCCCTGCTCAGAGCTTTAATAGAAAAACGCCATATAAAGTCAAATAGCAGAGCCTCAACTTGTCAGCATTCTGATGAAAAAGAATAAATAAGAGCAGAGTTAAGCATTTTGAGAATGATCTAAACGTCTCTTAAGCCCAGCCTCTTTGACGGTGTTCATCCAGGACTGCCTCCATCGACTTATTTTGACGTCTCAGTATCCACAATTTGCTCCCACTTTATGTTGGGAAAGAGACGACTAAATGAGGAATGTAAAGTTTGGAACTAAAACTAACTTTTACCTGTCAAATTTATTTTACATGTCGATAAATGGGAGGAACCACATAAACGCGATGTGACATTTGACGTTAAAAAATGAAATTAATCATTATTTACATAATTTTATAAAAAGCAAAATGTTTCCTAGATTAATTATGAAGAATTAAAGTAAACCAATATTTTTTGAATAATTCAAACCTATTTTCTATAAAAATAGAGCAAGTGTTATTAAGAACTTCACAAAAAAAATCTAATTCGACCAAAAACAACCATAACCATTGCATCGATTTTCTTAAGTGGGTTCTGACCTTCAAGCAATACAGTATTCTAGTTGGACCCTCTAGATGTTGTTCGCATCGAAACGCCTCTTTTCTTTTTTGCCTTCGGCTCCTTGACCATGTAAGCAACTTAACTGACGAACATTATCGATTTTAATTTGGGTCTTGAGCATCAATGCAAACAAAATAAATACAAAAAATCATCTTCCACGAAACTATACAGTGGAAGACACAAAAAGAAGTCCGAGGAAAAATTAAAAAAAAAAATCGAACATCGTTTGTAATTACAGGTGTAATACCATCGACTAAAGGCAAAGCGAGACAGACATAGCCCAGGAGGAGGCCATGATGACCAAAGGAATGTAAGAGTAGGATTTTTTTTTGTACATATTATATCTCCTCTTCGTGCACAGGGCACATTCTGTATGATGCTTATATAAGAATTTCAGCGCCATGGGGAAGAGAATATCTAAAAGGTACCAACATGGACATTCAGTAAAAAAAAAAAGAAGAAGGATGCGAAACATGGGTTTGGATATAGAAATTTAATCTTGCTTGAAGGAAACCGAAACTCGTTGTGTGCGCTGTGATGCTCCCGAGGGGCCCAAAAGGGAACTTAAATTACCTCAATCTGTTCCTTTCGAGACCACAGGTAGATTCACGGTCTTATAATGCAGATATGTATGTATTTCGATCTTAATGGAGGGTTTTTTTTTTTTTTTTTTTTTTAGACTTGTTAACATCTTTCGTAGAATAAGCGAATCTGCAATATACCTACATTTATAATGACCGAACTCTGTGTGTTGTTCTTGTTAGCTGCTTTCGGTGTGCTGCTGTGCACAGTAGCAAAAGTATTCTTTTTTTATTTTTGTTCTTCTCGAATTAGTTTATTTTTCTTCATTTTCTGACATTCGCCAGATTGTTTTTTTTTTGCATTTTGTTTTTTTTTTTGGAATGACATGTCAAAAATTGTGCACGCGTTTACATTGCAAAAGAAGAGGCTAATTAGTGCATTCAAATAGGAAGGAAAATTGCGGTGCTCTTTTCGAGCTGTCAGTTAGATGCTTTTAAAATGTCAAATGGCTGATCCACCCGATTTGCATTCGAAAGAAGTTCTCCATACCATATTCGTTGTCGGCAAATGTGCATTTGTCACAATTAAGTGCATAATGCATTTATTATCAATTAGATAAAATTAAAAGGACTTAGATATAAGTATACCTGTTCCTTTGGGCTTTTTTTTACTATTGACGTTGCTAGAGAATAGAATCTTTACAGTTAAGGATCGTGTTCAGTGTAGGTCTTTGTGTGTGAGTGAAGTAAAACTGCTCTGCATTTAAGTTGTTCTTGGCACAGGTAAAAAAACTACCAATTCTACAAATATTCTTCCAGGAAGAAAGAATGATAGGTGAATGAAAGGCGAATAAAGAGCAACCATTAATCGATTTGCTTGTGTGCAGAGTTTGCATTGCGGGTAGGTAGGTATTTACTTTTAACAGGTTTTGTATGTTTTGTTATTTTTTTTTTTCTTTATTTTCTGAAAAGAATATGTTCCTTTCATTAAAATGGGCTCCTCTTTTTTCTCTTTTTTTTGTTGTTCTTATCTTCCTGTATTTCCTTGAAGACATTTCTAAGAATTCTTAACATGGAGCGCCTTTTAGATGTTGGAAGAAAAAAAATAAAAATATCTCCTCTTTAGTTTGCTTTCAAGAAGTCGTGTGTTGTTCCAAATACAGACAGGGCGAAGGAAGCAGCAGATGATGATGAAAACAGGTAGTCGCACTTAAGATGCGCATTTTTGTATGCTCTGCACTGCTTCGAACTTGATTTTTTTTTAAGTCACGTTTTTTTTATTCTTACTTTTCGTGTTTTTTTTTTTTAATTTGATATTATGTAAATATTTGAAATTAAAAAATAACAAGATGTTATGCTTCCCAATGTGTCACAATCATAATATTCTTAGTGTATCCTCCTATGTACTTGGTTTTTTTTGTTGAGATTTTGGTTTTCCTTAGAAGTTATAATTTATGTATTTATTTTTATAGATAAATTCTTGCCAGTTTAAATTGAACCTAATGGTCAGCTACTCACTTCACCACTTTGCATGCAATAAATTAAGAACCCAAGTTGAACAAATTTGTAGATGCTAAGATTTGTTAATGGATTTGAGGTTTTGTGGTTTTTTTTAGTAGGTTACGTAGTTGCTTTTGATGAAGGAATTTTTTACCGGAAACCGAATGCCAATACTTTGCATGTCTATAGGGTCAGGTGGTGAGACTTTAAATGTGGCTCTACATTTCGAAATGTCAACACTCAGCTGTCATCATGACTTTTTATAAGTAGAAACTAATGACCCTTTCCATCGGCTATCTGCAACACTGATTTCATATGTGTGAATGCTTCTAGTTTCAATTGTGAAATCAAATCCAGAAGCATTTTCTCTTCTTTTCACAACAAGAAATGTCATTCTACCCCAATCGAAAAGGCCATAACATCATCATGTATCGATGCACACTTGATTTTTCGGATTTTTCGGTTTTTCGAAATGAATGAAAAATTGGCACGAAACTAGGTACCTATTCCGAGTGATAAGGCTCATTTTTTTTATCTGGGTACGTAAAAAACCCAAGCTTTAAAGACCCAAGAGTACTAACAAAAGCACATATACAAATTGAAAGACTTTTTCCGGTTGAACTTTGACGTTTATAATTTCACAAACGAGTCGAAGCTACAGATGCTTATAAATTTTAAATTATGAGCTTAATATTTATTTTCGTAATTAAATGGAGATGAATCTGAACAAGAACTGTCTATTACTGTCTATTTTCCAATTAGTGAACCTCAAATTTTTTGAACGTAAAAATCACGAAAAGATTTTCGTTGTGTGTAATCACGAGGGTACGTATACCTGTCAAAATGACGAAAGACGAAACGAACGAATAAACGAATCAGGCTCAAACACTAGGCATGTTCAGGAAAATGAGATCTCAGAGCTCCACAAATTTTATCCGTTAAAAAGTGAACAAGCGAGTCCAATATTTTTTTCCTCAGTAGGTAATTTGACAGCAACATTTCTGAGGAATTCTGTTCACGAGACTGAGTAGGGCTGTGTCAATCAGGCTCGAAAAGTATTGATGATTGAAATCACAAATTTTCATTTCAATCGATCTCAATCTCAATAATTTCGATGATCCTCGATTTTCTATCCCAATTTCAATCATTTTAATGATTCCCGATTGTACATCCCAATCTCAATCACTTCGATGATTCTCGATTTTCCATCCCAATCTCATTCTCAATCATTTCAATTATTCTCGATTTTCCATCCCAATCTCAATCATTTCGATGAATCTCGATTTTCTCTTCAAAAACTTGTGGTTTCTTAGATGTTTTTTATCCATCGACACCGTAGCCATCCTTCAATTGAATTTGACAATTGATTGCTTGTCAGATAGGGGATGAACTATATTTTGACACAAAAGGTGTATTTTGATCTAAATGTCACTCAATAGCTTAAAAATCACCATTTTCCGGAGCAGTAAAAATCATTAAAAAATTTCAGAGTTCTTTCTTAATCCATTGACATCGTAGCCATCCGTCAATGGAATTTGACGATTGATGGCTTGGAAGATAGAGAATGAACTGTATTTTGATAGAAAAGTTGTATTTTGATCCAAATGTCACCCAACTGCCCTAAAATCACCTTTTTCCGGAGCAGTAAAAATTATTCAAAAATTTCAGATTTTTAAGAGGTTTTTTAATCCATTGACATCGTAGCCATCCGTCAATGGAATTTGACAGCTGATGTCTTGACGGATAGGGGCCGAATTATATTTTCACACAAAATGTATACTTCGATCCAAATTTCAGTCAATTGGCTTAAAATCACCTTTTTCCTGAGCAGTAAATAATTGTGGAAATTCCATATTTGTTGAGATTTGTAATCCATCAAAAATATATTGTTTCGGATTCGATCAAAATGGGAAGAGTATTGAATTGAATTCGTTAAAGTCGGAGAGATTTAATTCCATCGAAATCGAAATGAAAATTGAATCGATAATAAATTCAGTGAAATGAAAATGATCGAAATATCGATTGATTGAAATGATCGAATCATTTTGGTGATCGATTCTTGAACGATTCGATCATTTGAAATGAACGATTTACACAGCTCTAAGACTGAGATTGCTGAGCTAATACTAGGCGTGTTTTATTATTATCGGGGTCTGGAGACTGATATTGCTTAGCTAATACTAATCGTGTTTTATTATCATCGGGATCAGGATATGGATTAACTTTTACACGTAATGCAAAAACAAAATAATGGGAAATTTTCAAAATTGTTTTTGTAATACGTGTTAAAAGTTAATCCAGATCCCGATGAATTTAATTTTTTTAGTGTCATGTTAGCTTCTTTGGCATCTGCCATACTTTTCGCAAGAGCAGTCTTTGATTTAAGCGCGTTCAACTTTAGTGGTTTAAAGTGTGTGTGACAACGTGAAATTCCTTGTCACCAAAGAATAACAAAAATCCAGTTTTTCGAAACTTGGGTAAAATTTGAGGTTACCAAACAGGCATTGTGTAATGGTTTTAAAGGCATCACTAATTATGAACTTTTGTATTTATCAACTCATTACAAGCAATGTATTGCTTTAGACACCTGTTCAACTCCAAAATCTTAAAGACGGTGTTCACATTCGACTGAAAAACTGGACTTTTTACTATTCACTTCAGTGAAGTGAGATGTAAATACTGAAATGTCAAACTAAATTCAGTTTTCAATCCAATTTATACAAAAAATTGTCTAATTTTTTTTAATCAGACACATACAATGAAAAAGGTAAGGCAAAAGTTTCTAGTTTCTTATTGACTGGTTTGGGATGAATGAAAAGCTAATGGAACGTGCCCAAAAGTTTAATAAAATTCATTTATTCATTTGAGAATGAATGAATACAGGTATGTCACTGAATAAATGAGGTTAAATTTATACAACTGTTGGAATGTGTTTATAAATACGGAGATGGCTAAACTATTTGGGCACTGATGAGGCGAAATGGCGAATAAGCTGATTTTAGTTGATAAGTTCAATTTGACCAGAATCAGTAAAAGTCATAATAAAGAGTTAACCCTCTGTGAATGAACTTGTCCTTAGACCTTTGCAGACGGCTGTCTTTTATTTTGCACCAATGTACCTACTTTCTACCTAACGATCTCTAGCATTGAATTATTTTTTCCTCCCATTTTTCATGAATATTTTTTTTATTTGTTTTCATACTTAACATTTTAGATTTTTTTTTTTTTTTTAATTAATTTTGATTTTAAGCGAAAGGATTTTTATAAACAAAAGTATTTTTCAGCACACCATATTGTTAAAATTTCACTCATCATTCTTTCATTCTCATGTCTGTGTATCTTAAATACGTCATAAAAAATTTGCTTATTTCGCACTCATTTTGTTTAATTGATGGCGGCTAACAGGCGCCACCAGTTAAAAAAGAATTTGGGTGAATTGTTTCCGTGCAAGTCATTCGCACGGTTTTTTTTTTTTTTTTGTTCATGCTTAAAATAAATATAATAAAACTATCAAATACTATAGGTAGGTAGTCGGCAGTTTTTAAAACTGCCAAACCTACAAATAAGCAATCTACACGATTTTCTGCTTCCACTTGAACAAAAAAAAAGTGAACAAAATTATTTTTCAGGTTCTAAACAAATTAAACCACATCATTGCGTCGACAGAATCTACTAATCGCTTTAATTTGCTAAATAAAACTTTTAAACAAATAAAAAAAAACTATCAGATTAAATTTAGTTTCATGTGTTTCGAGAATCGCAACTTTTTCCGGAGGGATTTTATTTTAAATTATTTTCGCAGATAGAGAGGAACTTGGCGCCAGGAAATAATCTCAGGCACCGTTGCCAGCATTGCCGCCCGTCGCGCCAATCTCAATGCTAAATGCTGCCAAATCGCCTATATCAAGAAGTGATGAATAACTAAATGAAATAAAAACAACAACAAATAAAATTAAAACACGCAAAACTGCTTGCTGAGATAGAATTTGAAAACTTTAAATTTAATTTCTACCTAACGGTATAGGAACAACAACACAAAAAATAACCACAACGCGGTGGCGATGGACGACGCGACGACTGACGCACGGTGTTGGTGACAGTGGTTTTAGTTTTTTTTAAAGGCCGATCGAGTGTAATCAGTAGCGTCGTGCCATCCCATCGGTGGTGGCGGCGGCGTCGAAAAAAATTTGTTGTTGTTTTCGTTGGTCATCGGCTAAGTTTATACAAAAACAAAACGAAAAACAGAATTGTTTTCATTCTCAATCACACAAAGTCTTGATGGTGCCAATGGCATTTTATGTACCATCACCATTCACTAAACGGCACACACATTGTTTTGAATGCCAATGCGTGTTTAAAATATTTCAAATAATACAATGAGATATTTTTAGAGCGATCAGCAGCCATATAAATAAAAACAAACAAATTTAATTTCTTTCCCATTAAATCATGTCCCATTTACAAATGTAATAAATAAATTTAAAAAACCGAAAAAAACTTGTTTACTGTTTCTTTTGACAGCGCACACGAAATGAAGAACATCCCGTTTATGGGCTGAATGCTACCACTGGGTGTATACACGGCGCAACTCTCTATAGACTGCAGCACCGATGCAATATAATGGCGCCTGTTGTATTTGGTTTTTGTCTAAAGCGAACACAAAAAGCATGCATGCAAACAGAGAGACATCGCACAGTACAGTGGCACGGTGACGGTATGACCGGTGAGGCGCACAGCCAGAGACCCTCCCTCATCCGACGATTGCCTGTGATTTGGTGGGTTCGGGGTGTGACATGCCAATGGTTGGCGGTGGCAACGTCTCTCCTTTTTCAACACACTTCTTGTTCTAGTGATTTTCTTATTTTCTTATTTTTTTTTTTTTTTGTATTTAGAGGAAATTTAAATTTTCATATTTTTAGAACGCAACACATTGAAAATTATGGAAACTGTTTATAGAGGTAGGCGACCTGCAATGTGTGGAATTAACTATGCAACAGCGCCAAGTAAAGAGACAGAAAGTGAAAAAGATGTATAATTTTATTTCTTAACTAAGATAAGCTCTTTTTGAAGTGAAACTATGAAAAGTACATGTTTTTTTAAGATGTTTTTACTGTCGAAACACTGATTTCCATTTAAAAGCTTCAAGAGCAACAGTACAACTTAATGTAGGGAATTCTTATGACGTGAATCAGTTGCATTAAAAGTTTGTTTAGATTAATCCTTGATTTAGTTGTCGAATGTCGACACTAGTTAAGTGAATGCAGACACTGGAGTGACAGAAATAAGCATAGGGAGCTAAGATTAACACACGGCCTTAGTGGAAGATTTTATACACAGAGTGCTGATTTATAGAGGTTTTCTAAATTGGTAGCACTGTTTCTTAGACATAGAAAATTTGACAGATGACAGTTTTTACCATGAATAGATTTTTCCTAAAACAACGCTGACAATTCATTCTGAAGTACTTATCAAGTCTCACATGGAGGGTGTTTTTTTTATAGGCTTTCAGTTTTTAAATTGGCACCACTGCTTTTTACTTTCTGAATTCGAACGACAAACAAAAATAAGTGAGCCACAAAATCATATATTTGATAACAGAACAAACCACAATCAAACAAATGACTGAATAGCTAAATCCATTAAAAGTCTCATTAAATATTCAATAATGCAATTCGACACTGACATCTGTCAATTCTATGTGGTTTTTTATTCTATTAAATGTCACAGAGACATGTATTTTAAATTAATATTTAAATCTTACCTGGTATTAGTATCCGATTCCAATGTGCTGGATTGCAACAAACGTAAACTTTTTCCTTGCCATTCGGACACATTGGTATTCGTTTCAATTCCGTTGAATCCCGCAAATCCGGCCATAACCATAAGCGACACGCAATCACATTTGGCTCTTCGCCTCCGATCAATTCGCGCGGTACAAGGACACACGTCGACGGTTGATGCGACGATCGATTGATCTGATTTTGACGGCGCCAAACGGCAATGCCGGCGCTGATGTTGTTCGCGTCGGTTCCGGCGTTCACGGCGTTCAAACGATTTTCGACAACTTGACACAGAGTGTCCAATTGGGGATCTTTTAGTTTTTTCATAAGGGCTTTGAATAGTTCTTTTGCTTTTAACGTACCAGAAGAGTCCGTTGTTAAAATAGTTGCTGCTGTTGTTTTTTGTTCGTAGAAATTGTAGTTGTTTTTGTTGTTGTTGCCAATAGCACTGTTGTTGTTGTTGTTGTTGAGTGTGAAATTCCGGTTGTTCTGATGAAGGTCTGCATAGTTCCCTATGCTCGATTCGTTTGAGTGGGACCCAACACCTCGGCAACAATTTCGAAAAACACTTGCTGCTGTCGCAGTTATCGCCGAGGTTACAGTTGTGGATACTGGCGTTGTCATTGCACTGTGAGAAAAGTTCTGATTGGGATGTGCTAGATGTTGACAGTTGCTGCCAACACTCGATTCGTTCGAAGTTGAATCCCCACCGGTGCAACAGCAGTTCCGTAAAACACTTCCCGCTATCGTGGTCCCAGTTGACTTGTTGTTTGTTATTGTTGCTATTGACGTTTGCTGAAATGCCAGATTCTGGTTTTGTTGCCAATTCGTCGGTCGTCCTGCTATCAATTCGCCGGTTATTGCTCTCGTCGCTTTCGCCGACCAACTGGAATATTGATGATCGTAGTCGTCGCCTTCGTTGCAATCGGTTGAATTGTCTCCATAACTTTCGCAATAACAGCCACCTATCTTGGTTTCGTAATCCTGTTCGATGCTCATTTCCTCCGACCCGGATTCCAATTCCATTGGATACGACATTTCGTCGGCGACGCTTCCGAAACAGTTGTTCGAACACACACATTGGGGTGTGTTCATTGGATACAAGAGCTGTTGATTGCTGCTGCTGTTCTCCCCACTGTTCTCCAGCATTGAACTCATGCTGCAACAGCATCTTCCAGAGCAATTCATTTGACCATATTGCGGTGGCGGTGTTTCCCGTGGATCCAGCATCAGCGGTTGTTGCTGCAGTAGCTGATGTGACGTCTGATACTGTTGCTGAGGGCGGAGTGGACGTTGAGGGTGACGCCGCTGTGGTTGCACACTTGGCATTACATCGATGTCTTGATTGTACTGCTGAAATCGCGTTTGGCATGCAAACCATAGTTTGTCTTTTTTTTTCTGTTTGTTGCTTTGAAACATGAACATGGAGGGACATAAAATGCATTGGTAACATCGATCTATCGTATTTGCATTATCGATTAAAACTGATGCAATTAAATTTAAATTGTATCACACTCGATCGATAGATGATATGGTTTATTTTTGTTTTTTTAATTTCTTTGCTTGTCTTTGACTTCGTTTTAAGTTTTTTTTTAATTTAATTAAAGATTTAGTGTGCGTTAACAACAACTTGTATAATTGTTGTTTATTACATAAATCACTTTTTGTTATTTTTAAATATATACTTAAGCAATATCACATTTACAAGTAATAAAAAAAACAAACATGAAAAGTAAGCGAATCACTTTTCTTTTTAAATTTTATTCAAGCTCGATTTTATAGAGCACTTTGTTACTTATATCCTTAAGTGGCAATGGCACGAGCACGTAATTATATTCATACAAAAATTAAGGTTTTCCTTTTATACCACTAACAAAATATAACTTTAGATTATTTTCGTTATAGCGTTTTTCTAATAATAAGTTAAATTAAATTTTATTAACAACTGCACAGTTTTTTTTTTAATTTTTTTAATTTTGATATTTAAAGCACTTTTTGGTTGAAGCAGATATTTTTGTTTAAATTAATAATTTTTTATTTGTTTAATTTTTTATTATGATATGTACGATTTACATTCGAAAGCTTAGAATAACAACAAAATAATTGTGTCTGCGTTTTTTTTTTTAATAATGTTTAAAAGTTGAAGAGAGATGGATGTTGAGATTTATTTTGAGAACAATTCCACAGCTGAAATAAATGTAAATATTTTTCGTATTATTATTTAATTGATATATATTAATGAATTTGCGTTTATTTATTAAGATAAGTATAGTGTGTGCCTTTCGATAATTTATTTAACCTATTCTCTTATTATTAAAACATTTCATTATAAATTTTCTTATGAACAAAACTTCATGTATCTTTGCATTGGGCGCCATTTATCTGATTGCCTAGTTTAAAAGGAAGTTTTAAAAATTGTATGACTAAGATATTTTGTAGAGTGTGATTAGGTGATTCAAAAAGGAAAGTGTACACAAAAAAGCAACCATCGCTTAACTCATGCACAACACTTAAAGCACTTATAAGTCAGTTTTTATATTCGATTAGTTACGAGTATGTAGACAGAGATGTTTATCTTAGCTTAGTAAGTGAATAAGTTGTTTCATTTAACATGTAAATTATTTTTCAAGTGAAGATGAGTGCACAAAAAACACACTTAGTGCTAGTAGGAAATTCGCGTTGGGCGCCATTATCATAAAAATATTATTCTGCTTAATTTTGGTGATTCTATCTATTTTATCTGTGAATATTTTATGATATACATATGTATGTATTTTAAAATTCTTGTTCAGGAGTGTCATTTGACTATGGAGAGCTAAAATTCAGTCATAAAAGTATTAAAGCATGGTAGTATGTTTTCACGTTGGGCGCCATTTTCGTAGAAAACTATTTAGTTTAAGCTGTTCTTAAAATTAAGAAATTCCTTTTGCTTCAAAAATTGTATGAATATTAATACAAATCTGTTTCCGAATGCAGACAAATGCTTATAATATTATAATATGCACATTTATATGATTAGAAACCAGCTGTATTTTTAAATTCATACGCTTTGGGTTTTTAATTTTCCAACAAAAAGCCTTTTCGATTTGTTTGTAAAAAAAATGTTTAAGTTGGGCGCAATTCAGACTTGTATTGTTTCCAAAGTCAAATTTTGTGTTCTGTAGTTGAAGTCATCAGAGTACTTTGAACTGCTGAAAACAATACAAATATTATATATTAAGTTATACAGTCCTTGCATTGGGCGCCATTTCAGACTATGAAAAACTTTCTTCAAAGCCTATTCTTCAAATTTATTTTTAAGCATTTTTTCCTGTACCAATGATTTTATAACTAAATATTTTAAATAATAACCTTAGCATTAGTGTTGGGCGCCATTTTAAAATTATATTATTGTGAGTAGTTTTCCGGTCTTTTTAAAAATTGAAAATCTCTTTTTGCCGTAGTTTTTTTTTAACTATAAAGTAATCGCGTTGCGCAGTTTGTTAAGCAGAAAATAACTTCATATCAATGAGTTTTTATAATCTATCCAAGTAACATTTTATTCTGAAACCTTAATTTTTAGTAAAACTTTTACTAGACATTAATTCAAATTTTGTGTTCTATAGTTGAAGTCAATAAAGTACTCAGAACTGCTGAAAACAATACACATTTATATTTGAGGGCATCTTTTAAGTATTAGGTTATACAGTTTTTGCGTTGGGCGCCATTTTCGATTATAAAAAAATTACTTTTAAGCCTTCTTTTAAATTCGTTTTCAAAAACTAGTTTTAGTATCAATGTTTTTATAATCAAATCTTATAACCAATAATCATAACACTTGCGTTGGGCGCCATTTATAAATGACATTTATGTTACTAGATTTCCGGTTTTTTAAATAAAACTACTTTTTGCTAAACTATTTTGACTGTTTTATCGTTGTGCACTTTTTTTTTTGTCAAGCAGAAAGTTACCTTATATAAAATAATAGATATTTGAGTATCTCCACCCAGTGAATTTTTGTAGTCGATTCAAGTAACATTTTGATTTTAAAACCTTAAAGTTTTTGAAAAGCTTTTACTAAACATTGAATTCGAAATTTGTGTTCTACAGCTGATGTCATTTCAATCCTAAGATCTGCTAAAAACAATACAAATATATTTGTTGATATCTTTTAAATATTAAGTTGTACATTTCTTGTGTTGGGCGCCATTTTTTATTATGAAAAGCTTACTTCTTAGACTTTTTTTCAATACGTTTTCAAAAATTTCTTTTGGTATCTAAAATTTTATTCCAAAATCTTTTAAACATTAATCTAATCATTCGCGTTGGGCGCCGTTTCAAAACAATATTGATGTAAGTAGATTCTTGATTTTTTTTAAAGTTAGACACGTTTTGATATGCTTTTTTAATTATTAAATAGCAAAGTACTCGCGTTGTGCGCCATTTCTGTCAAGTAAAAAATAACTTTAACATAAAAAACATATGAGAATCTTCGCTTAATCAATTCTTATAATCGATTAAAGTAGTATTTCATTCTAAAACCTCAATTTTTAATGAACCTCTAGCTATACACTCAATTCTAGAAATACTATAAACTTGTTTCCAAAACTAACTAAATACAAACAAAAATATTATTATTTCATAAAACTCGTTTAATGTTTTAAGCCCAATTAAATTAAACCTTTTCACGTTTATTTTCAAATAACAATAATTAAATATTCATGACAAATAAAAAAAATCTTAATCCTTAATATTTTGAAAACAAATGTTTACATATCTAACATCTTATAAGAATATTTACTGCACTCACTGCACTTTTATTTCAAATGTAAAGCACATATAAATGTAGTGTACATACAGAATAAAAAAAAAAAGTTTCAAATAAAAACCCCTCAATCCCCATAAAAGCAACAAAATAACAACAACAGCAACACACATTGCATGCATTAAATTAGACAAAAAAAAACTCAGGTGGGGTATGTGTGAATTTATAAAATCCAAGCAGGTTATACTTCTTAAAGCCACCATCATATTATATTCATTATAAATTGTTTCTGTGTGTATGGTTTTCCTATAGGCGCCAGTGGGCGCCACTGACGTAATAAAAAGTAAGATAAACGTCGTCGCACTGGCGCCAGCCAGACAGACACACATACATACACTCTTACAACCACAAATATACAGAGTCGGTTCCTTGCCGGTGGCCGACAAATCCGTTTTTTTTTTCTTATTTATTTTGGTTAGTGTCTATGTCTATGTATCTTTGAGTCTTTTGATTATTCTGGCCTGTGCTGCTTCATATACACAAAAGCATTCACACTCACACACACAGCTTAAAACATTTATAAAATTGACTTTTCTTTCTCGTCCAATATGAGGATGATATAGAAAAACTAAACAATAACTAACAAAATGCGACCGCAAAATTAATTAAATTCCTCTACACAAACATTTGCCTTTTACTCATAATCACAAATGGAAAAAATAACTATTAACATATTTTAATTTACTTGGAAGATGCTCTGGAGAATGGAGGAAAACGTTTTTTATTAGAAATCAAATAGTGTCTATTGTTCAAGTGTCATAAATTACCGCTATCCATACCCTCCATATTGTTTTGGTTCTATTGTGAATGTTGCTTATTCGTTTATTTTTTGTCGTTTATCGACTAAATTTTCTATTTGAATCAAGAAAAATAGATCACACACATCTAAATGCATTTCTGGATGATGATGATGATGATGATAGTGCAAGAAAACTTAACGTAATTCTTATAAAGAAAAGATCGAAAGGCACACACGACACAGTAATAGTTATAGTAATTGGATTTTTTATCGTATACTCGTATAATACTCTCTAAATGATCTTCTGTCATAATGACATTTAATTTCTTTAAAATAAATAATTTTTTTTTTATCTCTTCTATAAATAATATTTGATTTGACAAGAGAGAGGATTGCACTTATTTTTTGAAGATAAAGAAAAACTGCTTCAATTTGTTATACTAAAAACTCACTTTTTCTCTTTTTTGCCGAAATATCTCCTTCCTCGCGAACTCCTTGTTCGATTTGATTTTCTAAATAATAAAATGAGAAAAAAAAAAACAACTTTTCTTTCACTCGTTTTCCTTTTTTTGTACGTTCCGCGATTAGATATATATTTTTTTTTCTTATTTGTGTATGATATGTATCCGAATAATTCCCGTTTCACGATATGTAATATATATTTTTTTAATTATAGCTTTTTCACTTTAAATTGCTTTTTATTGAGAACACGATTTTCTTCCTTCATTCCTTCACTGCAAGAGAATTCACAATTTTTTTTCCATCTATTGGATCCAACAACAGAAATTATAGCAGATAATATAATCAATAATCAACAAGAAGAGAATTTGATATTTTTTTTTATATATATATATTTGCTTTCTTTATTTTGTTCACAATTTTTTTTTTTTTTGATTTTTAATTTATAACAAAATACATTTAAATAAAATATACGGACAGTAAAAGATATAAATTTTAGAATAAATTTCAAAACATGGAAAATGTACGTAAGGTTATCTCAGTGAAAACATTCCCATAAATAATAATAATTAATTAATATTATGATAATAATTAAAAAGAAAAATCAAGAGAACACACGAATACACGACGACGACGTGCAACGGACTAGTTGCAGCAATTGACTAAAATACGAATTTCGATTCGGAGAAAAATTCTATGTGTTCCTTTAAGTTGGTAATGGTATTTCGTTTCGTTTTGTTTTGTTTTATTTTTCTTATTTTTTTTGTATTTTCTCTTTCCGTGTTTTTTGTCCTTTATTTACACTGTTCATTCTGCATACAGTGATACGAAATATCGAGATAATAGAGAAAACACACTGAACTCTTATAAGAAAAAGATACATTTTTATATTTTGAGCGACTACATCAAATACTCGTACACAAATACGAACGATGATTGCACAATGTTGTTTATGTATTTTGTATCGTGCTTGATAGCCATTCCATAGCCAAACGAAAGTCAAGAGAAAAGGGTAGAAGATTAAAGATACTCTAGAAATAAGTGTTGACGATGTATAGTCAAGAGGACTATGGTATTAGATTTAATACCATTTATCTCGAGTCTTAAGCCTAGTACGCAGATCAGGCAAAGACAAATCTCTACATTTTTTTTCTCGAGACAATTTCTAAAGGTGTAGAGATAAAAACAAGTCAAATGAGAATAGTAGCGTAGCTATGAGTTTACAAAATTATAAAATTTTTTGCAATCAGATTCTTTGACGGTGTTCACATTGGACTTACTCCTCCGACTTATTTTGACATTCATTCAACTTCTTTTGTTCAGACAAAAACTAATGTGAGCACCAACAGACTCACTTTGAAGTTGAGAAGTCGTTTAAAGAAAACACAAATCTGAGCTCTTTGAGGGATTAATTAATTTGTTTTTCATTCCAAAACTTTAATTTCATTTATTTAACATACATATTTTCAAATGATATAAAATTGAATTGTGTAGTATTTGTTTTCCAAAGAAAAAGTACAGAGAAGAAAGCAGTTGTCACAAAAATCCATAGTTTTTCAAAAAATTAAAAAAAACTGCCTGTCCTTGCCATCTCTTTCTCACCATGAAGTGGGAGTGAGATAAAGTACAGAGACGTCAAAAAAGTCGGAGGAGTCAGTCCAATGTGAACGCCGTCTTTCAAAGCATTTGCAGATCAAGATAAAATTATCGCCTGCGTTTGATGGAGAACAAAAAATGTGGTTGGATGAAAATATCTCTAAAAAGTCTGAAATTTTATGCAATTTGGTAACATTTTGATCGAAATATATTTTTCGTCAAAATATAGTTTATTTCCCATCTTTCAAGCTATCAACTGTCAAATTATGTTGAACGATGGCTCCACCCAATGAATTTTTATAATCGATTCAAGTAACATTTTGATTTTGAAACCTTAAAGTTTTTGTAAAGCTTTTACTAAACATTGAATTCGAATTTTGTGTTCTACAACTGAAGTCGTTTAAGAACTTAGAAATGCTAAAAACAATACAAATATACACTCCTCGTCAACTGAATACGCACAAACATTTTTTAATATACTTTATCCATTTTTTCCAAACAGTGATGGTTATTATGCCATCTGTTGATGCTAACTATTCCCTTAAGATGTTAAGCAGATAATTCCGAAAGAATTATCCAAAAACAACCGAGAGTTTTTCTTCAACCACTTGCAAAGTGTTTTATATGCAAAGTAGGAGTTTTTTTAGTCAACTGAATAGGTACAACGCCATTTTCTTCGTTGTTTATAAGTTTTTTGGAGTGCTTGACAGTTTAAATTAACGATTTTAGTGTTTTCAGTAAAATTTAATTCTTGATTTCAAATTTTAAGAAAAATGGGTAGATCTACGTGTCTTAACAGTGTTGAAAAAGCTAAAATCGATTTACTTAGAGACCAAGGCCTAACTGGACGTGCAATAGCTGATAAAGTTGGCCGAAGTTTTAATGTAGTTTATTCTTACTTGAAAAATAAAGATGCATACGACAAAAACATGAAGGGAGGTAAGAAAACAGCAACAACAGCAGCTGAGAGACAAAGAATTTTAAGATATGCATCAAATTCTTCTGATTCTGTGGCAAAAATAAAACAAAAAGTTGGCGTAAACGCAAGTTGCTCAACAGTATTAAGAGTAATCAACAACTCAAGCCATCTTAAACGAATGAAACTTAAGAAAAAACCACCACTTGACGAGAGACGGAAAATGTTGCGATTAGATTTTTCAAGACTTCACATGAGTTGGAAAAAAGAATGGTATCACGTGGTTTTTTCAGATGAAAAAAAGTTTAATTTCGATGGCCCTGATGGGTTCAACTTCTATTTTCACGACTTAAGAAAAGAAAAAAGATTTTTAAAGCGCCATCATAGTCGTGAAGGAGGTGTCATGATATGGGGAGCAGTCAGTTATTATGGAACAGTTGAGCTCGAGGTTGTAACATCAAGAATGACAGCAGCTGGGTATAAAGTAATTTTGGAAAGAAATTTTCCTAAATTTTCTAACATCTTTGGACCCATAAACTGTACCTACAAACATGATAATGCGCCTATTCACTCAGCGCGCATAATAAAAACATGGATAGAGGAGCAACAAGTGCAGTTGCTTCAATGGCCGCCGTACTCACCTGATCTAAACATCATAGAAAATGTCTGGGGATGGTTAGTACGCAAAGTTTATGAGGGTGGTCGTCAGTTCGAAGACAAAGAAACCTTAATTTCTGCAATCAAATTAGCGTGGAGCGAAATGTCGTTAAATTACATTAAAAAGCTATACGATTCCATGCCGGATCGAATTTACGAAGTAATTAAAAATAAAGGTGGAAGTACCCACTACTAAACTTAAACAAAAACTTGTTTCATTCCATTCCAATACCAATTTTAATTTTTGTACCTATTCAGTTGACTCAAAAAAAAACTTCTACTTTGCATAAGTTACACTTTGGAAGTGGTTGAAGGAAAAACTCACGGTTGTTTTTGGATAAAACTTTGAAATTCTGTTATTTATATGTTACGAAAATTTTTACCATCAACAGATGGCATAATAACCATCACTGTTTGGAAAAAATGGATAAAATATATTCAAAAATGTTTGTGCGTATTCAGTTGACGAGGAGTGTATTTGTTGAAATCTTTTCAATATAAAGTTGTACATTTCTTGCGAGGGGCGCCATCTTTTATTATGAAAAGCTTACTTGAAAGACTTTTTTCAATACGTTTTCAAAAATTACTTTTGGTATCTAAAATTTTATTCCAAAATCTATTAAACATTAATCTTATCATTCTCGTTGGGCGCCTTTTCAAAATAATATTGATATAAGTAGTTTTCTGCTTTTTTTAAAAGTTAGAAAATCGCTTTTTCTTATGTTTATTTTATTATTAAATAGCAAAGTACCTACTCACGTTGTGCGCCATTTCTGCCAAGCAGAAAATATGGATGAAAATATCTCTAAAAAGTCTGAAATTGTATGCAATTTGGTAACATTTCGATCCAAATATATTTTTCGTCAAAATATAATATATTTCCCATCTGTCAAGCCATCAACTGTCAAATTATATTGAAGGATGGCTACGATGTCGATGGATTAAAAAACCACTTAAAATTCCGAAATTTTTGAAGTTTTTTACTTTTTCGAAAAAAAAAGATTTTAGGACAATTGGTTGATATTTGGATAAAAATAAATATTTCCGTCAAAATAAAGTTTTTTTTTTCTATCATTTAAGCCATCAACTATCAAATTCCATTGAAAATGGCTACGATGTCGATGGATTACAAAACGTCTAGAAGTTCAGAATTTTCTGATTTTTTGTTTTACTTTTCTGGAAAAAAGTGATTTCAGAGCCATTGGTTGACATTCATATAGTTTTTCCCCCCCATCTGTCAAGCCATTAACTGTCAAATTCCATTTAAGGGTGGCTACGATGTCGTTGGATTGAAAAAACTCCGAAATTTTTGAAGTTTTTTCAATTCTCCGGAAAAAAAGTGAGTTTAAGGCAATTGGTTGACATTTGGATCAAAATAAACTTTTTCCGTCGAAATATAGCTCTTTCCCTATCTGTCAAGCTATCAACTATACAATTCCATTGAAGGATGGATGTGATGTCGATGGATTAAAAAAGCCCTGCCAAAAACAGAAATTTTCACAGTTTTCTACTACTCCAGAAATGAAATTGAATTTGCCAACTCAGTTTGCTGACTCCAATTTGGTTTGGTAATCAATTTAAATTTTTTATTAAAAAAAATATTATCTGTATCTGTATGTGGTCACTACACCACTGACTGATTTAAAAAAGCTGTCTATTTATTCTCTTCTTATTCTTATGTCATCAATTTCTTTACGCAGTTTATATTTTATTTCAGTCGTGCGACCTCATAACGTCCTAATAATGGAAGGAATGAAACAAGTAGATGATTTTAATTTGTAAAAAGCGAAATATACATAAAATATCACAATTTGTTAGGAAAAATAATACTTCGAGCATTCTTTTTTGCGCAAAATTAAGTGGAGACTTTATTTTACCTTTTCACGTACAGCGCAGCGGTTACAACTGTCAAATTTTACGCTGGAGCTGTGTACTGTTTGCAAATAAATCCGAGATAAAATTTGGTGTGAAAGATAGTGTCAACAAAATCTCTTCAAATACTCAACCGGGGAGATTTTGTTCACCCCTCTTTCTTCCTGCCCTATCTCACCTTGAAACTATAAGTTGCTAGCTCAGTTTCCTCGTGTGAGAGGGGACTTAGGGTGCCATTTGAACTTTATAGTTTACACCTCCTCTTGAAGTTTAAAGAGATTTTACATTAGAACAGTGATTAATGGAAGTATTGTCTTTAAGACTCGTTTGCTGATATGAAACTTAAGCATTTATGTACTAATAAAAAGCTTGTTCTACTTTTTCCTCTTCGTCAGCTGTCACATAAGCACTTATGATCTACTCAAATATTTAAGATTCATATCAGCAAATGAGCCTAACTGAGATCCAAAGTGAGCTGAAAGTCTACTTTAAGATTGCCGAACGTTTTGAACAAATATGTATATCTTGTATGATGTCTTGTTCCCTCAAATTGCTTAAAATTGTTTTTGTTTTTATTTATTTTGAGGCAAGTTCAAAAGTTTTTCCATTTTTTTCGAACTCTTATACTCGCTCGTGGTTTCGTACTCATTACTCATATACTCGCCCAAACGAGAGTTGATTTCATTACTGTATCGAATATTAGTCGGTAGAACTATGCGGCTAAAATAGTCACCACGCAGCGATGCTTACTTTTCAATTTATGATGCAAAGTTCTGTTGAAGTAAAAAAATCAGCTGTCAAAATTTGTATGTTTTTTGTTAATAAATGTTTGATAACACAAACATTTATTGTCTCTCACCAACTCAAAGAGGGATGTCTACCAAACTGTCATGTCAGTGTCAAAGTGACAGTTGATGCTTTGGCATATTGACAGATGAAATTGCAAAGCCAAAAAAAGGCAGTCTTTAAATTTTAAATTATTTGTTTCAGCACAATTTTTTAATTCTCACATCAAATCTAAATATGTATTTATTTACCTACAAAATAAAAAAAATAAATGGCTGTCACTTAAATGTCATTGTGTCATAAGCTTGATTTTGACGTTTTGGAATAAAAGGGACAGATATATTACTATTTGTTAAAAAGCCCTATTAAATTATATGATATCAACAACACTGAAAACAAAAACAGAAGGCGTGTTTTGTTGACCTCCTTAGTTTAATTTTAATTTAATTTTGGTGGGGGCAAAACCCCCATTTATTCGGCTTAATACAAGCTAATTCTTAATCTAACTTAAAAACTAAGAACTTAAGCTAAGTTTCGTGAGGCGTTGAGCGGTTCAGGAGTCGGTTTTTTAAGGAAGGAGTACTTAGGTTAAAGTCGAAGGAGCACATGTTTGAATTAACAGCCCGCAGCATACGAGAGATTGGTTCGTTGGAGCCAGAAGAGCTTCGGTGGGTGGGTATATAAAAGAGACGAGGATTACGTGTATTACGAGGGTTAGCATTAAAAGAGACAGAGTTGTAGAGCGATATGCAGTCAACGGAACCAGAGAGAAGTCGATGAATGAAAAGAATGTCTGATATTTCTCTTCGTTCTTCCAACGAATTCAGGTTTATTAGTTTAAGGCGATCTAGGTAGGGAGGCAGGATCAGAGGGTTGTTCCACGATAGACCTCGAAGAGCAAATCGTAAGAAACGACGCTGGATGCTCTCAATTCTTGAAATGTGAGTAAGTTGGTAAGGGGACCAAACTTGAGAGGCATATTCTAGGAGAGGACGAACAAATGATATATATAAAGACCGGGTAACATAGGGGTCGGAGAATTCTTTGGACCATCTTTTGACGAAGCCGAGCGCTGAATTTGCTTTGAGAATGATATCGTCTATGTGAGTGAGAAAATTAAGCTCTGGGTCACATAAAATGCCAAGGTCGCGAATATTATCAACTATGGGTATGGGTTGATTATGGAGCAAGTAAAGACGGGGAGTAGATTTGATACGTTTGCGTGAAAAAGTGATTGATTGGCATTTGGCGACGTTTAGCTCCAAGTTATTTTTTAGACACCAAACTGAAAAACTGTCAAGATCCTGTTGAATAAGGGAAGAGTCATGTGTTGAGGAAATGGACTTGAAGAACTTGGTATCATCGGCGTACAGAGAGATGGAAGAATATTTGATGACCCTTTCAATATCGTTGATAGCGAGAATAAATAAAAGTGGGCCTAGGTGGCTGCCTTGGGGGACACCGGAGGTAGCTAAGGCCTCGGCCACGCAGTAAGCGGCTGAGCGGCTAAGCGGCTAGCGGCTTAGTGGCAGCTCTAAGCGACGTATGGCCAGGCACTGAGCGACTGCTTTTGAGC
Organism: Dasysyrphus tricinctus; assembly: GCA_963921185.1. Classification (NCBI taxonomy): domain Eukaryota; kingdom Metazoa; phylum Arthropoda; class Insecta; order Diptera; family Syrphidae; genus Dasysyrphus; species Dasysyrphus tricinctus. Next base: position 116,784,347 of record OY992530.1, read on the forward strand.
GATTAGTAGTTAAAATGCCGAGATGGTCGAGACTGCACACACGAAATTAACAACTCAATGTTTACTTTGGCCATCTTTACTTCTTGCCGCTCAGAACATTACTAAAAATTAAAACAGGTTTGGTTGCTGAGCGGCGCCGCTTAGCCGCTCAGAATTTTGTTTCGCCGCTGGCTCATAGCGTGGCCGCTTCTATGTGATTTCATATGTTTTATATTTTTTTTTCCGCTCAGCCGCTCAGCCGCTTACTGCGTGGCCGCGGCCTAAGAAAGGGCAAGAGGTGGCAGATCTGTATCGAACGCTGTAATAACGGTTTTCAAGGTAAGAACAAATCCATTTTAACAAAGATGGTTCAAACCCTAGAGTGGATAGTTTGAAAAGAATAAGCTTATGGGAAATTTTGTCGAAGGCTTTGCTGAAATCTGTTGAGATAGCATCAACTTCGTAGCCTTTCTCTATGGCTGAGAGGGTGTAGGACACAAATTCAACAAGGTTAGTGGTTGTAGACCGGCACTTGAGAAAGCCATGTTGTGAGGAGGAGATGAGAGATTTACAGTGGAAACTTAAGGTTTCATACAAAATACTTTCGAAGAGTTTGGGTATGTGTGAAAGTTTAGCAATGGGACGATAGTTGTTAACATCGCTCTTCGGACCCTTTTTATGTACAGGAGTTATGAAAGATGATTTCCATGTCTGAGGAAACTGTCCTTGATTTAGTGAAAGGCTAAAAATTTTTGAGAGAGGGAGAGAGAGGGTGGAAGAGCATTTTTTTAGAAGTATGGCAGGGAGGCCATCTGGACCCGGATTAAATTCATCGTTTAATTGATTCAATTTATATTAGTGTGAACATTAAAAAATTCATCACATTAAGCCAAATTTTCATACGCAAATTCCAACAACAAGTTAACTTCACATTTGAACGTCAGTAAATCTATGGTTGAATATGGAACGCATCTTAATGTTCACATTAAAGGCCTGGGCGTTTTTTGTAAGAAATAACCAACAAAATTTGATCGCCGCGATCTTTTCCCACAGTGAAATATATATAGATATCGTATCGCCGGATCGCGTTCTGTTTGACCAGGCCTTAAGGAGCTCAACAAAACACGCCTAGTGTTTTTTTTTAAATGACAAGAAATGTCAATATTAGTAATGCTAGATATTGGAAATTTTTATTTTTTGTTGCTGGCTGCAATGAAGCCAATTTAGAACTAAAGACATCGTGCAGCGCTCGAGTGAATCTACTCCCATAAGAACCTGCTGAAATTCAAATTTCTCTGCATGGAAAAAACATCACTTGGGTTTAGTAAAAATGGAGGATTACACGAGGGAACAATGTGTTTTCATTGTTGAACAATAGGCGTGTTTTATTGGTAAAAACTATAGCTAGCACAGTAAAATTTCCCTCGGTTAACAACAACAACCCCAAAAGTGTCGATACATAAGGCAGTATAAAAGTGAATATAAAAGTTGAGATAAAGTTTCGTAAAGTTGAAACTAAGGCGGCGCTGAACTAAGTTATAAACAAATATTCATTACTTGAAGGTTGGTAGCCTTTGCTTTTATGTAAAGATTTGTTCGAAATTTTAATGGCGCATAGTTTTGACATTAAGTGGCATGTCTGCCAACCTTCAGAAAAAATACAAAGTGAATATAAAAGTGAGTTAATCGTTTTATTGGTGCTTGCATTGCTGCGCTAGCTATAAATACCAATAAAACGCACCTAATATGTCTGTTTGGTATTGTGAAATTTTCACCAAGTTTCCCAAACTTGGGTTTTTTTCTCCTATGGTTTCTGACAGCTATGAAAATTCGCAAACAAAAATTTCACGTTAACAAACACACCAAGTATATAAAAAACAATACAATTTAGCTCACATGGTCACCTCTCTCCCGTTAAGTCTACTACATACTTGTGAATCATGTGGTGAATCCATACAAAATAAACATTTTTGTTCACCCGTGAATGTGCTTGTGAAGCTGTGTGGAGAGTTTTCGTTCACGAGCAATTCCCGTGCAAAATGTACGAGAACTGTTGGTAAACACTTGACAGTTCGATTACTAAAGAAAAATGCCTCATCGGATTCATTGTGGCTTTAAACGTCAAACGTTCACAACACATTCGCAAGTCTGTACCAGTGAGCAATGTTAAAAAATCACTTTCTCCAGTGGTGATTGTTCACTTCACGAGGAAGTATGTACTAGGCTTTAAATGTGACCGAAATGTGGATACTGAGACATCAAAATGAGTCAGCAGAGCTAATCGAATGATTTCTCAAATGCGCTGTCATTTCATGTGTGAAGTCATATCGTTTTGCGCACATTACACAAATCTAAGGTATTATACTGCGCAGGTTGTTAGTCGAAAATAAAAAATGGCTGTGAGCGTGAGGAAGAAAACACCAACAAATTAACATTGAAATTGTCAGAAATAAAAATGGCTGGGAGCATGATGACTTAAATACACGTAAAAACAACAACAAATACTGACATTTGACACAAATTTTGATATATGCGCAGAAGAAACAAAAATCAAAACTCTAATGATATTACCTCTAATATGTGTACTGTGGTTTTGCGTATTGTAAGAATACGCAGCTATGACTTTTAATTTGATTTTCCCAAAAATTATTTTATGTTTTTACTTTTTCGGTTCCGTTTTCATTTTCTACACGCAAACTTTAATATAAGGTAAGGACTTGAATACTTTTCATGAAAAACAAAACACATAATCACTTACAACTTTTCAAATAGAATTAGTTGCAACTTTAGTGAAGCAAAATCAGTCTTTTTCTAATGAGAAAAAGTCATATTAATGTTTTGCTTACAGTTCATATAAAAAAGTCGAAATGACTTCTATCATCCCGTAAAAGGGACTAAACACGTACATTTATGAGTGAATAGTGTTTTTGTTTGCTTAATATTAATGACACAAAAGTAGGATAAAATGTATTGGCAACTCTAAAGTACTTTTCATTATATCAAACTTAAACTTCCACACCTAGAAAATTAACACTCACACACATATACACATCGACACAATTAATCAATGAAAATAAATAAACATTGAGAACACGAAGAAGAGAGAGAAAAACTTGTTGTATGGAAAAAAAAAAAAAAAAAAATACCAATACATTCCATGTCTATCTATCCATCCGCACTGGCACTGGCACTATATCTGTCGTCAACGAATAGTTTGAGTTTGACTTGTTGACCACACGGCAACCATGTCTTTCCGTCAGTACAATCTTTAGGATTTAAATAATCATTTTTATCTGTAAACTCTGGCAAATGTGTAGAGTACAATGTACAAGAACAGAGAAATATTAAATCAAAGAGAAAAAGAAACAAAAAGAGGCAAAATAAACACCCAATAAAACAACAAAAACTTACTACATACTTGAATATACCTTCATACATATTGAAATCAGCTGCACAATACAATTGTAACCGCATGGCGCCATGCCTGTGCAGGGTTTTCAAAATTAATTTATTAGTGGGTCAATCACATGGTTATAGTTTTCATAAATGTATCCAAGGCTAGGTTATGTGCCATAAAGGGGTTTCCTTTTTAGACTCTTATAATGTTATGGATAGGCATAATTGTAACCCTTCTGTGTATTGAAAGGGATTGTTTTCACTATAAAGTTCGTTTTTAAAAATTTGAATTGAAATATTAATTTGTCAAGGAGTGGTATGAATAAGAAGCTGAGCACCTATTTGTAAATCCAAAGAGTGTTGAAGAATTTTAATCATAACAAACTCATAGTCAATTCTCATTCTTTGATGTTTTCAAATGTGTTTATGTTCAAAACTTCATGTCTAGTTCCATTCAGTCAGTCTGACATATTGAACTGATATGTCAAAACTGCTTCAATAGCTGTATATAATACAATGTTGTATAAAATAATACAACAATTATCTGCTTATAAACTAAACGGATATAACAACAGAATTATTCCCTTCATCGTTATTATAGAGAGTTTTCCAGTATGGACGGGTCAAAGTTAACTGTCTGTGGCATATTGCCATGGCGGTGTCTGTCAAATTTGTTGTTTATTATTCAGTTCCTAATGACAAATCATCATGGGAAGTTACATGACAAAATTAATATTGTTAATCTCTCACACACAGCTTGTTTTAATCAATTTCAACATCGAACCGCCGTCATTGGAAAACCCTTTACATAGGGTAAGCGGTGATGGTGTTTTTGTGTGCTTTTATTTTAAGAGTGGAAGTGGACATACAAAAACACACCTATTTATTAAATTTAGCCAAAAACGAAAGCTCTGAAATGACAGAGAAATGGCAAGATTTATTATTTAGTACTTTTAAGGACACACTTTGATGGAGATAGGCGTGTGTTGTTGATCTCCCTAAGAGAAACTTCACACTAAGCCAATCTTAAACATGGAAATTCCAATATCGACAAGTTAACAGCACATTCTGATTTTCAGAATTTTTGACAACCACCGATGTTTGATCATTTAAACGCAAAAACAACCATGTTGTATGGTTTTCAAAAATATTTTGAAAATTTGGTCCGAATCCATCAAACAATGTTGATCCATGTAAACGCCCCTAGTAATTCTAGTAATGGTTGACAACATTGCTTTATCCATGTGAACTCCTCCTATAGTTACTAGGGGCGTATTTTGAGAAACATTTAATTCAGGTAGACAAAATATGTTTTTTTGCGTTTAAATGATCAAACATCGGTGGCTTTCAACAATGTTTGATAAGATGTTGTGCCATGTTAACGCCCCTTATGGCTTGATGTGGAACATTGCGGAAACAGCACGCAGTAACTAGCTCAACAAAACACATTTGATGCTTATAATAGGTGTGTTTGGTAACGTGAAATTTCTTGCAAATTTTTACAACTTGCTGTCAGAAACCATATGAGAAAAAACCCAAGTTTGGGAAACAATGTTGATCCATGTAAACGCCCCTTGTAACTCTATAGGGGGGCTTGCATAGATCAACATGGTTGACAACATTGCTTCATCCAAGTGAACCCCCCTATAGCGTTACTAAGGGCGTTTATGTGGATCAACATTGTTGACACCATTACTTGGTGGAATCGGAAAAAGTTTTCAAAATATTTTGAGAACCATTTAATTCAGGTTGACAACACTTCAGAATTCTTTGTTGTAGTGAGCTTAGAGCAAGCTGCATTCTACAATCAGAGGCTCATCATGAGTGCATGTGTTAGTGGTTAGTAAAATTAAGCAAACTAACACAAGCACATGTATAACTACAAAATTAGAACAAATACAAAATTAGATATAATATAAAAAAAACATTTAAACTAAACATACAAAGTTAAAACAATTAATACATTAACGAGAGTGGAGCACTGGTTCGAAATAATGTTTTTAATCCTATTTTACTCATGTTAAAATCAACAGATGAGGCGTTCAAGTTAAAAAGTTTGCACATGCGATTGAGTGGCTCGTGTGTGCCATAGTTTGTTCTGTGAAAAGGAACGTGAAAAAGTTCAAATCTTCGCAGGTGGTGGGATCCTCCTCGGTAATTAATTCCTACATGGGCTAGCAAGTCAGGCGCATCAGTTTCACCATTGATAAGTTGATGAAAAAATACCAAATCATTATTGACACGCCTTTGAGATAAAGTTTGAAGTTGCAGAAGCTGAATTCTGTGTTCATAGGGTGGAAGGTTATACGGATCAGCCCAGGGTAGACCTTTCAAGGCAAAACGAATGAATCTATGTTGTATTGCTTCAATACGACTTTTATGAATTTCGTAGAAGGGTGCCCATACTTGAGAGGCGTACTCAAGATGGGGTCGTACATAACAATTGTATAAGGAAAGGGTAACATACGGATCGTTAAATTCTTTTGCCCAGCGTTTTATAAATCCAAGCATGGAACTTGCCTTATTTACAATATAATTAATATGTTCTATGAAACATAGATCAGAACTAAAGTGAACACCCAGATCTTTGAAACTAAAAACACGACAGAGTGTGTGTTGTGAAATGGAATAATCAAAAGCACTCACTACTCGTTTTTTAGAGAAAGTTATAGTTTGACATTTAACTGGGTTAAGAGAAAGACCGTTCTTCCCACACCAAACATTTAAATTGTCAAGATCAGCCTGCAAGAGAATGTGGTCAGGACTAGAATGTATTGTTTTAAAAATTTTCATATCATCAGCATAAATAAGAATATCGCTAAAGTGTATACATGAAGCAACATCATTTATAGCAAGAATGAAAAGTAACGGGCCCAGATGGCTTCCTTGGGGGACACCCGAGTGAGCATTGAATGAGTTTGAAAGGATGTTTCTAAATTTTACTTGGTAAGATCTATTCTCAAGGTATGATTTTATCCATGCTATAAAAAAAATCGGAAAACCAAAAGCTTTGAGTTTGAATATAATAACGTTGTGACTAAGCTGGTCGAATGCTTTAGAAAAATCAGTGTATATACAATCAACTTCATTCCCGTTTTCTAATGCAAGCGAACATGTATGCAAAAACGTAAGAAGATTTGTAACCGTTGATTTTTTTCTCACAAAACCATGCTGTTGATCACATATTATATTTTTAGTATGAAATGCTAAGCTGTCGCAAACAACTTGTTCGAATAGTTTTGGAATGCAAGAGAGCTTTGCTATTGGCCTATAATTTTTGATGTCAGTTTTTTCGCCCTTTTTAAAGATTGGTGTAAGAAACGATTTCTTCCATAAATAGGGAAAACTGCCTGTCCTTAAAGAAAATTCAAACAAAAATTGAAGGGGTTGAACTAGTATATGTTTACACTTTTTCAATACTATAGGCGGAATTCCATCTGGACCAGATGAGTAATCATCATTTAATGATGAGAGAAGGTTTAAAACAGTACTCGGGGGTACTGGGATATTATTACAGCTAGTTTGGGCATATGTATGTAAATTTCTAAAATAATGTTCGTCAACATCTAAAGGCTTGTCAATAAAAGAATTTCGAAAATTATTTGCAAAAGCGTTACAAATATCAACGGTATCCTTCAGCGAACAATTTTCATAAATGAAATTAGCCGGATAACCATCTGAGTTTTTTTTTGAATTAACAAACCTCCAAAATGTCTTTGGGTCATCTTTTAGAGAACTACCCATTTCGTTAACATGGTGAGTGTATAGATTTTTTGAAAGAGTTTTAAATTCTTCAAAAAGGGTAATGTATGAGTTGTGGTCTACTGGCGAGAGAGTTTTTAAATATACTTTCCATGCTTTGTTTCTTTTATTTCGGAGTGCTCTTAGCTCTTTCGTATACCATGAATGGCAAAAGTTTCTATTTTTTGATACTTTTAAAGGGATAGTATTGTTAATGCAGTTGTTAAGGATAGAATAGAATTCAAAAACTGCTTCGTCAATATCGCCAGACACTGATATATTCTCAATACCAGACTTAGCAATTTCATCTGAGAGCAACTGAAAGTTTGCCTTTCTGAAGTCAAAACTATATGAACAATCATAAGGGTTACTGTTTTCAGTAAGGTGATTACTCAAGTCAAAAAAAATATCCAAAGGAGGATGATAGTTATCTATGTTAGTAATTCCGGAACTAGATTCTAGAACCAGAGTACTAATAGCGTCCGAAGAAAATACCAAATCGAGAATTCGATTTTTAGAGTTTTTAATACAGCTTATTTGCTGTAAGTCAGTTGAAATAATTCTATCAAGAAGCAGTAACTCATTTTGAGAAGAAGTTAAGGAAGCTTCTTGATACAATTCGTCATCAGAGGGAACCCACTCTATGTGAGGTAAGTTAAAATCACCAAGAAGTACTATGTTGCTGTTGGAACAAGACAAGTCAATAACAAAGTCTAAGGCCTTAGAGAGTTCAACATAAACTGCCTCCGAACTTTTTGGAGGAATATATGCATTTAAAATAAACAAATGTTTGGACTGCAATGTTAATTTTAAACAAATCAGTTCGATAGACAGATTGAAAGGGAACGAAACAGAAGAAGATGTAAATTTATTTCGAACTGCAATTAAAACACCGCCTCCCACTTCTTTTGGTTTATCAACATGACGATCTTTTCTATAAACTAAGAACTCTTGATTAAAAAGTTCCGTGTCCAAGAAACTAGAATTTAACCAGGTTTCTGTCAAAACAAAGATGTCATGTGAGAGTGCTTGGGAGTTCATGTATATATCAGTGGTTTTGCTGCGAAGCCCTCTTACATTTTGGTAGAAGAGGGTGATCCTATTAAGTTTTTTGGAGATGAGATTTTTGGTGCATTTCGCGTCTGTCACAAACACAACATGTGTTTTTTGCGTTTAAATGATCCAACATCGGTGGCTGTCAACAATGTTTGACAACATGTTGCTCCATGTTAACGCCCCTTATGACCCTGTTTAGATTAGTTGGTTTCACTACTTAGTGAAAAGTCCTGTCGTGTATACACTTTGTAGCTTCCACACAAATGTACTTCTGCATGCTCATGGAATATTTGCAAATTGAAACATTTGATTTTGGACACCGTATGAGTATTTCTGCTCTCGATCTCGTCCAACCATATATCTAGGTAAAAAGTTAGGAACCTTTCTGTTGGACGCACAAGCAAAAATGAACAAAATGGAATGAAATGGATCATTTTGGTTATGAAACGTGACTGCTCACTCAAATTTTTTTATTTTCTTCTTGACTAACTCCTCCCTTTTTATCTCATCGATTTTACCCACGAACTGTCGTCATGCTGTAGTGAAAACCAACAAATCTAAACAGGGTCTATGGCTTGCTGTGGAACATTGCGGAAACAGCACGCAGTAACTAGCTCAATAAAACACTTTTGATGCTTATATTAGGTGTGTTTGGTAACGTGAAATTCCTTGCAAATTTTTACAATTTGCTGTCAGAAACCATACGAGAAAAAAAGCAGGTTTCGGAAACTTGGTTCACGTTACCAAACAGGAATACTGAATTGGATAAATTGGTTTGGTAAAGCGATATAATATGCCTGTTTGGTAACGTGAAAATTTGCAAGAAATTTCACGTTAACAAATACACCTAATGAAAAATTACTATAAAAAGTCGAATAATATTTTTTTTTCACTTAAGATTAAGATTTACAGAACTGGAGAATTAGCTGCTCTGAAAAGTGGATTTTTGGACTGAAATACTAAATTTTTTTGACGTTTCAGTATTCACATTTCACTTCACTGAAGGAATGGGACCGATATGTGAATACTGAAACGTAAAAAAAACAGCTTTCCAGTGCAATATGAACACCGTCATAGGGAACTTTATGAAGACATCAACGTCAAAAGTGATATTTATCATTTCAGATTCAAAACTGCAAAGCGAAAATAAAAGACCGTCTTCTATCTTCAATAAAGTTTGTGCTAAATTTGACCAGCGTTCTGTCAAAGTTCATATACAAAAAATTAAATTGATAAAAATTTACAGTTTTGGGAAGTTAAGAAACCTAAACAAAATGGAAAGAATATAATAAAGAAAAACATACAGCAATACAAAAGGTGCTACCACCGCGATTAGAGACGGAGCTGTATCACGGACCGCTCAAAACTAAACCTATTCATCAACCAGTAAAGATACTGTTTCGGAGTTCGAAAGAATATCATTACACAACCAACAACCATATTTTACACAACTGCACCTGGGGGTCAATTCTTGGTCTGTGAAACTGTGAAATGAAAACAAAGATATCATTTTGGTTTTCACAGAGTCAAATCATTTTATAACTTCACAAACAAGCACGAGGCGATTCCCGAATCCGTAATAAAAAGCAGCTGCCAAGTGAGTACTAAAAAGTACTAAAATGAAAAATGCTGCCACTAATGGGGATTTTGACGTCACAGAAAGACAAATATTGGAAGTAAACTCAGATTTCAGCAACAAAAAAATCATCTACATGTAAGCGACTCCATTTTTGAAAGGGTACGTCAACAAGCTAAATTAACAAATTGGGGACGATGTCAATTTACACAAGGTGAACCAAATGGCACTCTCAGAAAGTTACTGTTTCGTAAGGATTGTGGCCCGGTGGTATAATCGGCCGTATTTCTTTTAATGTGCACGATATCTGCAGGACGTTGCTACGTGCCTCGGTGCTAGCTAGCCGGTGTTTTCAAAGTCAAAATAAACCGTGTCATCACTTCAGTCTGGTAGATGCGGCATAATCGTCGAAAATTAGACCTCTCGGTTCGCATAATCCAGGGAAAAGGAGGCATTGCTTGGAAAGAAGAAGGGCTCAATGATTTTTTACACTCTTGATTATTTTTTTTTATAATTTCCATAGTTTAAGGTTTTTGTCAATAAGTAATAAATTTTCACTGTAGTTTCAAAAAATCGAATGAACATTATTTTAAGTGCCTCACGATTCTTTTGTAGGTATAATGAATATAAGTATGTTTGGAGTGCAGCCTGATGGTTGTGTATTGTCCGATTTAATTACCACAACTTTTAACCTATAACACAACTTTTCTTGTTAATATAATTGGTTGTAAGCTTCAAGTAAACAATTTGCCCGCTCCTCCTACTAAACTTCCACATTTATACTCGATTGCAAGGTTTATGATGTCATTATTATGTCGGTACTTTAAGCAATTAACATTTTATGATCCATAATCCATCATACCGAGAGTCTTGCGGATCAAACCTTTAGTTGATTTAAGTGAAGGAGCGCAAGGTCTGTGTTTACCTTACGGGCACACACGACAGTGCATGACTCCCAGCAGTCCGCAACATACTTATGTGCATACAAAACTCTCAGATGGTAACAATATCTTCTTGTCTTCCTTCACAACTTCAACTTCAAGGGCAGATGAGATCTCCTCGAGTCGTCTTCTTCGTCTATATCACCGCTTCACTCTAGATTGCGGGGTGTAATTTAAGTAACCATGTACCATCAACTCCACCATCATGCACAAGGGCAAATAGGCTCCGATTATGATAATGACAGGCCGCTTCGTTTTTATCGAAGAAAGACAGAGAGTATAAGAGAGCGAAAACTACCATTGATCCATCTCAAAGGCATGGAATGATTTTTGATGAAAATGGCAAGAAAATAAAAAAGGATCAAGAAGCGCACCCTGATTACAGACAGATTACATTTTTATGACCGTCCACGATTTCCTTTAGTAGTAGGTACTGGGAGGAGATGAACCGGCAGAGGACCTATTACTCGGAGCGAGTTCTGGTGATTTTACAAAACCATTTTCGAAGTACTCCAACGAGTTGCGAGAACGTATTATTTATACCGCTTGCTCTTCGAGTTCAAGCTTCACCGTTTCGACAACAACAAGGAAGAGTACTGATGGGCCATATAGCCATTAAGGCATGGACTCGACTAAAAGTATCTTGTCTTATTTTTGCTGCGTTACATTGCATATTATCATCGCTGAGCAAATTTTCTTAATCGATCGATATAATTTGTTTCCAAGTAATAACTTTTTATGTTTTGTGTTTTTTTTTTTTACTTTTTCTGTGTGCTGTGCCTGCTCAGCACACACTTCAATATACATATGAAGCCATATTGAAGAAAGCGCACGAATGTCGGCGGGATTTTCATTTGCAAAAGAAGGATGTTATACAAAATTTTATTTGTTTTGGCGTCTACGCGTTCCAGGAATCTGGCGGCTGCTGTTATGCTACTTCGCTGCTGCTGCAAAGGAGGAAGTTCTACAGCAGTTTATTGATTATGCGTTAATAGGATGGGGAGAATTGTTTACCATGAAGTCTTTAGGATTTTATGATGTGACTGAGATCTGAGAATAATAAAGAAGAGGAAGCTGGTCAAAACAAACTATATTAAATTACTGGAAAAATAAAAAATATTGAAGGAAAAGACGTGCTGTTGCCCGGGTGCTTTAGGTCAATTCGTTTGCAAGACTTAAGCAAAGCAATTTTTCCACAACAGCAATAAGAGCCAGTTGTGATTCAAATTTTGATCGATGTTTCAGCTATGCTAACTCGCCGATTTTGGCGAGTTAACTGAAGTTCAGCTATAGTTCAAGCATTTAATCGGTGAGTTGAAATAGCTGAACCTCGTTTGTACATGTTTTTTTTTTTTGCAGAGGGTTTTTAGAGATTTATTTTTGATTTAATATAGTTCTGTTTTGAAACAAATCATTTTTTGAATTTTATCGGAGCATTGGTATCTATGTCTGCTCGCTTTAATGACCCTGGCACCTCAATAGTAAACTTTTCACTTTTTGGCAAGGTCGGTATTGCATCTTCTGCTTTACTGCTTTTCTAAGCGAACGGAACAAAAACCTCAACTGGAGATTTTTTTTTTATCAAAACAACCTAAAGCGTTCTCACTCAATCTCCAATCCAACCGGTATGATAAGTCTTAGGGCCCGTTTTTCAGTTCAGGCTTTACTCTGAGTTAAATCAGAGTTAGCTAATCTTGAAAATAAATAAACCCTGAGTTAACTCAGGAGCAGTTTTTCAGTTGAGGATTAACTTTATCTTTCAGCTGTCAAAATTCTGAGGCCAACGATGTGCGACACTATGGATATCACCCGTCTACGCTTTTTACGCATAGAAATAGAGATGGCACCACAACGAATTGCACTGGCCATAACTTTCAATAGCTGTGTTTTTTTGCATGTCCAGATAAAATTGTGTGAAAAAAACGACAACAAAGCAAAACAATTTACATGTTAAATACAACAACAGCTATGTCCATATAGAGTTAGCTAAGTCCAGATAATTAACTGGAGTTAACTTTTGTCCCGATAAAACGGTATTGCCAGACTACCATTGTCGTTGTGTTATCGATAATTTGTATAGAAATGTCAAATGTTTGTTGGTAAGATAGTTCAGAACAAAATGGCAGACCAAGGCAAATGTTGAAATGTCCCGATGTCGTTTTTTTCGCCAAACTCCATATGGACATACAAAAAAACGCAGCTAATATCGAAATCTAGATGGCGCCACAACTAAACAAATCCTCAATTTGGTGCCTGAGTTAACTCACCGGAGTTAACTCCGGTTTAGGATGATCTGAAAAACTGGCCCTTATAAAGTGACACGCAAAAGGCCTCTGCTCCTCAACTGCCTTTTTCACTTAAAGAAGCAACGGTTTACTGAATTTATTATTTATTTGGTCCTAGCGCTGTCGCTAGTATCGTAATCTATCATAAGTTGATAGTGGAACTTAGGTTCACAAAGTTCCTTACTTTTACTATCCCAAAATTGTGGCTCTCTATTGTGAAGTAGTATCCAGGACATCATTGCTAGGTATTATTTCTTGATGACAGCATACAATTGGAGCTGTGTGAAGTCAGAACCGCGACCTCAAAATTTTTTGATTTTTTCAGACTCGTTTGTTCATCGTTTGTCCAACAATTAAATGTGTTTGTCCACCCCAGGATAAACCCATACAAAAAATTCTTTATCCAACCCAAGAAAAAAAATATTCAACTTTTCGTTTTTGCACCTGCCTGCATTTGGAGATTTTGGAGCCCTTTTTTGTTTCTCGGCGCAAAAAGTTAAAATTGAATAATTTTTTCCCTGAGCGTGGGCATGCAATTTTGTTTATGGATTTACAGTCGCCCGGTGTGCAAACGAACACAATTGACTCCACCTCCTATGAATTCATTTGGGGGTATTGGAGCACGTGAACGTTCTGACTTCACACTGCCATCACTTCGTCTCACCCATATTGACCCATTAATCCATCTTCTTGGTTTCCCTCTAAACTTTGACCAGAGAATATGAAATAAAGAAGTCAATCCTCAGCTGTCAATTTGATTTGCCTACAAGCTGGAAGCGAACAGCTGATGTATTAGATTTGCAAAGTATTAGTGAAAAGCAGTGCAAAACGCACACATAGAATCAACTAGTCATTCAGCACATCATTCAGCACAGGTCTTGTTGTTGTTGCAATTCACATCTATTTCTTCGACACGAAATGAAATTACAAATACAACAATGTAAACAAATGGGTTTTGGGGGGTGAAACGTACGAAGGATTGGCTTCTTTATTTGATATTCTCTGACTTTGACAAAGGCTCCTCTGACATAATACCTTATTCTTGCAATTATGTCAATATCTTCGGCGTTATTTTATTAATTTTGTAGATGAAAAATAGAATTATGTCGTTTCTGATTGGATTTTCTGACTCTTCTACTCTTTTTTGATATGAATCGAATATGAAAACATCGTGTTGTCAAATAATGTGCGCACAAACTACATGACATCATGTAACAAAAGGGCTTCTTCATGCATTTATTACTTTTGACAAGAAATCCACCAAAAAACTGTGGATGTATTCGTGCGTGTTCGAAATCTACATGTCGGCTCATGCACTTCCCAAAACTACGAATTTTAGTACATTTTTTTTTTATATAAGCTTTGACAGAACTTTGGGCTGAATTCGTAAAAAATAAGTTGTTTTGGGGAGTACACGAACTGTATTTTTTTGACGTTTCAGTACTCTAACCGACCTTCACTAAAGGAGTAGAAGCGCGATGTGAATACTAAAAAGTGAAAAAAAAAAAAAAATAGTTTTGCAGTCCATTGTAAGCACAGTCATAGGTGGCACGACAGCTCGTGGAGAACCAGGATCTAGTGACTTCAGCTATGATTAGACGGTCAACGCGTTGACTCTCTGACAACAAAATGACGTAAAATTCTGTCCCAAAGTTGTCTTGTCGTGTGATCGTCAACGCAGAATACTGTCCATGCGTTGACGGCTGCGTTGACACTGTCGTTGACACGAATTTTAGCGTCAATACGGTGATTATTTTATTATTATACTATTTTGTCAACGCAGTTAGATTACTATGACAGACTACTCACCAACGCGGAAATTTCGCATTTTTTGAGGATTTTGAATACATCGACAGTTGATGACTTGACAGATGGGAGGGACGCACTATATTTTGACGGCAAAAGTAAATTTCAATCCAAATGTCACCCAATTGCTCTGAAATCATTTTTCCCGGAGCAGAACAAAAATGTCAAACATTTCTGATTTTTTAGATGTTTTTCAATCCATCGGCATCATAGCCATCCTTCGATGGAACTTGACAGTTGATAGCTTGACAGATGGAAGACAAACTATATCTTGGTGGTGGCAAAAGTATATTTCGATGCAAATGTCACCCAATCGCCCTAAAATCACTTTTTCCAGAGCAGTTAATAAACTTAAAAAATATCTAATTTTTAGAGGTTTTTTAATCCATCGACTCGTTACCCATTCTTCAAAGGGACTTGACAGTTGATGGCTTGACAGGTGAAAGACGAGATATATTTTGATGACCTAATTGACCTAAATCAATTTTTTTCGGGGAAGTAAAAAGCTTCAAAAAGCTGTTTTTTAATCCATCGACATCGTAGCCATCCTTCAATGGAACTAGACAATTGATGGCTTGGCAGATGGGAAATGTACTATTTTTTGACGGAAAAAGTTTATTTCCATCTGAATGTCTCCCAATTGCCCTAAAATCACCTTTTTCTTGAGTAGTAAAAAAACTTCAAAAATTTCTGATTTCTTAGAGATTTTTTAATGCATCCACATTGTATTGTTCGATAACACCGCAGCCAATGACGTGTGATCGTCAACTTACAAAATGATTCAATTGTGCTCTTGTCAACGTTCATATGTTTCGATGTGGTCAAGTAGTGTAATCGTCAACGTCTCACGTGTCAATACGTTGACACCAGAGGGTACCAATTTCGTTGACACAGATATAACGTCATCGCATTTGCGGACAACATTGACCAAGTGTTGTTGGCAGAAATGGAGGGCACCTACAATTTTTGCCGAGTCCGAACGGCTAGATGAGAAGCACTTATTCATGACAAAAGATACAATTGGAGGGTTTGTCAGTTCCCCGAAAGAAGGCAGTATCTTGAAAGCGGTAGCGGCTGGGAATCGAACCTAGACATTCGGGTTGACAGTCCAACGCACTAACCATTATGCCACGAGGTACTTTTACTTCTTCTTGAAATTGGGCACAGAAATGTAGGAGTAAAAATATAGTTAGAAGGTGTACGTTCGGAGTCCAATCGTAAACGACATCAAAAAGAAAAAAACAACAAGCAATTAAGGGAGGTATGGTAATTTCTTTTGACAGCTCATTTCATTTTTGAATTACAATTGACCGTTTATTGTTTGTTATTGTCATTTTTATTTCTAATTCTGTTTTCAAAATTTTAGGTGTGTTTGATAACGTAGAACTTCTTACAAATATTCACAATTAACTATGAGAAACCAAAGGAGAAAAAAGCCAAGATTGGGAAACTTGGTGAAAATTTTACTCTACCAAACAGACCTATTGAGTTGTGAAACTTTCATTCAAAAAGTTTTCAGAGCTATTCAAACTGTTTTCAATTGGGAGTGTTCCTGAAGTTTTCACCTCATTTCCAACCTAATTTCGGTAGCGTGAATTTTTCACCAAGTTTCCAAACTTGGGATTTTTCTTCTATGGTTGCTGACCGCAAATTTTGAAAGTTTGTGAAAATTTGCAAGAAATTTCACTTTAACAAACAAACCTATAATTTCATTTTGAAATGTGAATTTGCATGGGAAATGAGATGATTTGGTATCGAATTTGGGACATTTTCAACGATTAAAGCCATATAAGAGCCAGTTTAACGGTGCGTTTAAGGGTTAAATCCGAGTTATCTCCTGAAATTTGTTCTTCAGTCGTTGATTTAAATTCCATCAGTGGTATTTATAAACCCATTTCAAGCAATGTCTAACTTTAGACACCTGTCCAACTCCAAAATGTTATTTATAAACATTAAGAACAGATTGGCTAACTTAGCCACTGCAATTGGTTGTCCAAATCTTATTTCAAAGAAGACACGTTTAATAAATAAGGTAGGCAAATATTTCTGGTTTTCTAATTTTCTAGTTTTGAAATGAATGAGAAGCTAGTTGAACGTGTCCCAAAGCGTACTAAAATTCATTAGTTCATTCAAAAATGTATAAATACAGGCATGTCATTAAATAAATGGGGTCACATTTGGGCAATCGTTGGAATGCGTTTATAAATAACAAGTTGCCTAAACTATTTGGGCATTGACTAGCTGGACAGCTGCCCAAGCGTGTTCTAAGAAAATCTAATAAATACGACTGCAAGTTAGCACAAATAATTTGGTGAGTTAATCCCCAATTGGGTTTACTGAATAGATATTTTTGACAGACACATGTCACAAAATTTAGTGAATTTGAAGTGCAAAGAGGAGATTTCAAGTTAAATGGCGAAAAGTTGATATCCATGACATGAAGATCTCACAACTTCAATAGAATAATCCTTTGCCCTATACTCTCATATCACTTTTCAAAGGAGCTTCTTTGATAGTTTGTAGAATTTATAAAAACAATCAATTGACAGATAATAATCACGAATAACAAAAGAAAATAATAAAGTAATTAACACAAGGTTCAGCATATCAAAACCTTCACATCGGCCTCCATGGATGGAAAATCCCCTGTCACCATTTCGCCCCCAACCGACAATGAAGACGACATTGACAACGACACGATGGCAGTGCTACGAACGATACAATTCCAGACGAGACATCAAAAACCGTCATTTTGCATCAAAAATGAATATTGGCGACTGCCTGTCGGCCTTTATTCGAGTTGTCTACTACTTTTGTTGCTGTACTGTTGGCTGTTGCTTCGATGGCTGGTGACGGTGAGTGCCAGTGGTGATATTGTAGCACAACCACCAGACTCAACAACACTCCAAATGGGGTAAATAAAAGAAACGAAGGTGTACCGTGTACTAAGTGCAAGCCGCCGACAACGATTACGGGCTAAAATCAACCGGCTCCTTCGCGACGACAATGATGTGCATGGTTATATGGGCAGGTCGCGCCGGGTACAAGGGCCTAACCGTTTCGTTGTCGTCGTCGTCGTCTTCGTCAGTAAGATAAGTATATTTACAACAATACAAGACCATGCCACCAATGCACTGCCACTTAGTGCGAGGCGAATAAAAGATGATAAAATGCAGCCGCGTGGCGCCCATCTTCGATTTCTTGCGGATTCTCATTCTAGTGGTGGTTGTGGGAAACGCATTCGCTGATGGGCGACTCTGACTACCACTTGTCATATCACCCATCAACATTACGAGACGGGCTGGTCTGGTCTGGAGTTATAGGATGGCGTTGGATGGTACGTTAGCGCTTGTACTTTTAGTAGCCAGCCAACTTAAAGTCAAATAATAGTTAGATGGGCTGTCATTGGGTGTAGAGCATGCATATTATGCTGCATATTATGGTGAATCACGAACGACATTGAGACCATCCCGGTCGCTCCCCTCATAAAACTTCAATCGGAGAATGTTAAAGTTATGAGTGAATTGAAGTTTTAAGTCTGACTTAATACTGCATGGATGGAATGAAAGCGATGACGGTGACGGCGACTATACGACATCGACAACGACAACAACGACGACGACATGTCGGGCGGGAAGACATTTCTTTTCGGAAAAGGCCAATCGAAATTACACGCATCCGCTTTATGTGCACATTGATGGGCACGTAACGGGATAATAACTTTTGGAATGCATTATGTTAATGCAGTCAGCTAAACAATGCAACAGTGTTATGCTTCATATATGGTGAATGGAGGAAATTAAGTGCAGTCAACGTTGTTAACATTAAAGACGTGACTGGTCTTATAATATTTTGTGGGTAATTAACATATCAAACGGATTCTGGTGAACTTATTTCTTCAATTTTTGTTTTTTTTTGTGTTAAGAGAATGATTCATGGAAGATTTTGAGTTCTATAAGTAGGTTTTTACTTACATCGGAGTTTTGTTGTTTAAATCAATTTATTTCGTCACCAACAGACGCCAACCAGTAAAATGGGTACTTAAAAAACTACTTCATTCGCTGCTTTGTGGAGTGCTTCCTAATGTTGTGGATTGCGAATAAGCGTTCGACAGTTCACAGAAAATGTCTTGTTGCTCGCGCAAAAAATATGAAGATTTTAGGCCGTTTTTTTTTAAATTGTAGATAGGTTAGGTTAGGTAAGGTGGGGTGATGATTCGGCTAGCCGTTTCACTTCACTCGGATCCCAATGGATCCATTGTGCTCCCCAGGTTGTGAGAAATATAAGAATGGGAAGGGTAAGAGGGAGGATTTAGTGGAAGCGTTAGGTATGAGGTGCCTCCCCGAACCATTCTGATTTGTGGATGAAGTTAAAGATTTTTTTTTAGTGGCAAAGATGAGATTTCGCCCAATTCGTCGAAAAAAGTATTCTCCGAGGGTTCTTGCTAAACTGGCGCATTCATAAAGGAAGTGAGATGAGTCTTCTTCCTCTTCCATCTCTTCTTCCTAACAGCATCTGAATAAGTCAGATGTGCTGATGCCCATTCTGCTCATGTCGGTTCCCATTGAGTTGTGACCAACCAAGATGGACAGTTGAGGTCTGCTAAGCCTCAGTAAATACCTACTCTGTTTTTTTCTTTGAAGTATCTGGCCAAAGACTTCTTGAAACCCGACATGCATCAATAGTTGACCATCTTCAAATTGTAGATAGGATCGTTTATTAAAATCAATCAGTGGAGCATTTCATCAACTATACAGAAGACTGGATGTAGACAGGCTTACAAAAAAACGTGTGAGACACCATTGGACTTCCACTTCAAAACAGGAACCTGCCGAATATTGAAATTGACAAGGCCATGACTACCTGGAACTGACTGTTGCGAACACATTAACACATTGGAAACCCAAAACCAGCCCAGGACGTCAAAGTATAGATATCAGCACCTTCCCGAGTATGTCCAAAACATATATGCCCATAGGTAACGGCCAAAAAAAACATCTGCAAGGAATCCGCCGGCGAGAACTACCTAAACACAATCAACATCAACTACCAGACAGTGTGGAGTGGGCAGCAGTGCATCAACATTATGTTCCGGAATGCTATCCAATACCACAAAAACAACTAATTTTAGAAAAGACTGCCGTCAATGAAACCTTGATCTGACCCTTTCAAAAACATCAACAGACGGATTGGTTAAAAGTCACCAACGCCTGAGCCGATCATCACCAGTAATAGTGAAGCAACAATGATAGGATAAGTAAGCTATTGGAAGATACTGAGAAAGCTCAAGAAGTTGTGCGGCGAAAACAAAATCATCCAAGACATTCAGTTCGGTTTTCGGGAAAAGCATTCCACACTACATCCGCCCCTGATGTTTCATCATGACACCACCACAGCTTTAAAAAACCATCGAGCTACCGTCGGATGCTTCCTGGATGTCGAGAAAGCATTCGAAACGTATGGATTGAAGTCCTCTTCCATAAACTTCACTTACTACTTTACTAGGCTTTCCTTCGGCACTTATACATACCATATTCTTTTTTCTTTCTCCCAGAAACTTTTTCGTGCAATTGAGGAACTGCAAATCTACAATGAAAAGCATCACAGCTGGAGTTGCCCAAGGCTTGAAACTTGAACCACTTCTGTTCAGCATATATGACTACTGACCAACCAGTTTTTTAAGCGAATGCGAGAATATCTCTTTGCTGATGACTCAATCACATATCACTCATTATTATTTCCATTGACAGCTGTCCGTGTAATCAAGAGCAACATTCACAAACTCTTACAGCCGTATTTATTAAGAAAACTTAAAGGCATCTTAACTTTAAGATGCCTTTAAATTGCTCTTAAATTCGAAATTGGTATCTATAATCAATTTTCACATTTAAGCAACGTTAATTAAATGCATCTCAACTTAAACGCCACCCACCACGTTTAAAGGCTACTCAAAGCCATCTTAAACATATTTATTTTTAGACAACGGTTCACAAAAGCCTGCAATTTCTTTGAGATGGTAGTCGTGACTTTCCAGGTTTCGCAAGCATATAACAGCACGGATTTGACATTGGATTCGAAGAATCTCAACTTTGTGCGCAAGGAGATTTGATATGATTTCCAAATTTGGGAGAGAGAACCGAAGGCTGCGCGAGCTTTATTTATTCTACTTTGAACGTCCAGATCAATACCACCATTTGCTGAAACAATACTTCCAAGGTAGTTAAATTGTTCAACCTCTTCAACTGGCGTCTCCTGTATTAAAATACGCTGATGTGTGAAGCGGCCTGTGAGCATTATTTTTGTCTTTTTGCTATTTATTTTAAGACCACTCGCCTCTCCTTTTACCTTCAGAGCTTGACACATCCCGTTCAGCCCGCTGATCTCATTTGCCAAGAGACATATATCATCGGCATAGTCTAAGTGGCTAAGCCTTTCAAACGGTCTCCATTGAATGCCCTGCCTCTCTGCTGTTCCAACGCTGGCCGTCAAAACATCGTCAATCGCCAGTAGAAAGAGAATTGGCGATAGAACATCTCCCTGTATTACACCCTGCCGCACTTTGAAAGAGTCGGATATCTGCCCATTGTGTAAAACAAAGCATCTTGCGTTGTTATAGGACTCTCTTATAATGGCAACAATTTTTGGGGGAAGCAAGCTACCTTAGGCGCGATTCACACAGAAGTGGCTTATGGTGCCGGTGTGGTTCTGGCCTGCTACGGGCGTGGTATCGTTGTGGTGGGCTTTGTTCACACAGAAGTGACGGAATGGTTGTTTGACAGAAAAGCAATAGATACACACACAAACACAGAGGTACACTTCACAAGAAAATGGCTTCTACACAGAAAATAAATGAAATATAAAAAAAAAAAACAATTGGCTTGAATTGCTGGGCTATTTTTTGCCATGTTTGGTGTTGCACGCTCCTGTTGCAGTAATTTTGTCCTCCCGTAATTACATAAATCTTCATGTATTTGCATTTCATAACAGAATTCAATTTTTATTAATTTTATTGAACTCATAATCACATTTAATTTTTTTTAATGCCTGACAATTTGACATTTGACTGAGAGATTTCATTGTGGCGTGACGTTTTCGTAAGCCACTGGAGTTTTCAATATGGTGTGGCGATGGCAGGTGCCACCATACCCTCGCCTTGTCATCTGTGTGTGTATTATCTCATAAGAGAACATGTGAATTCCACAACGTGGAATATGTATGCAGCACACCAGAACCACACCAAAACCTCAAGCCAGATCTATGTGAATTGGGCCTTAGAGCCATGAAAATCCTGGACATCACTCCAACAACCAATAGTGAAGCAGTGCCTATCTACTCTGACCCAGGATCAAAGATTTACAAAGATGTATTTATGGCCTAACGCCAACCCTATCCCGACCCTAAATCTATATATTGTCATTGGACAACCGGGACTGAACAACCCGACTTTTAGGTTAAAAATTATTTTTTAAGCTCATTGCAAAATTTTTATTTAATATATTTATTAATATATTTTTTTTCTTGGGAGAAGAACAAAAAACACATTCATTAAATTAAAAAAACCTTTTAGAAATACCTAAATATTTAAATTTATTTTTGGAGGCTTCGTTTTCCTCATCATGCAGCTACAAATCAAGGCAACAAATTTTGTATTTCAATTTTAAACATTTGCTATTGTTGGCAGCATTGATTTTTGAAGCGAATGTGGAAGCTTGCGAACGTTCGATTCGCTATTCATAATGAGGGCCGTAGACTTGTGTCATTTTAGTATGGAATTTTTCTTTTCGCATCAGGAGCGTACTCAAAGCGTGGTAAATATTAGCCTCCTTTTATTATCGCGGGGAACTTGCCTGTCTCTTTTCCTCTCTTTTCTCAACACTGCTGACAAATCGCTGACATCATTCATAATGGAAAATAGCCATCTGCCGGTCAGATTAAAAAACCGGTATCTGGGTTATTGAAATTAACCTCGATAGAAACCTAGATCCCATTTTGCTATCGATCATGCTTGACACTCGTGTAGAATACCCAACAGAACTGATATTGTATGTAGGTGTGTTTGTTGACGTGAAATTTTCTAAAAAATTTCACAATTTGCTGTCAGAAGCCATAGAAGAAAAAACCCAAGTTTGGGAAACTTGGTGAAAGTGTCACGTTACCAAACAGACATTAGGTGTGTTGGTTAACGTGAAATTTCTTGCGAATTTTCACAATTTGCTGTCAAAAAACAAAGAAGAAAAAACCCAATTTTAAGAAACTTGGTGAAAATTTCACGTTACCAAACAGACATTATGCGTGTTTGGTAGCGTGGAATTTTTTGCAAATTTTCACCACTTTTCCCAAACTTGGCCTATTCTCATATAGTTTCTGACAGCGAAGTGTGAAAATTTACATGATATTTCACGTAAAAATTATATATATTACTGAAATTGTAAAACAAATATTGCAACCTGAAATAAATTCATTCATTCCTGATGTGTACACACTACCCGTCATTCACGGGACCAAAAACCAAAAAATAATAACGAATTAGTGGAAATAGTGCCAAGAAAAAAAAAGCTAGTGTGTGTGGTGAAAAAAGAACAACAGTATTGGTGGCAGCAACAGGCGTAAAATAAAAAATAACATTCTGAGTTTTTGGGGAACTTGTTTGTCTGGCGGTCAACAGAACTGATAAGTGTGTACGCGAGAGACGAAACTTTTCACGCAGGTTTGATATCCAAGATGAGTGTCACTCACGATCGATAATATGCATGTTTGGTAACTTGAAATTTTGACCAAATTTCCCAAACTTGGGGTTTTCTCCTATGGTTTCTGACAGAAAATTGTGGAAATTTGCAACAAATTTCACGTAAAAAAACACACCTATTGTAAACCACGCTTTATGCAATATTTCCACCAAAGGTTTATCCCATTTTAGATTTAATAAATCTATTTGGTGTTTCCACCACATAAAAAGATTTACTTTGACAGCACCTTTAAAAATGCAAATGGTGTTTCATTTTTCTTATGAAGAGGAAGTGAGATAGAATGTTTCATTTGTGAAGAACTGAATTCAGCCATGAATAAATCCTTCAGCGCCATACAAGAATAGGTTAGTTCGATTTGTAAAAGTATTTGTCCTTGGAACATTTAACAAAATTAACTTCTAATCTTCAAGATTTACGAAATAAATTTGTATGGTAAATCTTCGAAATTTAAAGAAGATTTGAGGTAAATCTTATTAAATCTCAGATTAGCGTTGAATGTAGCATTAGACACTGAAATTGTTTGTTTCATACCAAATATAACCGACTCAAAAATGTATTATGCCGCATTTATGCTACATTTCCACCTAACGCTAATCTGAGATTTAATAAGATTTACTTCAACAAGAAAGGACACCCAACACCGACGTATAAGACAGAACGGCACTATAGACAGCTATAATTTTGAGGTGGTCAGAGACTTTATCTACCTAGGATCCGCTATAAACTCAGCGAACGATACCAGTGCTGAGATCAAACGAAGAATTACTCTTGCCAATCGCTGTTTCTTCGGGCTAAGAAGGCAATTGAGAAGCAAAACCCTCTCTCGAGCAACTAAACTGTCCCTGTATAAGACGCTTATCATCCCAGTCCTGATGTATGGTGCAGAGGCATGGACACTGCTAACGGTGGATGAGAACGCGTTAGTCTGTTTCGAGCGGAAAATTCTCCGGGTGATTTTTGGTCCCGTCTGCATAGATGGGGAATGGAGAAGAAGATACAGCAACGAACTGTATGGGATGTACAGCGACACCGACCTACCCACAAAAGTGAAAAGCCAACGACTAAGATGGCTGAGTCACCTAGAGCGAAAGGACACCAATGCTCCGGCCCGGAAAGTCTTTGAATCCAACCCCGTGGGACAACGCAGTAGAGGTGGACAGCATAAAAGGTGGCGCACGCAAGTGGAAGAGGACCTCAACAAACTTGGCGTGCGAAACTGGAGACAGCTAGCTAGAAACCGAGCTGGCTGGAAGAAGCTTGTTGGTTGAGGCCCTGGTCCACCCCGGACTGTAGTGGCACCTTAAGTAAGTAAGTAAGTAAGATTTACTTCAAATCTTCTTAAAATCTCGAAGATTTACCATAGGACAAATACTTTTACAAATCGAACGAACCTATTCTTGTATGGCGCTGAAGGATTCATTCTGGAATAATAATGATCAAAAGAATGATAACTGCCAGAATGGTTAGAAAGTCAAAGCTTGTTTTAAATTTCGAAAGATATGTAAACGAACTTTCGATTAAAAGTTCGAAAATTATTCGAAATGTACTCACTTTCGAAATAAGGCTGTATACCTACCTAATACTAATACAAAACCTTATCTCTCTATAGAGTAATATGAACCTATATCAAGTGCTTCTACGAAAGCTATTTGGAAGGTATGTAGGTTTGTAATAGAAGAAACAAAAAAAATGGGATTTTTAAATCAATGCCATTTCCTGTCCAATCACTACAGAAGACTATAACAGCTTATATCCTACAGATGGTCACGCTGATATAAACCGGGAATTTGTAAATTGTTCCCCTAAAAAGCTTTCATCCAAATGGCACTTTATATGCACGCAAATCATAGTCATAATAATTCCCATCGAATAGCTATTGTACCAAGGTATATACCCACTATTAATTAGATACTTTTATGTATGCAATGCTCGAATGCCTGCTTTTGTAGTTTCAAACAAACTGTCTCAGCACTAGCGCAATGGCAAAGCTTGCTTAAAACAGCTATAAAGTATTATAGGCAAAGTCGCTTTCATCATATATCCGCTAGCCATCGAGGGCCGCCACCACCGACCGCTATCGCCATCGCCATTCATGCCGCCACCGAACTGGAAATGTCCAGACACCCTCTTTATCTGAAAACTGAAACTGGCATTGGCGCGTCGATTAATACAAAAAGATACAAAAATACTATACTCATATATTGCGATGCGGCGCCTTTACGGTCGTATACATTTATTACAATGTCATTATTCCTGGCGTTTCCACTTCCTTAAATGGGGGAGAGAAGATCGTATTTCCCCCATTTCGATTTCAATTTCAAGTCACACAAGTACGTCCCGTCCACATGGAATAAGTTTCAGTGTCTCATGAAAGCAAACGCACCTGCCACATGCTCTTTGTCTTTTTTTTTATCATTCAGAGGTTCCATGTTAACGAGCACCACCTGTTGCATGTCAAAATGCTCTTGGTTTGGACAAATTAGCACTAAATACGTTAAGTGAAGAACAACGAGGGCTTCCTAACTAATTATGTGCGTCGGTGGTTTTTGTGCACCGGAGGCTATATGCTATCCGACAATAATAATAAAATTGTTGATGAACCAAGATCAATGCTCAGAGGGACTCTCTAGACAGGACCACCCCACGCGCCGTGTCGGCCGTCGTCGTCGGTCGCCGTGACCGTTCATCATTTTGTAAACAAGCAACTGTCATTCTTGAAAGGCAATTCTGCAGTTCCCAAGGGAATACATATTATGCGGACCACCCTTAAGACAACCATCATCAAACTCTGCCCCTCCTGGTGCAGTTTAAAAGTCATTCGCGAACAAAAAAGTTAGAAATGCTTAAGTCCACGGTCCAATTAAATCATAATAAATCCCGAATTGAAAAAAGAAGTTAAAAAAAAGTACGAAGACGGAGAACTCGCTGTCCCAATTATAAAATTCCCAAGCACATGAAAATGAAAACATGGCAGTCTCACATACCTACATAATGTACCTGTGGAACTCCTCTTGATTCCATGGAAGAGTGGTCGTCATTTGCCTCCTTGCCTCTCGCCAACCTACCTACTTAATTGCTTGATAGGTCAAACTTAACTCCGTTGATGGATTCATTTAGGAATAGGGTTGCCATTTGAAATAAACCTACATTATTTGCCTTCCTATAATGCATGTTTGGTAAGGTAGAATTTTCACCAAGTTTTCCAAACTTGGGTTTTTTCTCCTATGGTTTCTGACATCAAAATATGGCAATTTGCCACAAATTTGACGTTTACAAAAACACCTATAATTTAAAGAACTGGATCCAAGATTTGTTTTTATTAAATGCAATACAGCTCATAAACAAATAGCATTATGTCCCTCTCTCGTTCATTTACAAACGTCAAAATCAGTATTGTGTGGAATTTTCATATCCAGATTTGCTGTGGAATTGTTTATTTTTTCATATTCGCCACAATGATAACTGTCATTCTGGAAATTGACAGATTCGTAAAGATCCCTTTTTATAGCTTGCCTTTCTATGATTTGCATATTTACTTTTCATAAAAATGAAATGTGAAACTTTAGACGGTGTTCAGACAAGCTTCACGTGGATTCATTTTGACGTCTCTCTTTTTTATCTCACTCCTATTTCTTGGTAAGAAAGAGATGACGAGGTGAGGCTGGAATTTTTAAAAAAATTAAAAACTTCCACCTCACTTGGCCATCTCTTTCTTTCCAAGAAATGACACTGAGATACAAATAAGAGACGTCAAAATGAGTCGTTTCACGTAAGGACTTGTCTGAGCCACGTCTAAAGTGAATTTTGAAAGAAGAATCCAAGTTATTAAAGAAATGCATACAGAAAACAAAACACACCAATTAAAAACAATCTTTTTTGAAGAAAAAGGACAACAAATCGCAGGCAATTCGAGGAGATGGTGGAGCAAATGAAGGGCCAACCTGACATTGCTAAAAACTACACCAAAAAATCTGTAGAGTATTTACAAGAGTTTCATGGAAAGTTATTCGAGGCCTTACCTTAGGTCCTCCAGAAAAAGAGTGAAAAAAGGTAAGAACTAATAAAAACAATTGAATAAAGTTAAAGCAAACTAAATAGTTCTTTAATTCTATGTAGGTTTGGTCAGACTTGAAGTCTGCAATAAGAAAAAAATTGGCTTTAATCAAAGGATTACTCAATGCATCGGGTGTTGGATCTTATGAGGAGCAGCAGCAGCTCAAAACTGAACTGGAAGAGAGATCTTTTTTATGATTGGAACTCATTTCATACACACGAAGGGTAAAATTTAGCTTGAGCGTCATTTTTGTAATCCTGTCGCCTCGATGCCATTTTAAAAAATGGCGCCCAATCTGTAGTGTGGTCAGGACACCGAAATCCCTGCCCTTTTGGTGCGAGGTGGAGGCATTTGTTTTTATAATTGCAATTGATTTTTGACATGCTAGGGATGAAATTAAGCTTGTGAGTCATTGTTTTAATCCTGTCGTTTGGAAGCCGTTTTTAAAAATGGCGCCCAATCTGTGGAAAATGGTAAAAATAAAAAAAAAATCGTTAATTACTTGGAAAATGTTTATGGTTAAAATAACGGAAGATGTCTTAAAAGATAGGTGTTGAGTAG
The DNA here is from genome assembly GCA_963921185.1 of Dasysyrphus tricinctus. Taxonomy (NCBI): domain Eukaryota; kingdom Metazoa; phylum Arthropoda; class Insecta; order Diptera; family Syrphidae; genus Dasysyrphus; species Dasysyrphus tricinctus. The sequence goes on from OY992530.1 coordinate 116,812,489, forward strand.
ACGCACCTTCGGATAAAATTACACTTTTCGGGAACATACTTTTTCAATGTCAAAGGGTGGAACCTCCACTTGTTTTTAAAGTTTTTAGTATTTTGAACGTGCAAAAAGCTTCGGAAACGCCTCCAGACGCCAAACGCGTTTCGTAAAAAAAAGGTTGATGTTTTAAAAGATAGGTGATGAGTTCACACACCTTTGGGTAAAATATCAGTGTTGCCACTTTTTGCAACTTGTTTTTCCAACACGGAAGCGTTTCCGCTATTTTCTCATGTTCAAAACTTGCAATTTTGCACTGGCAGCCCTATCCAAAATTCTTATCTGCACTACATGCACCTCTTAAACGAAAAAATCAAGCAAACGCATCGTGTTGTACGTAACAATTACGCACCCTTCAGAAGTTTTGTTAGTCGAGAGTCGAGTCTTCTCTGTGTGTAGACAGAGAGGTCGTCCTACAGTCGTTAGTGGTTTATCAAAAAAAAAAAAGGAAGAGCAAAGTGATTACGAGTGAGACAACCACGATTGTAATGATGATGTTTGGAAAGAAACCAGCATAAGATACTCGTACTTAAGGATACTCTTATAGATGGACAGACGGATGAGTGACTTTCCTGCTGTTTGTGGTCTTCCTTGTGCTGCCTTAAGAAGAAACACTGGTTGAATGGATGGATATACAAGTTATGCCCCGAGAGTTGCAAGCAGTGTTGATGGTGAACCCACTCAATCGTAAGCGGTTGGCGCCGGCCGGCTACTAAGGCACTTAGGTACACAATCGACTTCGACGGTCGACAAAAACTGAGAATCATGTTTTTATGTTGGTTTCAATTTTTTTTTTGTCTGTTTTCTTTTTAATGTTCATTGCAAAACACATTCTTTAGAAATTCTCTTTTGTTTTTTTATTAATTTCCTTTAATACAAATAAAAATTGAAACAAAAGCAGCGTCGATGAGTTAACCCTTGATTAAAAATTTACTTCTTGAATTGAAATTTCTTTAAGTAAATACAAAAATGTTTTTAATGCCGTTTTCGATTAGCTTTGCGTTTTGTTCCACTCCTATGGAATATGGAAAATTTGGGGAAGTAGGAGTGAAAAAAGAGTACGAAAGGAGTACTCCAGACATCCAATCGAAAACGACATAAAAATGTTAAATATTAAAAATAATTTAAAGAAACGCATTTTCGGAAAACGGTATCTATGATCTTTTTACGACTTTGGTACAAAATATTCCATGCCTAAATATATTTTTCTTTCTTATCGGTTTCAAGTTAATCAGACTCCATTTTGATAATTTGTCTATTATTGACTGTAGTATTTCTCTGAGAGCTTATGTCAATTTCGATTGGATTTAGTAAATATTCCATTCCTATTGAATGTGGGAAATTTGAAGTAAAAGGAGTGAAAAAGAGTAACTCTGAGCTTCCAAAAGAAAACCACATAAAAGACCAAGATAAATGAATAGGCATGTTCAAAAAAAATACATCTCAGCAATCTCAGTCTCATGAACAGGATTCCTCAACAGAATTTTACAGTTTGGCTGTCAAAATACTGAGGAAAACGATTTTTGATTCGCTTGCTCTTTGACAAAGCAAAATATGCCAGTTCGCATTTTCTTGAAAACACCAAAAGTGTACATATTGGAAAGATCTTGACCAAAGAAAAAATGGGAATGTCATAGCAGCAGTGAATTTCGCAAGTTTAAGAAAAAGGCAAAATAAAATAGGCAGCAAAGTATAAGTAAGTCAGTAAGCAAGTAAGTTACCAAAATAAGTAAGTAAGGAAGTAGGTAACAAAGAAAGTGAATGAGCAAGTAAGTTAATAAGTAAGTAATTAGGTGGTAATCAATTTAGTAAGAAATAAAGTAAATCAATAAGCTTGTAAGCAAATAAGTAAGTTAAGAAGTTGGTAGTATGTAGAGTAAGCAAGTCAGTAAGCAATGAAGTAGGTGTGCAAATTAATAACTTAGTATGTATACAAGTAGCTGAGATAGAAAGTAAGTATGCAAGTAAAATAAGTAAGTTAGTAAGTACGTAACAACGTAAGTAAGTAGGTAAGTAAGTAAGTAAGGAAGTAAGTATGTATGAAAGAAGGTAAGTAAGTAAATAAGTACAATTATAAGTATATTCGTAACAAAGTAAGTAAATAAGTAAGTAAGTTACTAAGTAAGTACAAGTAAGTATATAAGTATGTAAATATAAGCAAATACTATTAAGCAAATAAGTCAGCAAGTTAGTAAATAAATAATTAAATAATATTTTGTTGCCTTCCAAATATCTAACAAACAGAAAATCTGTTCAAAGCATATTGAGTCCTTATATAACATTTTTGAACAATTATTGACTCGCTTAACTATTTATAAAATTCAGAAAGCTAGTGTAACTCCACAGGGAATATGGGGAGTTCCATTTATATTAATAAAAGAATAATAAAAGCCATCAGGGACTTTAGATTGTAGGTATGCTCGCTTACATTTCTCTTTGTCGCCAATGATGAATAATGTGAGATGATATCTTTTATTTGATCAAGATGGTATTTGTAGTGAATGATTCTTCCATTAAATGGCACCCATTAGATTTGGCATTTGATCAGCATCAGCAGTAAAAGTGAAGGTAGGTATTTTATCGTGAGATTTGCATTTTAATAAAAAAAAAAATACGACCACGAAATAATGAAAGTACCTATATTTAGTTAATTAGTTACATATGAGGCCGTGAGCGCAATAGTGGCCTAACTGCAATTTTATTGTAATTGTTTTTATTCCGAAAATTCAATCTGTATTTATTAAATAATATTTCTGCATTTAAATTTTTTGAATTGAAGCGTTATTGCCATACTTACAGGCCTTTTTACACTGAGCGGCCAACCCCAAACAAATTAGAAGCTCGAGTGCAAAAGTGGCCTATCTGATGAGTTATAACGTTATTTTTAAGAATCGTGAATACAAAATCAAAAACCTTTTAATATTGCAAACAAAAATCAAAACTTTGTTTCTTTAGCTAAAACTACAAGCACTTGAAAAATTTTAAGACTACAAGCATTTGAAAGTAATTCGTTTCTTATTTTTGCTCTACTGAAAATAATGAAAAATGCAGTTAGGCCACTATTGCGCTCACGGCCTGATATAAGGTCTCGGAAAGTTTGAGTTTAGGATGTTGCAAAAAGTTTAAGATTAAGTAACATTTAAGGTTTTTGATTTGTTTGTATAGCTTTAAAGGTTTTTCATTCTACACCATATATTTTTGTATGAAGATAGTTAAGATTTTTTTTATGAAGTTAAGTATTCAATGTTCTCCGTAAGTAGATTAGATAAGATTTGTATAACTTTACTTTGAATTTAACATTACATTACTTGTTTTTAATTACAAAAAATCATTATAGCATGGCCTTGCGGTCTGCCAGATTGACAATTAAAATAAATAAATTCAATTTATGTTATAAGCTATCACAATAAAATTTGGGATTACAAAAGTATGTATGTATATTTATCAAAAGATACTAAACGAATAATAAAATTTGATATCTTCACTTATTATTAGTGATCTACATACATTTATCTCAACGCGAGCTTGCAATACTCATAAAGTTTGGGAACATCCATTTTATTCAGCATAATAAGAACTTCTTCTTCCGATAAAAAGTCATTTCCAAAAATACTTCTTCTAATTTCCCTGAGAATTGGGCACCTTCCGATAAAGTGAATAACGTCCTCTCTTTCCTTCAGGCACATAATCCGTAAGTATATTCTAAGCTAAAAAATATTCATTATAGATCTTTAGAATTTATAGTCCGATCAGAGGCACAATCTTTAAAAAGTCCATCCAATTACTCGCTCACGCTGACGGCATTGACATAATCGAATCGGACGAACAAAGCGTGATGTCAGTGGTGCTTTTGTGAGCATTGAGAATGAAGCCAAGAAGATGGGTTTAACGGTGAATGAAAGCAAAACGAAATATATGCTGTCAACAAGAAAGGACACCCAACACCGACGTCTAGGACGGAACGTCACTGTAGACAGCTATAATTTTGAGGTAGTCAGAGACTTTGTCTACCTAGGATCCGCTATAAACTCAGCGAATGATACCAGTGCTGAGATAAACGAAGAATTACTCTTGCCAATCGCTGTTTCTTCGGGCAAAGAAGGCACAAAAGTGAAAAGCCAACGACTAAGATGGCTGGGTCACCTAGAGCGAATGGACACCAATGCTCCGGCCCAGAAAGTCTTTGACAGCGTAAAAGGTGGCGCACGCAAGTGGAAGAGGACCTCAACCAACTTGGCGTGCGAAACTGGAGACAGCTAGCTAGAAACCGAGCCGGCTCGAAGAAGCTTGTTGGTTGAGGCCCTGGTCCTTCCCGGACTGTAGCGCCACCTTAAGTAAGTAAGCCCGATCAGGAAATCGAACCACGTGCGTTTTTGAGGGACCTTTTTTATGATTGGAACTCATTTTTGACATGATAAGGATGAAATTTTAGCCTATTGAATAGACCGGAAAAAGGTATAAAGGAACAATTACGTGCAAGGGTTTTTATTATTGAATATGTTTGTTTGGCCCATAAGCATGCTTAAAACCAAAAATGCTACTAAATTCACCCATGCGTTTCTGAGAGAATGGTCACACTGGCCACTTTTCAGTATTTTTGGTATAATTCGAAAACTAAGCCGAATTTGACAATTTTACACATAATACTTTTTGTTCAAAATTAAATTTTCTATTGGAATGGATAGTTCAAAAAATTTTATGAAAAAATTTAAGCAGGAAAAGGTTACAAAAACCAACCTAAAAAAAATCAAAAAATCAAGGATATCTAAATTTTTTAATAAATTGTGCATAACTTTTTTTGAAGCAAAGATAGGGTCAAGACATGCATAGACAAAACAAAGTAGAGACTAAAGGCTTTAATATGGCATGTTCAAAAATTAATATTTGTTCAAAATTGACAGAGATATTCCGATTCAAACCTTATCATTTCTTATAATTTTTCTCAGTTTTGGCCCGAAAGTCCCTTTTTCGGTACAATATGGCAAATTTCACATTCGTAAAAATGTTCGAAATCAAAATTTTGATATAATATGATATTAGAACTATAGAGAATTTATAAAAAGGATGTAAGTTCGCAATTTCGTTTTTCGGCTGTTTTTAAATGCTTTCAGACCTATAGACCGAACGGCGGATCCGATTAACATGAGATTTGGTACTAGGTGCTAGGAACGTTAAATTTGTCATAAAGTACCAAAAAATAGGCTTTCGGGCAAAAACTGCGGAAAATGATAAGAAATTGTAGTTTGAATGGCTATATCTCGGTCAATTTTTAAATAATATGGCTTTTTTAACATGTCATATTAAAGCCGTAAGACTCCAGTTTACTTTGTTAATGAACGTCTTGAGCGTATCTTTGCTGCGAAAAAAGTTATGCGCCATTTTGAAAAAATTTAAAAATCTTAGATTTTTCGATTTTTTTATTTTGGTTTTTGTTTACGTTTCCTGCTTAAATTTTTTCGTAAAATTTTTTGAATTATCCATTCCAATAGAAAATTTAGTTTTGAACAAAAAGTATTTTATGTAAAATTGTCAAATTCAGCTTAGTTGTCGAGTTATACCAAAAATACTGAAAAGTGGCAAGTGTGACCATTCTCTCAGAAACGCATGGGTGAATTTAGTAGCATTTTTGGTTTTAAGCATGCTTATGGGCCAAACAAACATATTCAATAATAAAAACCCTTGCACGTAATTATTCCTTTTTAAAAGGTCTATTCAATAGGCTATTTAGCTTAGGAATCATTTTGATAAATGGCGCCCAATCTGTAGCCCGGTCAGAAACCGAAATTCCTTCGCTTTTTATGGAGGGACCTTATTTTTATATTTGTAATAAAATTTTTACCATGCTCAGGATGAAAAGAAGCTCGTGAGTCATTGTTATAGCTGGAACATTTTGAAAAATGGCGCCCAATCTGGGTAAACAAAAAAAATAGATTACTAGGAAAATTACCAACCCCAGACGAAGAAATGCAATGAAAACATAAAAAAAAACGTCCACTTAAAAACATGCACGGGTTTTGGGTTTCTGACCGGAAATAACGGAAACATTTTCAACTTTCGGACACCGCCAAAACATTTAATTTTATCACATTTTCCATAAAAAGTATTTCCCATTCCATTTGCATTATTCAAAGCTATAGCTATAAGTTGGGAAAATTATTGCCTTAGATATTGCCAATAAGTGGCTCCCACTGTGTTAGCCACATCACCTGAATGTTGAAAATTACCAAAAAAGTGGAGGGCCTAAGAGTGCTGCCCTTTGACATCAGAAAAAGTATGTTCCCGAAAATTGGCATCATTGAAATTTTACTCGAAGGTTGGTCAACTCAACACATGTCTTTTAAAATATCAACCGTTATTTTCCCAACACGCATTTTAAACCTGGGTGCATTTCCGCAACATTTTTTTTGTTAAAAAAAAAAATAAAAAATTACCAAAAAAAGTAAACGTCCCACCTTTCACAAAAATATGTCTATTCCTGAAAAGTGGGAACAACGACATTTTACCCGAAAGTGCGTCTACTCAACACCTACATATCTTTTCAAACATTAACCGTTATTTAAACCATGGAAATTTTCCAAGTAATTAATGATTTTTTTTACATTTAGCCTAGATTGGGCACCATTTTTCAAAATGGAGTCCAAGCGACAAGTTTACAACAAGTTTAAATTGGGTGGCGCAACAGCTCATGGAACCAGTGACTAGTGACTTACAACTCACAACCATTCCTGTGTGCGTGTTGTTGGCAGGAATGGAGGGGACCTACAGTTTTTTGCCGAGTCCGAACGGCTAAATGAGAAGCACTTTTTTATGACAAGTATTCTCTTGGAGGATTTGTCAGTTCCTCGCAAGAGGTAATACCTCGGATAAAACATTTCTGTTTTTAGGTGGCATGGCTGGGAATCGAGCCCACACCTTCGACATGACAGTCCTACACACTAACCATCATGCCACGAGGTACTACAATAGGTTCTATAAGAGTTCATTTCAAATCTCTATGTGAAAAAAGTTATTGGCTAGTTGAGGATAGTTGTTTTTCACACCAAAATGCGCTGAAACACATAGAGATTGGGAATGAACTCTTATAGTAACTATTGTAGTTCATAAAAATACCTTTCCAACGATATACATATATCACGTTATTATTGGTCTTGGAGTTCGGTGTGTCCAATTCTCCTAGGTATGGAAAAGAGAATGGCTTAAGAGGCACCGATTTATCAGCTAAGACAAAAAATTTTTGGTCTAAAACTTTATTTTAGGGCATAGAATTTTGATTTTAGGGGTTTCTGATTTAAAAAAATGATTTTGGGAAATAACAGGATTTTAGGGGTTTCTGATTTAAAAAAATGATTTTGGGAAATAACAGACACCTTAATACACATTTATATGACTTTTATTGACAAAAATTCAATTGCCTTCTTTCACTAATTTTATTTAATAACTTCTACATTTATCGCCCGATTTTGAAAAACTTTGGTTCAAATCTTTGTTCAAAAGATTGTCTTTCACTTGAGTCCTTCAAATTATTTAAAATATTGTTTTTCTATCCATATGGAGCAACCAAAAACTAGAAATTTTTCAAAAATACTCGTTTTTGAATGCCTGTAACTTATAAAATTTCAGTCCGACTTATACAAGCAGTACATCGTCGGAAGGAAACCGATCACATCATTCAGAAAATATACATTTTATGTAAATTAGCTAGGAATAACGGGGGCACAGAGGTCTACGCCACAGGCAGGTTTGGAAATTATTTCAAATCTTCCACCCCTAAACGAGTACACTAGATGCACAGCAGCCAAAAGCGCATTTCGACTCAAAGAACTGGGCTCTTGGAAGCACAGCACCTATGGTCATGGGTCTATCCTACAAAGGTATGACACAGTGGCTGGGCTTGATGTGAAGACTGATTATATTCCTCCTTTAATGGATTTTAACAAACACTTCTCTTTTTCAGTACCCGAAAGACATGGATGGGAACCCAAATCACTAATTAGTGAACAGGGTATCCCCTTCTATACTGACGGGTCTAAAATGGAAGAAGGAACAGGTGCAGGGGTGTTTTGTGAAGCCCTTAATATTAGAGAGTCATATAAACTCCCAGAGATTGGGTGTACTCGCACCCGACTGTTGTAGGAGCTGTCAGGATGTTGAAGAAATAGAAACCATTAAACACCTGCTCTGCGACTGTCCAAACCTCCAAACAAGCCGCCTCCGTTACTTGGGAAACAGGTTTGTTGGAGAACTGGACGATCTAGCGCATCTAACCTAACCTAGGCCGTTAGCGAGATTTATGGGAATATCTGAAAATATAGCTGAGAAAATAATTTTTGCGCGTATCTCGAAAACGCTTCTTTAAAAAAAAAAATAATTTTGATTTTCGTGTTGAGTGACCCAAAAATATATTTTTTCTAAGAACCCTACCATGACCCATAATTTTGTAAACTAGTGTAATCAAACCCAGACTTTCGGCATGACAGTCCAACGCATTTAACATTATGCCACGAGCAGTGGCGTTAGAAGGGGGGCGGGGGGCTAAGGAGCATGATCCCTCCAACGAAGTGACACAATGCTTAGATTTCCAATAATTTCGTAAAGTATTTTAAACTATTTTTTCGCTCAAGTTTAATTTTGGTTAGATCTTAGCCTTAAAAAACATTTTTCTATTTGGATGAAAAATAAATAATGTAATAAGCATAGATATCGTGATGAAATCACTTATTATTTTTAATATTGTTAATTTTTTCCAACAAAATTTGCGACGATTACTGAAAATAATAATCTCCAATATCTGGTTTAGTTTCTGAAAGGATTCAAAAGGATTTCTAAGAGAAGGAAAAATGTATCGGAAGATTTAAATTTTGTTATTAGGAATAGTAGTTATGTACTTTCAAGAATCTCTACAAATTTTTTGGAAAAAAAATAAGAGGATATGCTATTACATAACCCCAAAATAGTGAAAAAACGGTGACGACTAAGATCCAACTAAAGATATCTCTGAGAGTAACAAAATATTTGGCGTTTTTCTTCTTTAACTCAGAAATGATCACGGAACTGTCAAACAAAAATTCTATATTTCTTTTTAGCTCAGACATATCAGAGCATAAAAAGTGTGTTTTTCCATCGGAGCTAGCTCAGAGCTTGCTCAATTAGCTCAGGGTTAAATGACCGAGCGAATCGAGCGAAACGCAGATCGAAGCCAAATTAACTTATTTTTGTTTTATTGAGTTTGGCAGATAAAATTAAAAAAAAAATGGATTCACTGGACAGTCGCCCGTAAAATTCTGGTAAACAAATAATTTTGTGCTTTAGTTTTTGTGTTTATTTAGGAACAAACATAATTTTATCTATTTTCTTTCTTTCTGTCAACAGGAAATTGTAAAAAAGTTTGAAATTTCACGTTTCCAAAAACACCTTTGAAATGACAGTTCAGTGCTCAAGTGTGTATCATAATTAAATCTGAGGAATCTAATCATAATCTGCTCGGAGCTCTGCTCTGATCACTCAGCCTCTGCCCAGAGCTTTGCTCAGAGCCAAAAAAGAAAAACGATTCAAACCAAATTTGTAGGAAAATGTTTAGTGATTTTTGGAATGATGATGCAAATTGCAGATTTGAAAATTTTACGGATGAAATTTGTTTGATTTTCTTAAAAAAATAAAGTTGCGCTGCTTTGTACTCAGTTTATGCTACCAAGCGCTAAAGAGATAAGATTTAAAAAAAAAACATGATATATGCAACTTGCTTACGAATTTGTTTTATAAATATTTTCGGCACCTGTTGAGTGCAATACAGCATAATTTTTTTAAATCAAAAATGGTGGTGCCTACACCGGTTCCGTGAAATAACTCGCCACACTGAAAATTAAATAAATCCCCAAAATGTGTATGGATTTGAGAAGTTCCTCAAAATTGGGGTTTTATTTCATGGCTTTTTGGAGACTTTTTTATTTTTAAAATCGGGGGTTATTTTATGATGAAATAAGTCCCCAAAATACGTAATGAAAAAAGTCCCTTAAAATATTCTTTGCAATGCATTATATTTGTGCGTCATCAATACAAAAAACCCATAGAATAATCAAAAATCAAAAATACAGGGAAAACAATTGCCGAAGGACATCAATTTTTTAGCTGCCCATATTGTACATAGTCCAGTCATATTAGCCTTAAAATCAGCCAAATTACGGAATAAATGGTAGAAAGCTGGATTTTGGTGCAAAGCAACCCCATTGCATTCAAAGGAAACTGTAAAAAGTCCCCATCGATATGAGTGTCGCTAACAATTTTACGGGGGATTAAAAGCCCCACCAAACGATTTTTAAAGAATAACTCCCGAACGGTAACTCTCACAGAAAAAATGTCAAAGACTGGGTTGTAGCTTAGGAAATTTCCTATAAAAAATATTACGTACTTTTTTTTCTTAAGAGTAACGGTTTTCGAGACGGATTTTATAATTCCCCCAGGAAAATTACAAAAAAGTTCTCGCATCGATTCGGTTTCCACTACAATAATCATACAAGGTCGAAGGTCACGAAACATGGTATTTCGTTCAAACAGGGTGATTCTTATAAAATGTGACAAAAAGCTAGAGGGTGGGTTGAGAAAAGAAAAATCTCTCCTTTTATTTTAATTTACAATAAAATTGTTTGAGTGAATAATTTTTGAGAATTAGTTTTCAAAACCAAAATTTTGAAAAAAAAATATTAAAGTATTTTTTTTTCAAAATTTTATGTTTTGAAAATTCAATGGTTTTCTGTATTTGACTATAAATTAATAAGAACATTCAATTTTGAAAACAAAAATATAACTTAATTACTTAAAAACAAGTTTGAAATTTTCTTCAATTCTTTTTTTCAAAATTATTATTTTGAAAATAAGTTTTTCAACAGGACACAAACAATTTTATTTAAAATTTTAAGAAAAGTAGTGATATGTGGATTTATCACAAAGGTAAAATATGGCATTTTTAGTGTTACCATTATTTTTGGTAATTTTTGTTCTGCTTTAAGTCAGTTCCTTATAAAATCGCCCCTCCCGGCTAAACAGGGGAGAATGGAAACCCCCTCCCGGTTGATTTTTTTCTTTTTTCAAACTACACCCTACAGGCTCTAGCTTTTTGCCACATATTATACGAATCACCCTGTTTGAACGAAATACCATGTTTCGTGGACTTCGACCCCGTATGATTATTGTATTGGAGCCCAAATCGATGGGAAACTTTCCCAAAACCTTTAAATCAATCCATGTATTTTTAAGAACTATTTTCTAATTTTCCCGGGGGATACCACACAAGAAAAACTCACTTTTTACCCAACAACAAAGGTGGTGTAAAAGAGTATATTTTATACAGAAACATAAAATCCGTAACTCTACCGATTGAATTATCTCGAAAACGGTTACTATTATGAAAAAAAAAGTACTGAACTTTTTTGTAGGAAATTTTCTAAACTACAACCCAGTTTTTGACATTTTTTCTGTAAGAGTTACCCGTTCGGGAGTAAAAAAAAAAATTGGGTGGCGATTGGAGAACCAGGACCTAGTGACTTACAACTCTCAACCATTCTTGTGTGCGTGTTCTTGGCAGGAATGGAGGGGACCTTCAGTTTTTTGCCAGGTCCGAACGGCTTAATGAGCAGCACTTATTCATGACAAGTATACTCTTGGAGGATTTGTCAGTTCCTCGCAAGAGGCAGTACCTAGGATAAAATATTTCAGTTTTTAGGTGGCAGGGCTGGGAATCGCACCCACACCTTCGGCATGACAGTTCTACGCACTAACCATCATGCCACGAGGTACTACTACCGTTCGGAAGATATTCCTTAAAACCCGTTTGGATGGGGGGCCTTTTACCCCCCGTAATATTGTTAGCAGCGATCATACCGATTTGTTCTTTTTACAGTTTCCTAAGAATGCCATGCCATATGTACCAAAATCCAGCTTTCCGCCATTTTTTCCGAAGCAAAAAGCTTAAATGACTGGACTAAGTAATAATTTAATTTTTTTACATTTCAATGAACTTAGTTTGTAACGTTAAATAACAAAATTCTTAAGAAATTTTGTGGGGACTTAATTATTTCATTTTGGGTTTGAGAATGAAAGACATGCATTTTTGGGGAAACTTGGGGACTTATTTAAAAACGCAAAAACTTCCCAATTTGAGGAGCTGTACCATTTTCAGTTTGGAGAGTTATTTAATTGGGGAGTTATTTCACAGAGCCGCTTACACTACGGGGTACAGCACTTCGCAAAGTTTATTTTTGGACGAAAACGTTGAAAATGTACGAGTTGTTTGCTATAATTTTGGCGCATGGCTGCACAAACTAAACGCACGACAGGATAACTCTATTTCAAAAAACTTCATCCGCAAAACTTGTAAATTTGCGAATTTATTTTTTTAATATCAACAGCATATGGCCGCACAAGTTGAACCAATCTTTTTTAAGAAAATCGAAAATGGCGTTAAGAAAATGGCTACCTTCTGAAAATGGTGTTGCTAATTTCAGGAATCCGTGGACTTGAGTAAATATATATGCTATATCATTTATATTTCATGTTTATTATTTATTATATAAAGCTTACAATAAATATTAATAAATCACAAAAAAAAAAAAAAAAAAAAAAAATCTGATTTTATGCACATTTATATATTTTATTTTTTAAAAGGGCACCAAAATTAAGACTGCTCACGGGCCCCAGCATCGATCATTGCGGCCCTGGTTGCTATTAACTATTCATGTGGTTAAGTCATGAAAAATTAAGGCAGAAATGCAACTTTAGAACATGATGCTTTATCGTATGGATACGCTGTTATGGATTTATTTAAAAAATAAATACTAATTCAAAAACATAAAAACACATTAGGTTGCTTACATCTGTGAAGTTAAAAACAGGATCCCAACCTTGCTTATCCATAAGGCAAATGTTATTTTTTTTTTTTTTGTAATCTACAAGCTTCAATTTGAAAATCTTTTCACTTACCAATTATATGTCCGTTACAATCCGTTTATTTATTTAAAATGTTACTTGCGATGGCACTATTTGGCGTATATTTGTATTAATATTTTCTTATTTAACGTTAAACTATGAATTTAAAATTTTATAAAAAGTTTTTATTTAACATTGAATATAAATAACTATGTATTTGTTTTAGTTTAAGCTTTGTAAATATATATAATAAAGCACGTACAGTTTTAGCAAAAGCGTTATCACTATATTTATTAAAAAACAAAATCACTTAATTTACTTAATTTAAGAGCACTTTGTGTTTTGTTATAAAAATGTTTTTGGTTTTATTTAATTAACAGTTTTTGTTAAAATTTAAGCTCTAATAATATTGGCGTGATTTTTTTTTTTTTTAGAATATAGTTTTATTTTCAACAATCAAAATCTCGTAAAGCACATTTATTCTAAGAAATATTAACATCCTCGAAAGGGACTTCCCTCTGGCTTGCTTGCTGCTAACAAACTAAACAGATCTTCAAGCAATTGACTCGTTTTATATATCGAGGACATTCGACTATGAGCATCTATACACAACTCTGACAACGACGACGGCGACGACTACGGGAAATATCCTTGTTGGCGGCATCGAACGTCGCCGCCAAGCTTTTGTCCCCCCCGAAAAAATAGACGTAGACATACCATCCAACGAAGCAACTAACCACCCCATAGTACAAGAGTTAGAGTATTATTGGGAGAATCAGCAACAGAAAAAATGGTGATATGATTACTACCATAATTATGGTAACTATTGCCATATAGCACCAAATTTTCTGGCGACATTCGTTGTCTAGTCTCCTTGGTGGCTGATCAGAAAAAAAAAACAACAAATTTATTGGAAAATAAAGGAAAACAACAAACAATCCAATGGACGATGAAAACTTTATACTCACCCGCAGCGCGAATTCAAAAAATATAAATATGGGAAAATCTTTGAAAAGAGAAGGACATCAGGACAAATCAGTACATATCTAAGAACAACATATTAACAATGAACAAACAGCGACAACAACAAACAAACCTCATAATCAAGTTTAGAGATTTTTATTTGGCATAGATTATGAACTGCAAAGAACTGCTTTTTGAATCCTAGAGAGGATAACTAGAGTTATGCCTCTGAAGACCCAAAAGGGAGTGATGATTTAAGTACAGTGAGTGATCGAAATTTTTGTAGGTAGATACGAGCAGATTTGGGAGAATATTTTTAGTTCTTATATAAGTTCTGATTTGGTCTTTTCTTAACTAAACTGGTGCTTATGTTGTACTCGTCAAGTCAGTCAATAGATATTCATGAGTGTCAAGTAAGCAAAGCAACTTTGACGAATCAGAAACTGAATAGGTGGATAAATTGTGGTTTATTAGTCGTTAATTAGTTATGACAATTTCGAATTTGTCGTTCAATGTTTTCTATGTTTTTTGGCTGATTTGCTAAATTGAGTTTATGACTTAATAATTTGCCGTTAATTAGTCGTTTAATAGTTGTGAACAAATTAATTCAATCGTGCAATGTTTTCTATGTTTTTTTGTTTAATTCTTCGTTAGTTTTATATCAAGTTAACAAAGCATATACTTAATGGCTTATGGTTTAATAGTTTGCCGTTAATTAGTCATTTATTAGTTGTGAAAAACTGAATTCAATCGTGCAATGTTTTCTATGTTTTTTTTTTTTAATTATTCGTTACCTTTATATCAAGTAAGTAAAACATCAGCTTGAAAAGGGATTAAAACCACTTATACCGAATAGTTTATGGCTTAATAATTTGCAATTAATTATTCGTTAGCTTGTTGTGACAGTTTCGAAACTGTCGTGTCGTGTTTTCTATGTTTTTGTTTTACTTTTCAATATTAAAATGAACCACAAAGCAGAGAACCACGGAAAAGTTCTTAAATTTGGAAGTTCTAATATTTAAATTTAAATTGGTTATTAATTTGTTATCAATTAGTTGTTTACAGTCTTTATATTGTTGTGCATATTTTTTCTATGTGTTATGTAATATTTTTCCTTAATTCATATAGGATTACACGTTCGAAAAGAGTGGTGCCTTGCTAAAAAGAGGTGGTGCTTGCAAACTTTCTGCTAACTGAGAATTAAACAAAAACATAGAAAACATCGCACGATTGAATTCAATTTTTCACAACTAATTAATGACTAATTAACGGCAAATTGTTAAGCCATTAAACATTGATTATAAGAGTTTCACGCTTTTCAAGCTCTATCAAGTTAGCAAAGCACCCAAAAAAACATAGAAAACAAATTCAAAATTTTCACAACTTATTAACGATTAATTAACGGTAAATTATCCACCTGCCGATTTTCAATTCGTGAAAGTTGATTTGATAGCTTGACACTCATAGAAAACAAATCACCCAGAAATATATAGAAAACATAGCATGACAAAATTGAATTTTTCACAACTATTTAACGACAAATTATGTTAAAATATTAAGCAATAAAATATTAATATTTGGAAGTTTTTACTTTTCAACAAGAAAAAAATCATAGAAAACATAGAATGATAAATTCAAAATGTCGCAACTAATTAATGGCTAGTTAATGGTTAATTATTAAGCCATAAACCATCCGGTTTAATCAGTTTTCACCCCATTTTGAGGTGATATTATGCCAAATTGATGAACTTGACAGGAACCCAAAATACATAGAAAATATTGAACAACAAATTCAAAATTAGGTCTGTTTGGTTACTGAAATTTCGTACGAATTCGTACGATATCGCACTACATTTCACAAATTCCTGTTTGTTAACTCCAAAGTGTAGCAACGAGAGAGCAAAATGAGAGAGCAAGAAATTTCCCCTCCATGAAAAATCTTGCAAATTTCTGCTACACAAATTTCTGTGTGCAGGAAGTAAAAAACTGTCAAATCCACGTCTGTATGTATTTTTGTTTGTGTGTGTCTTAAGATTTGCCTGTTGTGTTTGATAGTGTGTGTCACGTTTGAAGTTTCGTACACAAAAGTGATACAAAATTGGTTTTTCGCGTTTGTTAACTTTGTAGCAAGTTTTCCCCTCTATGAAAGAATTTTCCCCTTCTTTCAATAATTTGACAGTTTTTGAACATCGTGCTACAAAAGTAACCAAACAAACCTATTGTCACAACTAATTTTCGGCAAATTATCCGCTTATTCACTATCCGATTAGTCAAAAATTATTTGCTAACTTGATATTCATGGTAGGTATATTCATATATCATCCAACATCGAATAACCTCGTCGATGAAGTATTCCGTGCTTGTATGGACAATCACATGCCAATATGTCAACGTAGAATTATATGTAAAAATCAGCTGTCAAATGGTATAGTTGTCAAATTTAATTGAAAACAAGAAATGAGGTGATGGGAAAATTATTGAACATAAAATTATTTAAAAAAGAAGACAAACTGTTTGTGTCAAATTTGCAGAACAATTCGCAATTTCTTAAGCAAGGAGGTTTTGAAAGGATGTGGTTTATGCCCGATGACAAATTGAAAACAAATGGTATTCTTCTTTTCGGATGCAGAAAGAGACATTGCAGTATTTCTTAGTACAGGATGAACTAGCCCTTTCTCAAGTGCTGTGCTTGATAAGAAAACTTTTCTATAAAATGGAATAAGTGGAAATTGTCATCTACAAACATGCATCATTTACATGCAGGCTCCACTGGGGATGAACCATTCTCGGATTATAAACATATCCAGAAAAAAACAATGGAGGTATACAAATTCATGTCCAAGTAGTTAAATATCCTTAAAAATCAGATTTCTGACTGGATTGTGATTTCGATTGTCGACATCGCTCATACCCAGTATAGGCGGCATGTAAATTAGGTGAGAGTTGTTTGGTTTTGGAACTTCAAGAGTTGAAATATGCTTTCATCGTTTCGTTAATTCGTTGCAGAGAGTGAGCGAATTCATTTTCCTATCATCATTAAGTGAAGCCAAAGACAATCTTTAAGAAATTTGAGAGCATTTCCAGGAAAAGGAAACTTCCATTATTGGTTGTTTAGATGGATTCCATATTCCTATTCACTGGTACCAGGGGTTCGATACAGTATACAGTTAACATACCTCTCCATTCGACTCGATCAGTGAAAATAACTTTCAACCTGGTCGCACCATCGAAGATGAGGTCTGCCTTAGTTTCTTGAACACTTTGGTATGGCTTTGACGACTCTACGTGCTGGAGCTTTGGTGTTCATGCTCTCTTAGGACTAGTTGACACGGCAATGCACTGCACGTTTTCTCGCAGCATAAATCTGTGCGAATAAACATTGGCGTATACATTTAACAAAGAACCTTTCACACGACGCGAGGTTTGTACGTTTGCCGTTTGGATTTATACTGCAAAAAGACGTGCGGTGCATTGCCGTGTGAACCAGGCCTTACATGACCCAGCCATATTAACCGTTCCAAACGTGATTGTTTGATCAGACCCATGTCACTATACAGCGTGTATAGATCGTGTATCTTCTTCGCCACACATTATTTTTTCGCCACACATTTTTTTTTTCGCCACACATTATTTTTTTGTCTTCACAAACAAAACCTTAAATAGTGCGTCGAACTTTCCTCTGGAATACAGCAAGGGAGCTTTCATGACTTAGTAAGGTTCCACGCAGAACACCATACAGCAAGACCGGGTCTCTTTTGTCCTAGCTACCTTTCTCCAGCCCAGGTATGTTAAAGCTGGACATGACACGATATGGCTCTTTGTTCTTCTTCTTATTCACACTATCATATAGCGGTCTTAAAATCGATGAACAGGTGGTGGAAATCGATATTGAATTCTTAGGTCTACTCTAAGATATGACACAATGCAAAGATTTGGTTTGTTGTAGATTTTCCACGTCAGAAGCCACATTGATAAGGACCTTATCAGTAAAACTCTTGAGACGTTCAAGCTTATGCCTATGTAGTTGGGGCAGAGGTGACGATTGCCTTTTTTGTGGATCGGGCAGATAGTACGTAGGTTACAAGAGTGATGAGTTGGAGTATGCCCCTGCTCATTTTAAGCCTGTAAATGGCTTATTTTATTTCATTCTGATCGGGTGGTTGAAACTCTTGTTGATCCTCCAGATTACCTGGGACTAGTTACTCGTTGGGAGGATTTTGGCTGTGATCATTTAGCAACTCGTTGAAGTAGTCTAGTCTTTCCAGATGTTGAGCATGGACTGTAATATCTCGTAAGATTAGTGGAAGAAATTAAAATAATCTTTCCTTTCCTTCGGCTTTTTTTGGTCACTGTATTTTTGGCAATGAAACAACTGGTTTACATTGGCTTTCCCGACGTTTCGGCAGGGGTTGCTGCCTTCCTCAGGGGAACTTTATTAAAACAAAAAATACATTTGTTACAATTAAGTGTATAACAACAATTAAGACAGTAATATGAACACTTACTAGTTTAGCTGAGGAAAGCAGCAACCCCTGCCGAAACGTCGGGAAAGCCAATGTAAACCAGTTGTTTCATTGCCAACAATACAGTGACCAAAAAAAGCCGAAGGAAAGGAAAGATTATTTTAATCACTTCCACTAATCTTATTAAATACACTAGTCAACAATATTAAAGGAACAATTTTTTTTCAATTTTTGTTAGCGTTTTTTGAAGAGCTGTATCTTTGTGACGAGTGGTCGTATTGAGTTGAAATAAAAAGCATTTTACAGCTTTATGTTTTTTGTTTCGAGATTTTTTTGAAGTACCGTTATTGCGTTATTGCAAAAAATGAGACGAGACAACAAAATTATTTTTTTTTTATTTTTTTTGAAGGTCCTCATTTCTAT
The DNA here is from genome assembly GCA_963921185.1 of Dasysyrphus tricinctus. Lineage (NCBI taxonomy): Eukaryota > Metazoa > Arthropoda > Insecta > Diptera > Syrphidae > Dasysyrphus > Dasysyrphus tricinctus. Next base: position 116,831,289 of record OY992530.1, read on the forward strand.
GGATAAATTTTTTTGAGTCAATTAAATTTCATGATCAGATACCTTGTTTATTCAGCTTCAATTCAGTTTTTTGTTGTTTTCGTACGATTTTTTTTGACATGGTTTATCTGACTTTGAATGAAAAAAGATACTTTTAGCCTTGATTACCAATATCTCAGCAAATAATGACGTTATACAAAATTCAAAGACAGTTTTGGAAATTTGAAAAAGCGTTTGACAAGATTTTTTTATGATTTTGTAAAAATTATTTTTTTTACCGTTCACCGATAGTTTAAAAAAAGTACTAAAAACCGACGTTTTGTGGTCTTTTCATAAATCTTTTTTTTTCGTTGCAAATATTGATTGCATGGCTTGCGTTGGTATGCAAATTTATAGACTTTTAAATCATCATTATTCTTGTAAATTTTCAAATTGATTCATCGAACCGTTTTTGAAAAATGTAATTTTTTTTTCATTTCCATTCAAAAAAGTATCTAACTAATGCAAAACTGTGAAAAAAAATCCACTGGAATTGCGGTTTTCTTGTCATTTTGATGACAACTTCGCATTGTTTAGGAACACCACAATTTGTTCCTTTACCTGGTTTGTAAGACTTTGAAGTTTTGGTGAGGAAAAACGGTTTGATGAATCAATTTGAAAATTTACAAGAATATTGATGATTTAAAAGTCTATAAATTTGCATACCAACGCAAGCCATGCAATCAATATTTGCAACGAAAAAAAAAGATTTATGAAAAGACCACAAAACGTCGGTTTTTAGTACTTTTTTTAAACTATCGGTGAACGGTAAAAAAAAAATAATTTCTACAAAATCATAAAAAAATCTTGTAAAACGCTTTTTCAAATTTCCAAAACTGTCTTTGAATTTTTTATAACGTCATTATTTGCTGAGATATTGGTAATCAAGGCTAAAAGTATCTTTTTTCATTCAAAGTCAGATAAACCATGTCAAAAAAAATCGTACGAAAACAACAAAAAACTGAATTGAAGCTGAATAAACAAGGTATCTGATCATGAAATTTAATTGACTCAAAAAAATTTATCCATAGAAATGAGGACCTTCAAAAAAAATAAAAAAAAAATAATTTTGTTGTCTCGTCTCATTTTTTGCAATAACGCAATAACGGTACTTCAAAAAAATTTGTTTGCAAACAAATCTCGAAACAAAAAACATAAAGCTGTAAAATGCTTTTTATTTCAACTCAATACGACCACTCGTCACAAAGATACAGCTCTTCAAAAAACGCTAACAAAAATTGAAAAAAAATTTGTTCCTTTAATATTGTTGACTAGTGTACAAATTGGTCAATAAATCATCTTTAGTAATATCTCGTGGCATAATGGTCAGTGCGCTGTACTCCTTTGCGATGAACTGACAAATCCTCTAAGACTTTTGTTGTCATGGATAAGTGCTTCTCATCTAGCCGTTTGGCAAACAATTGTAAGTGCTTTCCATTCCTGCCAACAACACGCACACAGGAATGGTTGAAAGTTGTAAGTCATTAGGCTTTGGTTCTTCACGAGCTTTCGCGTCACCAAATTTATTTATAATTAATTTTTTTGAGCATCGATTACACTAGTTTACAAAATTTTGGATGATGGTAGGGTCCTTAGAAAAAATATATTTTCTAGACTAATTTTGGGTCACTGAACACGAAAATCAAAATTATTTTTTTTTTTCCAAACAAGCGTTTTCGAGATATGCGCAAAAATCATTTTCTCAGCTATTTTTGTCAGATATTCCCATAAATCTCGCTAACGGCATAGTTAATTTACATAAAATGTGTATTTTCTGAATGATGTGATCTGTCTCCTTCCGACGATGTACTGCTTGTATAAGTCAGACTGAAATTTTATAAGTAACAGGCATTCAAAGTTTCAAAAACGAATATTTTTGAAAAATTTCTAGTTTTTGGTTGCTCCATATGGATAGAAAAAAAAATATTTTAAATAACTTTAACGACTCAAGTGAAAACAATCTTTTTAACAAAGATTTGAACTAAAGTTTTTCAAAATCGGACGATAAATGTAGAAGTTATTGAATAATTAGTGAAAAAAGGCAATTTAATTTTTTTCAATAAAAGTTATATAAATGTATATTAGGGTGTTTGTTATTTCCCAAAATCATTTTTTTAAATCAGAAACCCCTAAAATCAAAATTCTATGTCTTTAAATTAAGTTTTTGACCAAAAAATTTATGTCTAAGGTGATAAATCGTTGCCTCTTAGGCCATTCTCTTTTCCAAACAAAGGAGAATTTAACGCACCAAACTCCAAGACCAATAATGACGTGATGTATATCGTTGGAAAGGTATTTTTATGAACTACAATAGTTTCTAAAAGAGTTAATTTCAAATCTCTATGTGAAAATAACAGACACCCTAATATACATTTACATGACTTTTATTGAAAAAAATGAAATTGCCTTTTTTCACTAATTATTCAATAACTTCTACATTTATCGTCCGATTTTGAAAAACTTTAGGTCAAATCTTTGTTAAAAAGATTGTTTTTCACTTGAGTCCTTAAAGTTATTTAAAATATTTTTTTTCTATCCATATGGAGCAACCAAAAACTAGAAATTTTTCAAAAATACTCGTTTTTGAAACTTTGAATTCCTGTAACTTATAAAATTTCAGTCTGACTTATACAAGCAGTACATCGTCGGAAGGAGACAGATCACATCATTCAGAAAATACACATTTTATGTAAATTAACTATGCTGTTAGCGAGATTTATGGGAATATCTGAAAAATAGCTGAAAAAATGATTTTTGCGCATATCTCGAAAACGCTTCTTTGGAAAAAAAAAATAATTTTGATTTTCGTGTTCAGTGACCCAAAATTAGTCTAGAAAATATATTTTTTCTAAGGACCCTACCATCATCCAAAATTTTGTAAACTAGTGTTATCTACCACGTTGTTTCCTTCCACTACCATCCTTGAAGGCTCCAGGGCGGCTTGTGAATCCTGTTGTACTTTGCTCCAATCTTCTTTAAAATTTCCGCACTTCTTTTCTGCTGTAGCATCTTTGCATTTCTCAACCTTCATTCGGTCAAAATAGAGCTGGTAGAAGGCTCCAGTTTCTTCTGTAGCCATTTGTTTGCCTGACGCAAAACTTCTGACGCGGCATTTCGAAGGGCATTTTGACATCGCTGTCATTCGCCTTCAGGGCTCGTATCAAAAGCAGCCATGGAGATTTTGGCATAAACTGTTGCAGTCACTTCCTATTGAAGCCCTCCAAAGTTGAATTTTCTCTAGGAAGCTGTCGATCAGCTTAGAGCTTCATACGCAGTTTGGCACCAACCGCGCTGCTCTGTTGACTGCTCAGAAGGTACGGACATCCACAATATTGAAGGATTGCCTTCCATCGATGACAACATAATGTATTTAGTATTTCGTTACATGCTGTAATGTGAGAGTTTTGCTAATTTTTACCCTCCATAAAATCGATGAGTCTGAGTGCGTTCTTAGATGTGGTGGTGGTTAAAGTCCCCCCATTTTAACGTCTAATTTGCACATTGCTTATATGTTTTTGCAAGGAGCTCGTATGAACTTTCTTTTGTAGCGTCGTATTTCTTTTCTATGTAGAGGGATGTGCGCTAATTAGGCTAAGATGGTGGAATTTTGTTTTTATAGGGATCGTCGTCACTGTCTCGGATAATTCGCAAAAGCTCAAGACCCTTTGCTTAAGTCTTCCTCTCGGCAAAACCACATTCTGCATATGAGTCCCTTAAATCCTCTTGCACTTGATTCAAAAACAAAGTTTTCTTTTCAAAATTTTCTTACCAGATGTCTCACAAACTTTTTGACTTTTAAATGAAAGCTTTTTTATTTCTAAAAATCGACTTTATGAAGCCTTGTTGAAATTTTATCAAAGCTGTTCATATTCAGGATATTATTTTGTTTAAAACTGTTCGTCTGATAGGCTTTAAAGAAGCTATATACGAAAAAAAAGCTTCGAAAACATGCAACTTCGATGCAATACAATATAATCAATACAATCTTTATGGAAGTAATAACCTCGTTTAACTAAAATATTGTACTTTACAGAAGGAAAACTGTTAATTTGTCTTTCTTGTCCTTGAGCTGTTGAATTGATGTTGGCATAAACCTACTCTTGAAATAACTTAAAAGATAGAATTCCCAAGGATATAATGACGGATACAAATATTTCGTTAAAATTCGATGTAACGTAGTTGCAGAGACATTTAACTTAACTTAATTTTCCTTTAGTAAATTCTTCTCTGAGCCACTGTACTATTTACGCGCCTTTACAAAAACAAACATTAGAATTCAAAAACACAAAAAGATATATAAAAACAATAAAGAAATATGCAGATAGACTTTCTCACTCCCCATTCGTTCTCGTTTATCCCTCATAAAATCAACAACAAAAAAAATCCTTGGAAACGTGCTACTAGGACGACTCATCACAACAAGTTTCTCTCAATCCCCCATAAATCGTGTTCTCATCCCCTCATCATCTTAACAACGAAAAAAAAATATCGAAAGGACGAGCTATTGGCAGACCGTTGGCGGTTGGCGCATACACAGCATCCACGTAATTTTCCTCAATTCGGTCGCCACTTGTTACGTTTTTGGCGCCTTCTTTGCTTAAAGTGTGTGTGTGTGTTCGTCTGAGTAGGAGAGAAAACGATGTGTTTTATGGATATGAGGGTGTCCTTAGGGGATATCTAACGCTTGGAATTATCACATAAATATGTTGAATTAAAATTCGAAATGGCTAATTTGGCGTTGAAAAGACGCGACATGATTGTTGTATGTATTTCCAATAGGCATATACGGACGGCACAGCGTTCTTGTTGTCATATTAACTTGAGTATAACTGTCTCCCGTTTTGTCCTATTCTCTCAGTACACACTCAGAGTAATGCCTTTGAATTTATGAATGGGAATCGAATCGTTGGGCATCATCGTCTACGTCGCGTCGCCGCCGGCACATTGGACGCCTCGATGGCACACAAATAAACATTGTAGTAAATTTTTGTTCCCCTTGCTCTTTTCAATCTGGTCCTGTGTTGGGCGCCAATCCATTCAGAATCCGGAAGAGCGCTATTTTGTGTTGTTTATCTTTTGTGTCCTTGGGTGATAGTTTGTGGATTGGATGGTATAAGGCGCCGCTGGGTTCATGAATTGAAGGACCATTTTTAATGTGACTGGTTAGAAAACTCATTTAAACAAACACGCCATGCATGAAAAAATAGGCTTCTTCTATGTGTTTCGCTCCCCTCGCCCGATTAGTTTTATTTTTGTTTGTATTGAAAAATAGAAAAACGGCGCGACATAACATGCGGTGGGTTATGATGGTGAGACCGAAGGGCTCTAAAAATGTTTGATTTTGTATATTTTTGGCAGTGGCTCCTTGATTCTCTGGTATGTGCTGCTGCTGCTGCTCCAGAGAAGGTGACGACAACATTTTGTAGCAATTTTGAGGAGGCAAACGAAGCACAGTGGTGGCCAAATACGAGAATATGAATGTGCGCCAGTCTTATGCCACACCAGCCAGTAATACTGGCGCAGATTGGGTGCCTGAGTTCCTGCCGCCGCCGCCGTCGTTGTCGTCGACGTAGTTGTTGTCGCCAGGCCACCAAAAGCAGTGCAGACGCTTCCAAACTAGAAGGAGGACGACGACGAAGACAACAACGACGACTGTCGTCCTCGCATATTTTCACGAGAAACCAAGAGATGATTTTGTCCAATGATGATGATGATGCTGATGGTGGTTGGCGCTATTTTGTTGTGTGTCATGCATATTCCATCGCTTTGCCTCTTGCTCTTTGGGGAGGGGGGGAGGGTGAACCTTTTGGCCCGCCACGATGCCGGTACATCCTTTTCGATACAGGGAAGAACCCCTACGAAGACTATGTTCGATGTTATATTCTTTGGTTTCTTTTGTGTAGTATATTTTTGGGCTGATAGACTTGTTACAGTTATTATTTTTCTTTCGATTGCCGAAAAACGGGCACCGAGTATGAAATAATCAGTCTCGACTTCGTGTCCTGGTAGAGGGTTGCAGTAATTTATGGGAACGCGTTTTGGGGAGGGGGGATTAGACGATCGGTTGGGAGGACTGGGATGTGTGTACAGCAATGATGATGGTGATGACTCTGTGTGATGGGTGGTGATTCCCGGGGCAGTTTTGCTTCTTTCTAATATGAAAATGTCGCCATTAATATTGTCGCCGTGGATTCTGTTGTCTCTGTGCTTTGTCGCCGTCAAAAATAACTGGCTAGTAAAGTTGACGGCGGCTTTTAAGTCAACAGCATTTCATTATTTTCCCATTTGAACAAAAGAAAAGTAAAGCAAGATGATGGTTATTAGTCGCCTCATGGTTGGAATATATAGAAAAGGCAGAGAGAGTAAGAGAGATTCCGATGGCCTGGTAAAGAGTAAGTACATAACGACGAGCGACGCAAGGAGTATCTTATGCTTTTTATTTTTCAATTAGAAGAAGGACTTTTATGCACGCCGTTGACTGCTTATGAGGTTATGTTCTTTTCTGTTTTTGTTTGTTTTTGTTTTTGGTCTTTGATGACGATATGGTCGCTGATGTTGACGTTAACAACCCGTTACTAAAGATTGAATGGATGGGCGATAATTAGTGAAGTAATTGCTTAACTGGCACCTTATTGTTTGGATAGCAAAGGATAAAAGAAATTGTTGAGTTAGAGGATGGCATTCAAGTAATTGTTTGTAAATAGGATAATGGTCGTTTTAATATTAGTATCACCATGACAGATGAAATTACAACAGCAATGAGGTTAAGTTTCGTCGAGATTAATGGCAGCACGGAAATGTGCAACAAGTAGTGATGTGTATTTGTACAGAATGGATTTGTTTAATGAAGTCATCAACTAATAAGGACCTTGTTTCATTATTCAATTAAATAACAAAAACTAGTCGGTATGATTTTTTAATTTTTATATAAAACGTGTGTGACTTTAAGGCTAGTCGCGCACATGCAACTGCTACTGCAACGAAACAGTTTAGTCACAAGTTGACCGATGAGCGCGCACATGAGCAATTCCACAAGCAATCGCAAACGAACCTAACCAACACACCGACAATGTGTATTCAAATTTTCTACCCCATACATACAAAGAAAAATATTATCGCCTTTGTCCTATTCTTTTGCTCAGCAAATACAAGAAAAGATAAATTTGTTCTCTTTCGCACAGAGAACATAAGTCACTTTGGAAAGAACAAAATTCAGCGATGTGGTAAAATATCTGCAACTATTTGGTTGCATGTGCGCGCAGTTACATATTATTCTATATGACACAAATTGGAAAACCGATTTCAGGCAATCGTCCAGTTTGTGGCAAAACACAAACTGAAAAGTTGCTCGAATCGACGACTGAATAGTTTCTGCATGTGCGCGCTATCCCATATGAGTCAATAGGATTCATTTTTGCAACCAAACAGTTGCGAAACTGAAAGTTGCATGTGCGCGACTAGCCTAAATGAACGATTCGATTGCACAAGGCTGTAAAGTGGCTAAGTGATGAAGATGTAAAAAATTCATTTGTTTATAAAGGTGGGTGGTTGGATGTTGCAGGAACTGGGGGCCTCGAGCTGTATCTTTTCCTACACATCAAGTGCTTACAATACCTCCACGTTGGTAGCCACCGGATACTGGTCTTGGCTTTATGCCTTGACTTGCTAAACTTGTAAGTGCGAATGTTGACCAAGGAAAGAATTGCAACATTAAACCCATGGCCCTACAGATTGGAGGTTAGTGCGTTGGGCTAACGACCCGACCACAGTAAAAAAGCCAATTGTTATGAGAGAGACGCGAGAAGCCTCGGATAACGACCCCCCTCAAATGGCAACCAGACCCGGAACGAAAATGGACTATGACCTACGAGTATGTACCTGGAATGTAAGAACACTCTATACACCAGGTGCTACTCAAAAACTTGAATCTGTCCTCTCGCGGTACAAGGCAGATATTATCGCGATCCAGGAGATACGATGGATAGGATCAGGTATAACGAAAAGAAAAGATTGCGACATTTATTACAGCTGCCATCAAAGACTGCACATGTTAGGATGCGGATTCGTCGTGGGAAATCGACTCAGATCGAAAGTCATCGATTTTAAGCCGATAAGCGATCGCCTGGCTGTGATCCGCATCAAAGCTACCTTCCAAAACATCAGCCTAATATGTGCACACGCCCCTACCGATGAAGCTGAGGAGTCTAACAAGGAGGAGTTTTACGACCTCCTGGACGGAGCCTACGGAGCCTGTCCGGAGTACGATGTCAAAGTCGTGCTCGGAGACTTCAATGCTAAAGTCGGAAAGGAAAACATCTTTGGCGGATTAGTTGGAAAGCACAGCCTCCACGAAACGACAACAGATAACGGCTTCCGACTAATCGACTTTGCTGCAGCTCGTAATACGGTGATAAGTAGCACTAGGTTTCCCAGGCGAAGGATACACACAGCAACCTGGCGATCTCCAGATGGTCGAACCGCCAACCAAATCGACCACGTGCTAATTGGCGCAAAGTATGCATCGAACATCTTGGACGTGCGAACTTTCCGAGGTGCAAACGTGGACTCTGACCACTTTCTTGTTGTGACAAAGTTCAGAGCCCGAATGTCCAACGAAAAGAAAACGAAGACCACCCAAAGGAAGAAATTCAACATTGCATACCTTAGCACATCTGAGAAAGCCAGAGACTACAGTGAGCAATTGACCGGGAAACTCTCTGCCGTACAGCCAGCCACAAGCGTCAAAAACCAGTGGAACCAATATCGCGGAGACAGCCGAGACCACCATAGGCTATCAACCACCCAGAAAAAAGAACCCGTGGTATGACGATGAATGCGCGGTATTGAAGCTGGAGACGGAAAATGCACGAATGCAAATGCTGCAAAGGAAAACAAGAGCAGCAAGAGAGGAGTACCGAGAAAAGAGAAGGAAAGAGAAAAAAACCCTGCGTAGAAATAAAAGAGCATCCGCAGCCTCTCAGCTCAAGTATCTCGAAGATTCTAGTACCGCCACCAACACCCGCCGGTTCTACAAAACAGCCAAGCAACTGGCATCTGGTTATAGGACTGGCACGCAAGCTCTTCGAAACAGCGAAGGTAACCTAGTCACCGAAGCACAGGGAATTGTAGACGTGTTTAAGCAGCATTTCCAGCAGCTGCTTAATGGGCATTATGTAGAGGAGGCAACAGAGGAACAAAGAAGCATAAGACCAGTCAATGAAGATCCAGTCCCAGCGCCCAGTACCGAAGAGGTTAAGAAAGCCATCCACAAGCTTAAGAACAACAAATCCGCCGGCTCGGATGGCCTACCTGCGGAACTCTTTAAGTATGGAGGAGATGTCCTGGTAGGGTGCATGCACCAGCTCATCAACCAAGTTTGGGAGGAGGAAAGTATGCCCGACGACTGGTCAAATAGCTCCATATGCCCAATCTACAAAAAAGGCGATCCTATGTCCTGCAAGAGCTACAGAGGCATATCCCTGCTTAATGTTGCCTACAAGATCTTATCCAACGTACTATGTGAGCGTCTAAAACCTTTCTGCAACACTATGATCGGCACGTACCAGTGTGGCTTCAGGCCAGGCAGATCAACGATAGACAAAATCTTCACATTGAGGCAAATCCTGGTGCAACGTGCAAATGGGTAACAGCTCATCCGAGTTATTCCAGACGTGTACAGGATTCAGACAAGGAGATGCGCTATCATGTGATTTCTTCAACTTAGTCCTGGAGCAGATACTGCGCAAGAGTAGTGTTAACGTGGAAGGCACTATCTTCAACAGGTCTTCTCAACTGCTTGGCTATGCGGACGACATCGACATCATCGGCCGCTCCAAGAGAGCTGTACTTGAAGCATTCACAGCTATTGATGAACAGGCGAAACGCGTTGGTCTTGAAGTGAATGAGGACAAAACAAAGTATATGCTATCAACAAACAAAGCCTCATCTGTCCATCGCCTAGGACAAAACGTCACTGTTGGTAGCAGTAATTTCGAGGTAGTCAAGGAGTTCACCTACCTCGGAACAAACATCAATTCCACGAACGACACCTTAGTGGAAATCCGACGAAGAATTACCCTAGCGAACCGCTGCTACTTCGGTTTGGCCAAACAAATGGGTTCAAAACTCCTTTCCCGAAAGACAAAGTGCACGGTGCACGCTATACAAAACGCTAATTTTACCAGTTCTACTCTACGGCGCCGAGTGCTGGACGATAAGTAAAAAAGGGGAATTGATACTGGGCACTTTCGAGAGAAAAATTCATCGGCGGATATTTGGTCCTATATGCGAAGAGGGCGATTGGAGGAGAAGATTCAATCGTGAACTGTACGAGCTGTACCAAGATGTGGATGTAGTCCAAAGAGCTAAAACAAGTCGACTACACTGGCTCGGCCACATCGAGCGAATGGACAACAACGCTCCAGCCAAGAAAATCTTTGAATCCCAGCCCCTAGGTTCGAGACGACCAGGAAGACCGAACTTCCGCTATAGGGACCAGGCGGTCACAGACGCAAGAGCGCTTGGTCTCGACGACTGGAGGGAGCGTGCGAGGGACCGCAACCGATGGAAGACCGCAATATCTCAGGCAGAGACCCTTCATGGATCGGGAGCCGGATAATATATATATATATTCTCTTTTAGAGACGGAGAACATTAAATCGAAATAAAACACAAAAACCATGTTTTAAAAATCTATGAAATCTTTTTTGACGGATAATTTTATGGAATCTATTTTTGAATATGGTTTCTGGCACGTATTTGGCGTAACATAGTTGTCATATTGTCATATTCAGCCGAAAAAGAGAATATTGTCTTCATTTTAAAAGTTTGCATTTTGAAAAATGGCGCCCAAGCTGAAGTTTGTAAATTCGTATCATCTTTTTGAAATGCTAAGAATATAATCTAACTCAGGAATCATTGCTGTTCTCCTGTCGTTTGGACCTCATTTTCAATAATGGCGCCCAATCTATAGAAAATGGTAAACTCGTGAATTACTTGGAAAATTTCCATGATCAAATTAACGAATGATTTCTTAAGATAGGTGCTGAGTAGACGAACCTTAAAAAATATTTCAGTGTTGCTACTTTTCGGGCAAGTGTTTCGGTTGAAGTTGGAACCTCCACTTGTTTGATAATTTTTAATATTTTGAACATGAAAATACTGCGGAAACGCCTCCAGACGCCAAACATGTGTTGGAAAAATAAAAGTTGATGTCTTAAAAGATAGGTGTTGAGTAGATGCACCTTCAGTTAAAATATCAGTGTTGGCACTTTTCGGGTACATACTTTTTTATGTCAACGGATGGAACCTCCATTTTTTGAGAATTTTTGATATTTTGAACACGAAAGAACTAGCAACTTATTTCTCAAGACGCGTTTGGCATTTTGAGGCATTTTCTCATCATTTTTTCGTGTTATAAATATTAAAAATTACCAACAGTCATCTATTTTAAGGTATCAATTAGTATTTCCCAATTAGCGTTTGGCATCTGGGGCCCAATTCCACAAATGAGTTTTTTCTGTTCACACAGAAAAACGTGTACAGTGTACACATCGATTTTTACGATTCCGCAAGAGTGAGTTTTAAGTTTTTGATAGTTAACGAGGGCACAATCAGTCAAATTTATTAACACTTGTTTTGGGCGTGAATAGAATGTGTATACAGAAAACCATTGACACTTGCGGAATTGGGACCCTGGAGGAGTATCCACTACTTTGTTTATGTTCAATATATTCAAAATTATCAAAAAAGTGGTTGGTATACAAAAAGTATGTTACCGAAAATTGGCAACACTGAAATTTTACCCGAAGATGCGTCTAGTCAACACCTATCTTTTAAGACATCAATCGTTATGGAAATTTTTCAAGTAATTAACGAGTTATTTTTATTTTACCATTTTCCACACATTGGGCGCCATTTTTTGAAATGTCAAAGCGACAGGATTAAAAAAATGACTACCGAGCTAAATTTCATCCTTAGTGTCTAAAGCCTAGTACGCAGATCGAGCAAAGACAAATTTTATCTCTAGATTTTTTTTCTCGAGACAAATTCTGAAGGTGTAGAGATAAAAACAAAAGTCAAATGAGAACAGTAGCGTAGTTAGAAATTTAAAAATTATAAAAAATCCTTCATTTCACATAAATTTGAAACTTTTACCAGACATCAGATTCCTTCAAAGCATTTGCAGAGCAAGAAAATTTGATCGCATGGGCTTGGTGGGGAATATATAATGTGGATGGATGAAAATACCTTTAAAAGTCTTAAAATTTTCAGTTTTCTTTACTTCTCTGGAAAAAGGCGATTCTAGGGCAATTTGGTAACATTTGGATAAAAATACACTTTTTCCGTCAGAATATAGTTTGTCGGTCAAGCCATCAACCGTCAAATTACCTTGAACGATCGCTACAATGTCAATGGATTAAAAAACCACTAAAATTTAGGGCACTTGTTTGACATTTGGATCAAATTATTTTTTTTCTTTTTCTTCAAAATAGTTTGTTCTTCATCTTTCAAGCCATCAAATGTTAAATTCCATTGAGGGATGGATGTGTTGTCGATGGCTTAAAAAAAACCTGCCAAAATCAGATATGTTCGCAATTTTTGCACTGCTCCCAAAATCCAACTAAATTTAATTTTCATTGAAAAAAATATTTTCCGTATCTGAATCTGGCTACGCCACTGACTAGTTAAAAACATCTGTTCTATTTATTCTATTCTCATTCCATGTTATCATTTTCTGTACGCATTTATATTTTATTTCCGTCATGCGTCCTCACAACGTCTTAATAATGGAAAAAATGAAACAGGGAGATGATTTCAGTTCATAAAAAGCGAAATATATATAAAACGTCTCAATTTGTCTTGAAAAATAATGCTTCGAGCAATCTTTTTCCGCGCAAAATTAAGTGGAGACTTTTTTATTACCTTTTCACGTACAGCGGTTACTACTGTCAAATTTTGCGTTGGAACTGCGTACCACCTGGAAAAAAATCCGAGATAAAAAAGAAAATTTTTATATGGGAGATAAATTTTATCTCGATCTGCGTACTAGGCTTAAGGAATGAATTCCAATCATAAAAAAAAGGTTTCCGCCGAAAAAGCGGATTACCTGATTATAAATGCAGTTCTAGTTTTCTCTAATCAGTATCCGTACCATTTCATCAACTGCTTTTGCCCCATATTGATACTCCTAATGTTTGAGAATAGGGCATAATCCAATAAAATGCTGAATATCATCATTTGCTCTTAGGTTGCAAAAAGTGCATGCTGGATTTACATCCGTGCTATGTAGAAGGTAGCTGTGGGGTAAAAGCTCACCTCTGGCTTTGAAGATAATACATCATGTCAAGGTTATACTCATCGTGGAAATAATTTTCGGATCCTCAATTCATTTTGCATACGAGAGTTGTCTTGTTAGTAAACTTCAACTTTTCCCAGTTGGAACTACTGTTCCTACTGTGTTCTTTCTTCTTAAGGCTGTATCATGTTCATCCATTACTCTTACATTATACTCCTTCCCTATTCTTGACCATTCACTGAATAGCTACATATTTCTGCCTTGGAGGTGTTTGGCGATTATGCATGTGCTTGACCTCCTCAATGGCCAATGTGCATCACTTTGGTTTTGTTGACGTTAACCCTTAAACCAGCCACCTCTCCGTTTACTTGAAGTAATGACACATTTGATCCAAGTCACCAGTGCTATTTGCCAGGAGACAGATATGGTCGGCATAGCCATATAGACTGAACTTGTCAAACGGTCTCCATTGTATTCTAAGCCTTTCGTTTGAACCCACTAGTCATCAAATCGTCAATTGCCAGTAAACACAGAATAGGTGAGACATCTCCTTGCCTTGCCTCACCACTTGGTGCAGCTTGAATGGATCGGAAAGTTGTCAATTGTACAGAAAGAAATACCTGGCGCTACTGCAGGATTTTTTAATGACATTAACTTCGTATCTTCGTGGAGATACCCCTCGCAATCAGATATCTCCCGATTGACCCGATAGATAGCCTTTTCGAAGTCAACAAACATGAGGTACAGCGGTGATTGAAACTCTGATCGATGACTGCGAGAGCCCGCTTGATGCCCTGGACTTTATTCTTTCGAGAACAATAGTAGTTGCGATTAACTTCGAGAACAGATCGACTATTGCGAAAGCCTGCTTGATGCCCTGGACTAGATCCTTTCGAGAAAAATAGTTGTTGCCATTAATTTGGAGAACACGGATAAAACGATGATACCACGCCAATTTTTACATTTCTTGAGGTCACCTTTCATTGGTAAATTCACAATAACATCATCCTTCCAGTCACTGGGATAGGTTTCATTTTCCCAAACAACCCCCACTAGTGGTTGAACAATGCATGAACATCCTGGAGGATCTGCTTTCAAGAGCTCTGCGGGTTACCGTCAATTCCAGCTGCTTTGTTTGACTTTAGAAGGTGAATCATGACTTTTATCTTGTGGGGGCACTGGTTTCAATACCCCTGGAAGACCTGCGTACGTTTGTAAGTTGAAGTTCTACATTTGCATCCTGGACATCGTTGATCAGTGCACAAAAATGATTCTTCCACCTCCGCAGCTGATCTTCTATAGTCATCAACAGGTTGCCATTGACAACTAACACAGAATGGTTTTCTTTGCTACGTTGTCCGACAATGTCTTTGGTTATTTCAAAAGCTGCCGTGTATTACCTCTTCTTGCAACTATTTCTGCACTCTCCGCAAGCTTGTCCCCCATAGCCCGCTTGTCACGTTTCACACATCTTTGTTCTATCTGATATGAGCTGCTTTATACTTATTCTTTGATAAGTTCCCGATGAGCAACACCTTTTCAGCATTGATTCTTGATTTCAATATCCTTTGCTGTGTTATTTTGTCCCAGGTGTTTTGGAGTATCTCTAGTTCTTGTCTGCGTAGATACTATTTCTTTCTTTCTTGACCTCACATAGCATCAACAGATATATCTTATTGTAAGCTAGACGCTCTATCGCTAAGACCTCTATTACACGATGATTCTTTGCGTCTGACTCTTTTCTAATTTTCATGAGTGCGAAGGAGAAAAAGCATCGGATTTCACCTTCGCACTCATTGAATTTTGACAAGAGTCAGACGCAAAGAATCATTGTGTAATAGGGGACTAAGTGTGATACAGCGTACATTCGAGTCAGTAAGAACGCTTGTATTGAAAGCATGTCTACTTGATGTACCTTGTAAACTACGTTGGATAACAGATGTTTGTAACCTTAGCATAGCCAGCAGCAAGTGATGCTCGTTGCCTACGTCTACTTCTCTTTCATTACGAACATCGCAAAGTGACATCTTCCACCTCTGGCTTATAATTAAGTGGCCGAATTGATTTTTGGTTTAACCTTCGAGATTCCAATGTAATTTTGTGACAGGTTTTGTGTGGAAATAAAGATCCTCCAATCACAAGTAAAAGAGGGTTACAGAAGTCTACGATCATTGCGCTGACCTAAGCCATGTTTTTTTCGAGACCAAAGTTGTCTGAGCCTACTTTGGCATTTAAGAAAATGATATCGCTTTTTTGGAATACTGCTATACACCGAATTCAAGTGATTGTAGAAAGAGGTCTTCTAGTTGGCGCGTAGAAAGTATGATACCCACACCATTCAATCTTAGACCTCCGTCTGTTTCATAATCACCAAGGTAAAACATTTTCTTCAGGCCCGATTCTGCGTTGTTTTCAACTTTTCCTCTTCATTTGGTCTCACTCAGTCTCAGAATTTTGATGTTAAGTCGAAGCATTCCACGTTCTATTTGTTCATACCTTCTTGGTTCGTAAAGGGGACGTTCCAAGCTACAATTTTCGTTCATACCATATAGCCAAAAGTACCTTTAGTCGAATCTGAAGGACTTCTTGATCATGTTACTGATTCAATATTTAAGACGTCTCGATTTCTATAATAATACGAAGTTTGCCCGCACCCCAAATCCGACCCAACCTACATGCCCTAAATGTTTTGCCAGATTTATGCGAATCACCAAGTATGCAAACAAATCATCATCAAGTCCTGTAACCCCGATTGGGGCATAGGGCGCCAACAAATCATTTCCATCCTTCACGGTCTGCAGATAGATATTTTAACTGTGGTCACGTCTTTCTCTGGGAGTCTGCTTCTGCTATAACTGTTGATTTCCATGTTGTTCTTAGTATTCCAACCCGCCGAGCACCCTGAAGATTCCATTCAAAGGACTGCTTTATAATTTCATCGTGTGGTTTCCTCAGTGTGTGACCAATTCATTGCCATTTACGCTTTCTTATGTCAACGTCCAGTCGCTCTGGACTTGTTCTGCGGCACAATTCCTCATTTGATATTATTTGTGGCCAGCAAATCTTTAGGATGTGGCGAAAACAGCGATTCACACAAGCCTGCAATTTCTTCGAAATGGTAGACGTGACTTTCCAGGTTTCACAAGCATATAACAGCACGGATTTGACATTGGATTCGAAGAATCTCACTTTGTGCGTAATGAGATTTGACTGGATTTCCAAATTTGTGACAGAGAACCGAAGGCTGCCACGAGCTTTATTTATTTTACTTTGAACGTCCAGATCTGTACCACCATTTGCTGAAACAATACTTCCAAGGTAGTTAAATTGTTCAACCTGGCGTCTCCTGTATTAAAATAAGCTGATGTGGGGAGCGGCCTGTGAGCATTATTTTTTTCTTTTTGCTATTTATTTTAAGACCACTCGACTCTCCTTTAACCTTCAGAGCTTGACACATCCGGTTCAGCCCACTGATGTTATTTGCCATTGAATGCCCTGCTTCTCTGCTGTTCCAACGCTGGCCGTCAAACAAATAGGGAATTTAATTAACCCCTACAGCGACTATACGGGATCAAAATTAAAATCTCAAAAAAATAGCAATTTTTTTTCTTTATTTAGAGCCGATTAAGGCCAAAATATAAAAACTTAAAAACCCATATAACGACCACCCTAATGCACATATTAATAAATAAATTGGGTGGCGCAACAGCTCCTAATGTACATATTATTCTTTAGAAAAAAAAAAACATTAAACCCAATGGGGCAAATTCATAGATGTTGTTTAAGCTGTTACTGGGAAAAACTGGAGTTTACCTGATGAAGTTTCAATAAGATAATCTCCAGTGTTGCCTAGCAACAGCTTAAAGAATATCTATAAATATGTCCCAAGGGATCAAATATGTTGGATTAAGGTACAGATTTTTAGAGTCAGTAATATGGAATTAGATCTAATTTTCGGATACAAATTACTTTAAATTTGGACTTAAGTTTTAATCTGGATTAAATGAATGAATAATATGGCCGTTAGTCTCATCAGAAGCTCTAATCAAACCTAAAAGTAACATACCTTACACAAAAATCGTCTATACCTACTCATTTATTACTAAAACACAAATGTGTTTATCTAAAAGAACAATATAAAAATGTCGTTAACATGACTCTGAGTCATAGATCGCAAATAACAATAAATCGCCATTGAACAAACAAGAACAAGGATATCTAAACCAACAGCTAACGGCAATGGCAACGCCAACAATACAATAAGCCAATTACTCTTCATCTAACTTCTGACCTACTCCTTGACGCCACTCATCAAAGATGAATATCAATTTGAATAACTAAATGGGGAACTCGAATGTGTATTTACATTCGCAGCTATGACTTGGCCATATATCATCCTCCAATAGAATATGGAACCAATCTGGTTCCTGGCTGTCCAGGGAGTGTGCTAAAGCGGGTGCCGCAATGGGGAGACAATCGGATGCAGGCAGAGGCAGCTCAGCAAACACACGCGCCGGATGAACGAAGAGAATAGAAAAAATGACACAAGTACGAGTACAAAGAGGAAAAACAACTAAATGTGGTGATGTGGTGGCTCCTTAGTGCTCCTGATTTTTATTCATCATAGAAAAATTGAAACAGTATACAGTGGTGCTGGTGGTGGTCTGGAAACTGGAAGTCCGTCGTCGCCTCTCGCCTCTGGCATCATAAAGCCATGGTAATGGTGATGGTGTCATAGTTTTTATGTCGCCACTCCACTGCTGCCGTCCGTCGCCGCCAACGTGGTGTGCCATTGATATTTCCCCCAAAAATGTTAGCAACTTGTTATTGTAGTGTATGCAACAAACAAGCGCCGATTGGCGCCCTTTGTCTCCCCACGATGTCTGAATACACACGTTTGTCGTATCCGGAAATCGAACCAAAACCAAGACTTGGAGCTGGAGAACAAACACCAAAAAAAATTAAAATTGAAAACTATGATAGACCACGAAAAAAGTGTTGTTGCCGGAATTGTTGGTGGTTGGCGGCAATAGTCGCTGCAGTAACTATACAACTACCGCACAATTATTAGGTTTGTTGTCCTCATCGTCAAAAACCTCGTCATCTCACTTAGCCAACGCCACGGCACACACACGTTTGCCAATGAATCCATCGTAATTTTATTATGAAAGCGAAGTTCAAATCCTTTTAACGAGTGACTAAGTTTCTTATTTGAGATTTGAAAAACCCTCAAATGGCTATCATCCAATTTTGAGGATATTTAGTTTTGTTCTCCTTCGCCAGCAATAGTTCACAGTTTATATGGTTGGTTGGCACGTGAAAATATTTGCTAAGCTTTTGTTTTCTACTCATAAAACCAATGAGCAACATTAATATAAAATAAACTTTAGATTAACAAAGGATTGCTTAGCAAAACCTTGAATTTGTTTATTTAATATAAGAAAGTAATTAAAGACATGCCAATCTATAGCAGTTCTGATGTTTATAAAGATAATAATAATGTTTATGCAGCCTCGTAGGGTCAGGCTCCCCACCGTACCGGTACGAATGCTTCGGGCATCCAGAGAATTTTTCCAAGCTTTCACCATGGACTTTTGACCAACACTTGTCTTTCTTTATGCCTGATTCCACATTGAACAAACAATTATTCCGTGCCTTAAGCCTAGTTTACAGTTCCCGTGCGCAAAAAAAAATCTATGCAAATATTCTCGCATGTCAAAAATAATTGAGGTGAAATGTAAAATTGATTGTTTGCATGATTGGTTTACAGTTTCATGCAAAAAAAAAGCTATGCTGTCATGGAATGTCATGCAAAACAATGGACCGGTAATTGATTTGCATGCGAAAAAAAGTGTGGTGAATAAAATATTTTTTTTTTTGATGGTCGGTTTATACTTCCGAAAAAAAAATATATTCACCTCAAGACATTATTTGCATGCAAATGGTTTTCGCATCCAAAAATAATTATTTTCCATTTTTAGGCCTATAGCTTGTCAATTAAGGGTAAATTAATGACTCAATGGGTGGTTTAGGCCAAAGCAAACGTTTTTCGCCTTGAATATGAGTCAACTAGGTGCGCAGAAAAGTGGAAAATCGTTTTGAAAATTTTGATTTTTTTTTCGCATCGGAACTGTAAACTATGCTTTAAGCATAGTTTACAGTTCCCATGCGAAAAAAATATCAAAATTTTCAAAACGATTTTCCATCTATTCTGTGCACTAAATTGAATAATATTCAAGGCAAAAAACGTTTACCTTGGCCTAAGCCACCCATTGAGTCATTAATTTACCCTTAATTAATAAACTATAGGCCTAAAATGGAAAATAATTATTTTTGGATGCAAAAACTATTTGCATGCTAATAAAGCCTTGAGGTGAACAAAATTTTTTTTTTTGGAAGTGTAAACCGACCATCCAAAAAAAAAATTTAATTCACCACACTTTTTCGCATGCAAAACAATTGCCGGTCCATTATTTTGCATGACATTCCATGACAGCAACGTTTTTTTTTTTTTGCATGAAACTGTAAACTAATCATGCAAAATTTAATTTTGCCTTTCACCTCAATTATTTTTGACATGCGAGAATATTTGCGTAGGTTTTTTTTTGCACACGGGAACTGTAAACTAGGCTTTAACTTCCAACCACTCAAGTGCATTGCGGGTGACTTGTCAATTTGACATTGCGGATACCTTAACGCAGAGGTAAAACCGGCAGTGGCGTAGTGTGAGTTTCTGCCGCCCGGGGCGGTGGAAAATTTTGCCGCCCCCTCCCCCCCACAAATTTGTAAATATTCAAATACAAACAAATTTGAACTACATAAACAAACAAATTCTTCTAAATTTTTCGGCAAAGCTTATATTGTTTATTGATTTCCACTTCTTTCAAACTCTGTCAACACGCTTATGTCAACGTGTAATAGCGGGCATAACAGAGTTGTAGATCTTACGATTCTCTACAAAAAAGCTTAAAATGATACTTTTTTCTAAAACTGTCTCATTTTCCGAATGAATATTGTATCAGTAAATTAATTAATGCTTTATTTTTAAGTTTTTGGTACAAGGAAAATTTTGTTTATGGAAAAAATATCTCAAACAATTTCTCATCGTCGAACTCGAGATTTTGATTGATAGGGAAGACATAAAAGTGGGTCTCACAATAGGTGTGTTCTTTTCCTTGTCCGAATGGGCTTGGGGTAGACACGACTTCGGAGCTTAGCGACGCCATAACAGAAACAAAATTTGAGTTTCCATAGAAACTATCGATAACAAGTATAAAATTTATGCCGGTAACACAGTTTTATCTGGGCATAAGTTAGGTGCCAGTTATAGCTATGAGATGTTTAGAAAGCAAAATCATTTATTATTTTGATGGACGATCAAAGCTCAAAACTTAATTAATATTTCTAGTCAAAAAAATTTTCAAATAGGCCAAACTTTCCACAAAAATTGATTTTTGATTTTTCAATGATCATTGGTAAGGTAGTTCAATATAAATAAGAAAAGTCTTTTTATGTGGAAATTTGGGCCTATTTGAACAATTTTTTTGGCTAGAAATATTAACTAAGCCTTAAGCTTTATATTTCCATTAAAATTATAACTGATTTTGCTTCCTAAACGTCTCAAAATCAATCATTAAAGTTTTCAATGATGAGTTTCAATGATAGCTATAACTAGCACCTTAAGCCCCGAAAATTCTCTGGGCTTTGCTAAGCCAGATCGCGGTTGGTTTTTGTTGCATTCAATATGTAAATTGCTTAGCCCCAACGTCGTTTTTTTCGTCCAAGTCCATTCGGGCAGGGAAAAAACACAAATAATAATTCTGTCTTTGTGTTTGTTCCTTCGGCAACAGCCTAAGCAGCAGGAAGGATTTTCCTTACACTTGGTATATAGTGGTTTTTGGTCACTCCCCTCATATATTTTTTTACTTTTTTTTAACCAAAAGCACGGACCTGCCATCTGCCATACAATTTTTTTTAGAAATTTTGCCAAATTTTATTTTTCTCAAAAACAGCTCAACAGCATTGATTTTTGGTTTTCTGGAAAACTGTGTGACTGATTTTAATTATTTGTTTTTGCAAGTTTGTTTCCTAAAAAGATAAAAAAAAAGTCCTTAGTTTTCTCCAAAAACTCATCAATTCAGATGGCTTTTTTTTTTTGTCAACAAAACACTTTTCTCTCATAAATTCCATGTTTTTATTCACAATTTTTAAAACCGTTCGTACGTGCGATCCAATTGTTGACTTTATTATATTTGGAATGGTATGATAACACATAAAATTATCAATAAGAAAGTTTACTAGTCGCTTTAACCCTGAATGAATAAGTAATAATTTTCAGTTTCCAAAATTTCAGAAAAATCAACAAAAGAAATTACTTTCTTCAACATTACCTATTTATTTTTTTATTGAAAGGTTATTCTGTTGACGACAAAACTTTTGGTTTCAGGTCCGCCCACCCCGGACAGAATTTTTTAGGGACGCCAAAATTTAATAATAATGCGAACTTCAGGGCATTTTCGGTAATCACCACGGTAGCTTCGGGTATTAGTATTCAATGCGAAGCCTTTCTGATCACGCAACGCTGATTCCCACCTGGGTTGCAAAATCAGCAATTCGCATGAATACATTGGCTGGGGGCGGCAAAATTTTACAGTTAATACCTATTAGTTATTAAATTTTTCGGCTCCGTATATAGTGCAGCAAATTTTGCCGCCCCCCATAAAGTGCCGCCCGGGGCGGACCGCCCCCTCCGCCCCCCCTACGCTACGCCACTGATAAACCGGCATGAGAAGACACAAAATAATGACACAGCAAAATATATTTCTGAATAAAAATCAAACAAAGCAAGCAACTGTCAAAATGCATGTCAAATATCTATGGCCGTTTTCGAGAACGTCTACTGCGTCAAAAATGCATTCGCAGAATGTTCTTTAACGCAAACTGCAAAAGTCTTCTGTTCGAAAACGCAAATACAAATTTTACTACATTAGCATTGTGTTCGATAGTGCAGCTTGCTAAAGTCATATGTTCGAAAACATCATCTGCGGTGCAGCTGTGCAGTACATAAATCGAGTTGACGAACAAATTATATAAAAGCCAGAGGGCGTGTTTGCGTTTGCAAGTAAATTGACTGACGTTGATCAAATTGATTTTGTGCAAGAAGGACGATTTCATATTTGACGGGCGCAGTACCTGCGTCCAAAACGGCCTATGTCAAGATATAAGGTGTTTTTGTTAACGTGAAATTTCTTGCAAATTAACAATTATTTCTACAATTAGCTTTAAGAAGCCATAGGACAAAAAACACGATTTTGGGGAACTTGGTGAGATGTGTCAATACATGACAATTTTTAGGATTGGCCGTGTTCAAGTTTCACTGGATAGCCGATCTAGGATAGCTTTGTACCCATGTTTCTTTCTGAGCGCCAGTCAGCTGTTGTTGACATATCTCATAGGATAGCCTTGTATCCTAAAGTTTTAGGATAGCTTGGGATCTCTTTTTCGCCAACAGCTGTTTTATCATCAGCTGTGTTTTAACAAAGGATTACAACAGCAAAAACCTTTCCAGATCGCTTTGGCTACAAGTTTGACAGCGGCCATTGGTTCTAAAACGATTCAGCCATATTGTGAGTTTCACCCGAGAATCACTTCACTCGGAAAAATTGACATTTCATTTTTCCCCTATTGTGATTTATACTGCGAAAAATGTTTAATGCTCGAAAAGGACCCTTATTTTTAGTATTAATTTTGGGAGAAATGTATCGTAATTAAGAGCTTAAATTTGCAGTTATTTTTTGGTGGCGGAGAAGTTCGGGAGAAACTCATAATAGCTCTTAAAATTTTGGGTGAACAAAAATTTTTCAGGTGAAATATTTTCCATTTAAAACACATAATAAGGCTGATTTAACCATATTTTCCTTGGCATAGAAGTAATTATTACTATGATTGAACAGTTGGGATTGGGATCTAACACGAACAAACTGATTTTTCCGAGACAAGAAGAAAGTGGACAATTGTTTTCTTTTATATGAAAAAGTTGGTGCGAAGCCGAGAGGAAAAAACTGTTATTTTTTAATTTTGTGTATTCAATCAAATCTTATTTTCTTAAATTAAATGTTTAAAAATATTACAATACACAGAAAAAAATGTTAAATGAATTTTCGGTCTGGTCAATTGTGAAGTCATATTTATGGCAGTATGAAAATCATCCATCCAACACAAATGAGCTTAGGGGTCGAATTAAACTGGAGAAGAGCCGTATTTCCGAAAAATTACTTCGCAATTTGGTAGAGCATGCCTACACAGTGTTTGCAAGTGATAAAGAACAAAGTTTTATGGAATAAATAATGTGACAAAAACTTTATCCCG
Organism: Dasysyrphus tricinctus; assembly: GCA_963921185.1. Lineage (NCBI taxonomy): Eukaryota > Metazoa > Arthropoda > Insecta > Diptera > Syrphidae > Dasysyrphus > Dasysyrphus tricinctus. The sequence continues at coordinate 116,854,972 of OY992530.1, forward strand.
AAATGGGCAAAAGTGTCCAAAAATTCATTTAACATTTTTTTTCAGTGTATTGTAACATTTTTTTTTAATTTAATTGAAGAAAAAAAGATTTGATTTATTACACAAAATTATAAAATTAATTTTTTTTTCTCTCGGCTTACAACACAAAGAAGTGGCTTATGGTGCTGGTGTGTTCACACAGAAGTGAAAGGGAATTTATTGTTATTTGACAAAAAAAAAAACAATAAACACATACACAAACACATAGCACTTCACCAGAAAATGGCTTCTACACAAAATTTAAGTAAATGAAATATTTAAAGCAAAAAAAAAAAAAAACTGCTTTGCATTTTTGGCTATTTTCTGCCATATTTGGTTTTGCACGCTCCTGTTGCAGTAATATGCCCTCCTGTAACTATATAAATGTGCATGCATTTGAATTACGTCTCAGAATTCAATATTGAATATATCTCATTTTGTTTTAAACGTTTGACAATTTGACTGAGAGCTTTCTTTGTGGCGTGACGTTTACGAAGGCCACTGGGTTTTTCAATATGGTGTGGCGATGGTGGGTGACACTGTACCTCGCATTATCATCTGTGTGTATTAACCCATAAGAGAACATGACATACATAATGTATGCACCACGCCAGAGTCACACCAAAACCTAAAGCGAGTTCTTGGTGAATTGGGCCTAAGGCGGCGCTACTGTCCGGGGTGGACCAGGGCCTCAACCAACAAGGTTCTTCCAGCCGGCCCAGTTTCTAGGTAGCTGTCTCCAGTAGTTTTGCAAGCCAAGTTGTTTGAAGTCCGGTTCCACTTGCGTGCGCCACTTTTTACGCTGTCCACCTCTACTGCGCTGTCCCACGGTGTTGGATTCAAAAACTTTCCGGGCCGGAGCATTGATGTTCATTCTCTCTAGGTGACCCAGGCATTTCATTCGTTAGCTTCTAACCTTTGTGACTAGATCGGTTTTGCTATACAGCCCATACAGTTCGTTGTTGTATTTTCTTCTCCATTCCCTATCTATACAGACGGGACCAAAAATCACCCGGAGAATTTTCCTCTCAAACCAGCCTAACGCGTTTTCATCCACCGTTAATAGTATCCATGCCTCTCCACCAAACATCAGGACCGGGATGATAAGCGTCAGTTTTGTTGCTCGAGAGAGGGCTTTGTTTCTTAGCCCATAGAAACAGTGATAAGCGAGAGTATGTAATTCTGCGTTCGATCTCAGCACTGGTATCATTCGCTAATTTTATAGCGGATCCTAGGTATACAGTCTCTGACCACCTCAAAATTATAGCTGTATGTAGTGACGTTCTGTTCGAGATGTCGATGTTGGGTGTCCTTTCTTGTTGACAGCATAATATATCTCGTTTTGCTTTCATTCACCCTATCTTCTTGGATTCCTTGTGCTAGTGTATAGTATTACTCACGAAACCACCAGTGACATCTCGCTTAGTCCGTCCGATTATGTCAATGTCGTCAGCGTAAGAGAGCAATTGGACGGACTTTTGTAAGATTGTGCCTCTAGTGTTCATGTGAAAGTTTTGCACTAATCTTTGAAAAACGATAATGAAGAAGTCGCATGACAGCGCGTGGCCTTGTCTAAAATCTTTTTTGAAATCGATGGTGTCGGTGAGCTCTTTGCCAAAACAAGACATTGCTCTATATAGCTCGTCTCTTTAGATGCTGTCATACGCGGCCTTAAATTCGATGAAAAGGTGGTGGATATCGATTTGAATTTCCTGGGGTTTTTCCAAGATCTGCCATAGTGCGAATATTTGGTCGATGGGGGACTTTCCAGGCCACACTGATTGATATGTACTTATCAGGTTGTTGACAAACGGCTTCAGGCATTCACAAAGTACCGCAGAAAAGATCTTGTATGCAATGTTAAGGAAACTGATGCCTCTATAGTTGGTGCAGTCCAGAGGATCGCCTTTCTTGAGGATCGGGCAAACAATGCTGAGGTTCTATTCATCGGGCATGCTCCGACCATATTTTGCAGATTTGCTGGTGCATACTCGTAACCAATTCATCGCCAGCCACTTTGAATAGTTCAGCCGAAAGCCCCTCAGCTCCAGCAGCTTTATTGGACTTGATTTTAGATAAAGCTATCTTTACTTCGTCGAGATCGGGTGGACGGAATTGTTGGCCTACGTCATCCAGGTACCATTCTACATGGTAGCCGAATTCGGTTCGTCATCGCCGTTATACAATTGGCAGAAATAATTTTTCCATATGCTTGGCACCGACTGCGATTCTACCACGATGTTCCCCTGATCATCCTTGCATTAATCGGTTCGGGCCTTGTAACCCTGGGAGGTTCTTTTTACTATTTGGTAAAACTTCCGAACTTCATTCCTGCAATGGCATCCCTCTAATATTCCTCGATCGCTCGCTTCTCATGCTCTTTCTTTTTCCTTCTTAGAAGCTTGTGTTCCTCTCTCCTCTTCTGCTCGTAGAGCTCGCGAGCAGCTCTGGTCCTTCTATGCAGCGCCGCTTTGTATGCATGTTGTTTGGCTGCATGTACTTGCCGGCATCCTTCGTCGAACCAGGGTTTTCGATGTGGTGGTCGTGCGAGTCCCAGCACATCAGAGGCGGCATCCCTGATGGCTTCCTGGCGATTCTTCCACTGGTTCTCGATACTTGCAGATGGCGGCATAGGACGATTTGAGGGCGTGAGACGATCGGAAAAGGACCTGGCGATTTCTTGCGACTATAACCGTCCCACGTAGAGCATCCTCACACTTTTTCCCTGTTTTTGGCTTTGGTCTGGATATCCGGATCATTACCTTGGCTACAACGAGGAAGTGGTCCGAGTCAACTTTGTCTCCTCGGAACGTTCGGGCATCCTTGATAATAGAGGAGTGCCTTGCATCGATCGCAATGTGGTCAATCTGGTTGGCAGTTGATTGACAAGGAATTCAGCATGTCTGTGTACTAGCTACCACAACGTTTCACCCCGCAGAAAAGTTGATTAACCTGGAAGTGATGTCGTGCAGGCTATACCTTCCGATTGTGCCACCAAAGATGTCTTCTCTTCCCAGTTTGGCATGTAAATCACCTAAAACAATTTTAATGTTATAGCTAGGGCCTTGCTCAAATGTCGTGTAAGAGCTCGTAGAACTTGTCCTCTGAAATATGAACAATGGACTGGCTTTCCAAAAAATTACAAACCATACTGTAAGTTTTTCCGGTTTTTTAATTAATTTGTTTCTATTATGCTACTAAAAAAAATTCGAGCGTTTGCGACAAAGTTTACATTTCAATGATGATTCGAAAATGTTGCCATAGTGAAGCCCGGAAGTGATAGGCTTTTTAAGGTAAGACCACTAATTGAAAAGCTCAATGAACGATTTTCAAAAGCTTTGGAAAAGTACTTGGCTGTAGATCAGCAGATGTGCTCAACCAAGGCTCGAAGTTGCAATTATTTTATTAACTTGCCCCTCCCAACCAAGCGGGGGAAATATTACCCTCTCCCGTAGGATTTTTTCTTGTCTACTTCCCATATGTATGTATATTGAAAAATTAATATTTCAACAAATTTTACTGAAGTTAAGTTAAAAATGTTATTGAAAAATGTATGTCAATCAGGCAGACGGCAAAAAGCCATGCAAAATGATTTTGCTTTAAAAACTATTGTTAATTTATGTATTTGGTTGTCAATAAAAATATTATCTATCTATCTACATGTATTGGAGGGGTTGGGTTCGATTGAATACCATCGGGTTGCAGTTTAATTTATCTTTTTAAAATAAGTATCAGGTCTAAAGGCCACACCCACCATTTGGTTCAACAAGTACCAGCACAGACCATAGTTTTGTTTCATTTTTCAACGTTTCTCGACCAATTTTATCGATGCGAGTGTTACAGAACGTGGAGACAGTTCGTAACAATTTTTTAAATTTAAAATTAACTTACTTTTTCTAACGGCAGCAACGTTGGCTGATTGCGTTCTCCGACAACGATCAATCACCTTCAAATATGGCCTTATATAGTTATTATCAAAGTCAAAGTCTTCTTAATTAATTCTCTTTATACATTATGGAAGCTGAAATTATTAAGCGAGTTTTCAGTTTTGATAGGAAAATATGGTTAGTAGACAATCTATCTTACCGTGAATTTGTTCTCATGTTTTCTTCTGTGCAATGATTTCTTCCATCACAACGTTGGTGGTTTCTTTATCAGCCCTTTAAAACAAAAGAAATGTAGAAACAATAAAAAAAAATAGAGAGGAAAAAATACACTACTCAGCAGGTTAACTAACAAGCCAATATATTAAGCTACTAATAGTCTGGTCAAATGGTAGTTTGAAGTGGAAAGTTCTGGTGTAATTATTTTTAGTGGCTCCCTTTATGCTTTTGGGGTCGCTGAACACGAATCTGAAGTTGTCCAACAAAATTTTTCACGGCAAATATGAGAATTCGTCAAAAAACGTCGAAAATTTCGACATTTTTTGTCTTTTTTCCTTATTGCTCAAAAATTATTTTTCTTTTGCAAAAAGCGCTGATGCAAAAATAAAGACAATAAAATTACCTACAATCTACGCTTTTATCATTTTTTTGTACGACTTATGGTTTCTGCGGAAACAGTCGTTGAAAAACAGCCAAAAATCCGTCATTTTTAAAAAATTGCATAAACGATTCTTTTTGTATTGTTTTCTTCATTACATGAAAAGTAGGCCATGAGTTATTATGTTATTTGCATTTTCTAATTGTAGTTGTCTGAAAGTATTATATTGCAGTGGTTAAGTGTCTAAGTTTCAGTATTTCAAACAGTCAAAATGTCCATTCAAAAGTGTTTTATTTGTGACAAAGATTGGAGTATGGTGCAGTGAAGATGATCTTATGGACGTATATACTGCAGTGGTACGGCCGATTCTAACATATGGTTCGATTGTCTGATGGCCCGCACTTAACAAGGCATATAATATCGACAAACTCAAAAAGGTTCAAAGAACAGCTAGTTTTGGTACCACAGGTCTTGCCCAACGGATGCTTTAAGCGTTTTTCCGCACCTCCTACCACTTGATCTACAAATAAAATATTTAGTATCTTGCAGTGCTTAAGACTTAAAGAATCAAATTCTTGGGTTGCTAAACCTTATGGTCACAGCAATATCACAAATTTGATTCCCACTGATATATTTTCGACTCCCACTGACTACCGTGCTCCTACAATGAGCCTCAGTAAAGATTTTAAAGTCTTATTCCTATCCGGGATGATGACGCCCTGATGAGAGACTTAGACACAACTATCTATACTGATGGCTCAAAGATGGAGTGCGGTGTTGGCTCAGGAATCTTCTCTGAGTCTTTCAACATTTCTAAGTCGTTTCGGCTACCGAATTTTGCTAGTGTATTTCATGCTGAAATACTGGCAATTATAGGGAGGCATGCAAGATCCAAACCAAAATAGTAATACAGCCATCCTTACAGACATTCAGTCGGCTGTGAAAGCCATTGACTCGGCTACTGATGAGCTCGCAAAGTCTAAATATTAACATCAAGGTCACTCTTATCTGGGTTCCTGGTCACAGTGGCATTGAGGGAAATTAACGGGCAGGTGAACGAGCCAGGCAAGGATCAGCCCTTCACATCTCACTTGCGGAAAGAGTCAACATTCCCCTTGGAGTTGTGAAGGGCAATATATTGTCAATTTTCCTTAGGGAATCCAATCTTAGGTGGAGCAGTTTAACCAACTGCAAAATATCCAGTACGATCTGGCCCACCTTTAATAAATCCCGAACAATTGATCTCATGTGTAGACCCAAGCGGGACGTAGCCAGGGTCGTAGCAAACTGCACTGGACACTGGTAAATTGGGTCGTAGCAAACTGCACTGGACACTGGTAAATTGGAGAACATGCGGCGAGGCTGGGTATTCCTTACAATACTCACTGTCACAGCTGTGGAGACCAGCAAGAAAAGGAAACAGTCCTTCATTTTCTCTGTAAATGTTCAGCTCTAGCCAGAATGAGAGGCACAATCGTTTGGAATGGCTTTTTTTGACGACCTAAACGAACTTTCCGAAATGAAGATCAAAGACTTGATCTCTTTTCTAAAAGCCACGAAATGGATCTGAGACGAAAATCGGTTGCGTTCTGCATCATGTTACCCCCCAGATCCAAAGACCGTGAGTAATAGGAACCCGGGTTTCTGCGGGGCTTCATGATGCTCAATGGCAATGATGATCACACGGTCGGATCGATCGCGCTTCGTTGCTATTTTACAACCTACCGAGCTCGGCATAATGTAGCAAGCTCGGGCGAGATGCGATCTAATCGAGATGCGATCCAATCGAGTGAGTGTCCTATGACCCAACTCCTGTCTTTTGTACTGACTCACAAGATACATCAACCATACTTCACAGCCGTCCGATTTCAAAGCAAGGAACGCTTTTCTGGTTTCTTGGGAAAGATAATTTCCAACCCACACTGGAGGAAATCTCACATCCAACCCAGAGAACCGGACACCTGAGGAATAAGCCCCTCAGAGAATAAGCCCGCAAATCCTCACTTTAGACTGCTTTCATACACAGGTCAAACGAGTTATGGTATCAAAACGGCGCAATCCAGTGCTAATTGGGCAAAGAGCGAGTGTTACGCTCTTGTCACCATTTCTACCTACCATTTACTATTTATATATCTTTTTTGGCAAGTTGTATGCACTTTCACTGATTTCTTACCTGCCAAAGAAGCTCCCTTTCCGTCTTTTCTCTTCTTGCTGGCTTTTTCAATCACCACTTTCACTGCACCATACTCCAATCTTTTTCACAAATAAAACACTTTTGAATGGACATTTTGACTGTTTGGAATACTAAAACTTAGACGCTTAACCACTGCAATATAATACTTTCAGACAACTACAATTAGAAAATGCAAATAACATAATAACTCATGGCCTACTTTTCATGTAATGAAGAAAACAATACAAAAAGAATCGTTTATGCAATTTTTTAAAAATGACGGATTTTTGGCTGTTTTTCAACGACTGTTTCCGCAGAAACCATAAGTCGTACAAAAAAATGATAAAAGTGTAGATTGTAGGTAATTTTATTGTCTTTATTTTTGCATCAGCGCTTTTTGCAAAAGAAAAATAATTTTTGAGCAATAAGGAAAAAAGACAAAAAATGTCGAAATTTTCGACGTTTTTTGACGAATTCTCATATTTGCCAAGAAAAATTTTGTTGGACAACTTCAGATTCGTGTTCAGCGACCCCAAAAACATAAAGGGGGCCACTAAAAATAATTACACCAGAACTTTCCACTTCCAGTCCCTTTTGAACACCATTTGACTGGACTATAATGCTTGTGTAAGGATCCACCAAAACACATAAGTGCCACAAGTAGACTCGTCAGCCTTAAGGGGCCAGTTATAGCGATCAGGAAAATCCATCAGGAAAAATTGAAACAGTATAAAATTCAATACTTTTTCCTGATGGTCGTTTATAGCGAACAGGAAAAATATGTCAGTTGGCAAGCTGAAAACATGTGAATATATGCACACATACAACCTACCGCAAAATTTTCCTGATTGAAAAGCATAAGAAAAATTTTTTCGTCCACAATTCTGTCGGTGGAACAGGAAAAAATTGGTACTCAAATCATTGGAACGATTTGTTCCATTTTGTTTGATATGGCACGAAAAATGAATTTACATCAGGAAAATAGATAAATTCATTTTAAACAAAAAATAATTAATCAATTGAAAATGTTTTTAGCAAAAAAAAATCTTTGAGTTAATTGCCATTGATTAGTGTAGCATTTGTGTTTCAAATCTAATGACAACATCGTAAAAAATCCATTCGAACATTTTTCCTGTTTCGTTTTCCTGATCGCTATAACTGGCCCCTAAGGTAGAACTAGAATAGTCGGAAGCCAACTTAAGTGGTCGTACGAAACCGAGCGAAAACAAGAAATTTATATGACGCGCACATAATTGCGCAGTGGAACTTTTCGTTCAGTTTTCGTTAACTTTTGCCGTCGGACGTGAGAGCGCTCAACGACCGCTCTTTCGTAAGTGGGCGAATGCAAAATCAAAATGGTGGAAGCAAACTTACAAGAACTTGGCGCTTGGTGCATAGTTTTCAACTTTTTTTTTCTGTTTGATGAATGAATGAGTGAAGTCAAATCGATTTTCTTTTAATTAATTTATATCACATAGAATTTGAGTGGTTTCGCAAAATAAATAATTAAAAGCATATCACTCTGTGCTGTGAATAAATATGAGAAAATAAACATTGAATAAACAATTATTTATTTTCTTTTTCCATTTCCAACCACTTAAGTACACTATGGGCCACTTGTGAAATTGACGTTTCGGAAAGCTACTTTTCGGTCGGTTTTGACATAAGCTTCCGACAGCTTCCGCCTATTCTAGTTCTACCTTTAGCATTACTATGAAAAGTAAGTTACAAAAATCAATCAATCAAACGAACCTTAACAGAGTCTGCTGAACTTGGTTGACAAATTGGCTGAACTTCTTCTTTTTTCTTGTGTTTATGTTAAAATTATTCACTTGCATTTGCGTTTTCTGTGGTGTCATATCTGCTTTGCATGTGTTTGGTTTTGCAAATCTTGCGTTCAGGAATTTGGCCATATAAAATTTTGACATTCGTGATATTTTGATAAAGGTCTTTTGTTTCAAATCAATCATATTTTAATCAAGCTATCGATCTTTAACGTTGCTAGCATCAAAAATTCCTCCAATTACAAAATAAAGTAATCAATTCAGTCACTAACTAGGAGTGTATCAATCTCTCCATGCACTTGAAATCGCATCCTTAAAACGGCTGACCCTCTTTGCCAGTTGTTCCACAAATTGACACGGGGTGGCCTGCAGTTAAACGGCTAAATGCTGGGGCGCTTAAAAAAATGATTAGCTTTGATGGTATGGTAGGAAAATTGTGTTGATGGTGGTACTGGTTTTCACATTTAGGCACCCTCAAAGAAGTACTGCTGTTATTAAGCCTGTTAAGAAAAAAGAAAAGTAAAGTAAGTTTTACAGAACCGGAAAATTGTAAATGGATAAGGAAAATACAGTTTTTAGTTTAAAGTTAAGTTTTAATGAAAATAAATTTGAGTCAGATTCTATCACATTCCTCTGAAATGAACTACTTTTTTCATTTTACTTCTAATTGATAACTTTTCATTACTTTTTGAAGCAATAAAAGAATATCTTGTCTTACAAAAAAAGGGTGTTTTTTTAAAGACGTAAGGTTTTCAATCTGGCAATAGTTTTTTCGGAGTTTATAATGGGCACGTTCCGATGTTTGTTAATTCTCAGTTATCCGGATAGTTTTGTGTTGTTGTAATCCCATGTTAAAAAACAGCTGATGACCGCTGACGCAACAACAACTCAAGTTACTCGAAATTTTTGGGATAACTAGATAACATAGCGAATAAACATCGGAACGCGAGGAATGGTTCAGTTCGCGCATCACGCGCTGCGTAAAATATTCGGTCAACATAATCGCCCAGCAGTCGGTAATTCGAGCAACCATGGATCGGTTTCGCACCAAGTTTACCTTAGTGGATAATGTGCATCCTCAGAGACGCCGTACAGTGCGCCCCGAAGACACTATTGCTCCTGTTGAGCAGAGTATCGAAGGAAACTCGAAAATTGGGCCTCTCGGCTGGAGCGCTTGAGCCAGCCTCGGCGGCCACTTGTCCTAAATCATTTTTAAAACATAATGGCAAATCCTCATTTTTATAATAAAGCTAAATTCTTGACCATAATATTAAATTTTATGTGTTTTATTTCTTCTTGAAAACCACACATCTAAAAAAACACCCAATTCTCAATTATCATTTTCGATATGACTCCGAAATTACCAGAGTTTTTAGTGTGTTCTTGGATTATTGTTTTTCCAATTAGTTCATTTTGAGAATTGATAACCGTCCATCTTTTTTTTTAATAGTTTTTTTCTTTGTCAATCAGTTTTGATTGGATTCTTAGATTTTGTCTGTTCTAAAACATCTTCTACATAAAAGCACTGAATAAAAAAATAGTTCTATGGTCTTGGTTAAGTTTATAAAACGGCACATACTCCAACACTTAACTCTTTAAGAATCTTTCATATATAATTTTAGTATTTTTGAAACATGTAATGAGTCCAATAAATCCAGTTTTTCTTTTATGCTGCACGAGTCGAATACTATTTGTTGCTTGGAGCATAGATAAATAGCCAATTTGCTCATTCGCGAATAACATCACATCTGAAATATTTTCCTCACAAATTGACTTTTCAAGTCCAAATTTGAAGATGCTTCGGCTATTAAGCACATCGAATTAATTATTTAAATTTCTTAAAAATCTAACCATTGCCTCACTACCACAAAACAGTGGCAATAACAGTACGTCACAGCAAAAATTTATCGCATCAGCAACGGATTTGCTTAGTGCTTGGACAGCCAAAGCGAACTTTCATTTTTTGGTTTGAAAAATATGTGAGCTCTTTTAAGCTTATAGCCAAGATGTAATTCTTCTCTTTCTTGTATATTAACAAGCCCTTGATTCAGAATGACTTTTTAGACTGCATCTTTAACAACAATTTTAATAGCATCAAACGCTTCACTTGTAAAGCCAAGGTTAGAATCAGTACACTCATACCATTTTGATATTGTTTTGACTTACAACTCATTATGCTTGGGGTGAAATGAAATTTAAGTTGAGAGGAAACGATCTCAGTGCTGGCAGTGCTGGATCAAACTTTTTGATCTTCGGCTTTTCCTTTCGAAAATTTTCTTCGAAACAGTTAAGCGTACATGACTCCAATGTTCTCCAAAATCTTTGATGTCTCATTTACTAAATTTGTTGTTTTTAAATTTACAACTATTTCATAAAGAGATGCCATTTTAACTGTTTTCTATCGGACTTTATGACACACTTTTATTTATTTTTGTCGATGACAAAAGCTTGTCTTAAAACATTAAGTTTTTCTTTGAGCTTCCTTTTTTTAGGTGTTGGGTTGGAAGAAGACGAAAGATGACGGCAGTGCTCTCTTCAGCGACATTTTTCGAACCTAAACAAAAGAAGATTAACTTTTTAAACTACCAATAAACTTACGGTCTGACTCGAAATACTTATGGCCTTTTCAGTTGGCAATCCGGAACACCGATTCGATACGTGTGAACGCTTCTCATTTCGATTCTGAAATCAAATTCAGAACAATTTTCTCTTCTTTTCAGAACAACTTTATCATTTTGTCCCCAATCATTAAATTAACTTCACCATCTTCAATGTTTTGAAAGGTGAAATCATATCAACTTCTACAAGCTACTCTTTTGATTTTGGAAACTAGAAAAACATTTCTCCACTCCAGATGGATTTGGTTCTATAACGACATAATATGCAATGTCAATATTTTGTGTACTTGTCGAAGGTAATGTTTGCATATCAACTTCTGCAAACTGTCCTTGTGATGTGATTGCGAAATTGCAAACAAATTTCTTCTTTCCAAGATGGTTTGGGTTCCACAACTCTTTCAATTTTAACATGAGAAACTTCGAAGTTCACATATTTACTGCAAGTAGGTTGTTTATCTCTGAAGTTAAAATAAATTTAAACGTTGCACAAAGGTTTATTATATAGACCCAAAATGTTAAACATTTTAAGAACTACACGTCATAAATTTGTTTTTTATCATATCTTGCCAAATTTCAAAACTTTTTATTTTTACTTACTGAGATTCTCCAAAATGTTCAGATAAAAATGGCATTGCAAAAGAAAAAAGTATTTTCTTTTTTTCCTGCAGAAATATTTATAAAGTTACGCTCATATTCCTGAAGGTTGTTTGAGCACACAACGACGAAGTCTTGATTTCATCCAACTCAAGCATTTCCATTCATCCACTTTTGTCTTTTCCATTCAGCTTGAAAATAACGGATTCGAACGCCTTGCCATCAACAACAAAAATTAATTCGACCCTGAACGAGAGTTTCTCATTTGACAGATGAGTCTCACTGGTTAAAGTATATTTTTATTTTCATTAAGTTTGCAATTTTTAAGCAAAATATCATAAAATATCTATTAAAAAATATTCTACAATGATTAATTTACTTAAAAAACATCACTTTACATTACTTTATGTGGAAGTATCAGACAAAACTTACATGTGAAATGAAATATTTTTACACTCTTTATTATAGGTCTCTTTTACAGGATTTAACGCAGCACCGCATGTTGTTTTATATTTTTTCATAAAGTATTCGATATAATAACTTTTATTTCGGTTTTTTATTTAGTTTCATAAGCTTTTTTTTCACTTGTGTAATGATTTAAAATCTCAATAAAATCTTCACTTTAGCTCGGCAAAATGGCAGATGAATCTCAATTTGTTTTTTTATTTTTCAATTCTTCTTCACTCACGTACAATGTGATACACACCACTTCCTTCTTTCTTCTTGTTTTGGACCTGCCTATTCGAAACAATAAATAATCAATTATTGTTTTAATTAATTTAAATTTATCGTATTTTTACAGTTAAAATTGTTCCATTATGTATTGGGAAAAATGAAAATCGTCGTGACGAGTCGAGAAGCATTTCATTGCGTATATCCTCGTTTACGAAGCCTTTCGGTTGAAGGAGTAGACACGTCAAATGTTATAAATGCTCGTAGAAATCGTTTTTTACAAAGTCTGGAATGTACAATTAAAACAAAATTGTTTGCTGTTCTTCATTTGTATATATTTTCAATATTCTGTCTATGTAAAAAAGAAAATTATTATATATTTATTTATATATAATATATCTTTCCGTTCTTCTTTTTTTATTATTTTTTTTTTTGTTTGTTGTTATATTTTTTACCTATTATTTCTCTTTTGTAGATTGACAAATTATTTATTTGTTTTGTGATCAGATCATTAAATGTATCTTCATTTTGTTCTATTTAAACTATTTTTTTTTTTAGTCAAACATTGAATTAAAGTCAATTATTGATTTTAGTTCTTGTATGTTTTATTTTGTTTTTGGGGGGCGATGTTTTTTATGTGTATTTTTTTAAAGAATAAAAACTGTTTTTTTTTTTTGTCATTATTTTGCAATAATTTCTTGCGTTTTTTTTTAATTTATGAACCAAAAAAATATAACTAGTTTTTTCTTTAATTATTTTTAATAGAAAAGCATAGAATTCTTTCTTTTTTATAATTAATGTTAAATATCGTTTTATTTCAAAATATATTTCAGGCGATATTTTGCATTTAACTAATTTAAGTTATTTTTAAATTTTTACTTTTGATAAATTATTCAAGGTACCTGATTAAGGTTTTTATATTTTTTTTGTTTAAATTTTTATTACACAATTTATGTTTCTTATATTTTTGTTTGTTCATTTTCTATAAAATATAAAAGAAAAACACGAATTAGTTTATGTTTTATTTTACGTCATAATGCAATAAATACGAATCTAATTGCAAATTAGTATTATGTAGGTAGCGGCAGTCCTCAAATTTTATATTTGTTTGTATATGTATTTTGTATATAACTTTTTTTTTAAGAATTAAAATTACCAGTGCACTTGACATAGAAAATATTTTTGTTTTTTTTTTTTTAATAAATATTGATAAACATATATAGACGTTTGCATTTTATTTTTTATTTATTTTAAAGTGAATTATATGCCCCGAAACGACTTAGGATTTTTTAAACAAATATTCATCCTTTACGCACGTTTGTTATAATTTTCAACTTTCTTTTTTAATTTTTTTTTTTAAATATAAGTTATTTTTAGTTATAAGTAAAGTGTGTTTTTAATGAATATATGTATGTATGTATAAAAAAAATATAAATCACAAAAGAAAATAATAATATATTTTTTTTAATTACGTTTAAATGACTACATTTTTTTTTTGTTGATAAATTATATTTCGTTAAATTATATATTATATTAGAAGACAACAAAAAAAATTGATATATATATTATAAAATTAAAAATTATTAACTTAATCATGAATAATTATAGTTATTTATGTTTTTTTTTTTTGTTTTTTTTTATATTTTCATTTTTTTTTTTTGGTATCGAGGACTGCCATCTTAACAAAAAAAAAGGATATTTCTTCATAAAACAAAATTATTTTCGATGTTATTCCAAGAACTACCCATCGTTAATTTTGATAATTTTTTTGTTTGTTAAATATATTTTATTTAAATGAATTGTTTTTTTGTTTCTTATATATTTGAAGAACCTGTTCAAAAATCCCAAAAATGTGTTGTCATTACTGAACTTTTGAAAGTATTAAATAATGGGATTTTTAAAAAGGCTTCAAACTGATTGCTCGCGTTTCTTGGTCGCGTCATCAAATTGATTATTATTTTAAATGTCATCATTAACATTTTTTTATTTAAATTCTAAGTATAAGCTAATAAATAATAATACAAAACAAAAAAATAAACAACGCCGTGAATACTTAACATATAAAACTACCTGCACCGATGTCGAGTAATTTATCTAATAAACCCGTCGGCCGCCAATTAATAAATTTATTTATTTATTTAATTAATTTTTTTTAAACGCATAAGACAAAATTGAGTAGTGGGACAATAAATTTTACTTTTATCTTTCGAATTGAAGTATCACATTGTACAGGAAAAGAAAAACAAAACAAAAAATAAAATAAAGAAACAGGTAGAGTTAACATTAAATATTATTTAATTAATTTATGGTGACTTCTACATAAATATATTGTATGAATATACATAGATACAAAAGGTTGTATGCATAAATTACACAGTGAAAATATATTTTTCATAATGAATAAAATCGCAAGTTTTACAAAGGACATGCAGGGAATTTATCAATTTAAATTAAATAATATTGATTACTTTCTGCCAGAATTATGCAAGTCCTTTGCAGCTTAGTTGTTTTTTTTTTGTATTTTTTTTTTTTAACATTTTCATTTGTGTTCTAAATATAATTCATGTGAAAATGTATGAATTTTGTAACTATGGTATGAATATAAACTGTTAGTTAAAACATTTTTCTTTTATAATCTATTAATTAAAGGTTTTTGCTTGTACAAATATTTTCAAAAACACCAACGAAAGAAGGATATAAAAAAAGAATCAAACTATACCAAAACAAAAACAAGAAAATATTATTAAGCAAACATAAAAAAAAATAAAGGAAGTTTGAAAATTTGTTATGATTATACGTAATTCTTCTTTTTTTTTTTTTTTTCATAGATTTTAATTGATTATTATTATTTTTTTAAGAAACAATTAAAACAATTAAAGTAAATATTTGTTTGTTTTTGCATTTGAATTAAATATTATCATTTAAATGTTTATAATATATTTTTTTTTGTTTTTAAATAGTTAATTTATTAATTAATTTGCTCTTTAGCTTGGGATACTAATGCTAATAGGGAATCCAACTGAAGATCTTTGAATCGAGCAAAATGATTCATCATCGGTTGTATTGAATCTGATTCAATGACGGCGCAAACGGTTTGATTTTGAATTGTTCGATTTAAAGATGTTGCTACCGAGTCAAGGAATAACCTCCAAGAATCTCGGTTTTCATTATTGAGTGTTGTGTCTTGATCTAGCACGTAGATAAGCTCAGCTTGCAGAATAAGGCACACCAGAGAAGAAATTCCGAACTGAAAAATAGGTGGAATATGTTAGTTCTTGAGAAGAAATTTTGAAATGACCAAACTGGGATATGTTAGTTCTTTTAATGATGAGTGAAGAATCAAGAGTCTATAAAAATATTTCATATGGAAGCGTATTTGCTTTGAGGTGTAGGGTTGGGAAGTTGTGGTAATGGGAGAATTAACCTTCGTACAACCTAAACATATGACACATTTTTTTAAGGTAGTTTTAAATGCTAATTCAAATGACATAAAAACCAATTCGATGCGACCTCCTTAAAAAAAAAGTTTTTGTAATTTTTATGTAAAGATGACTTTATTTTCAGTAAAAAGTTAAATATTAACGAAAACCAATTGAAAATAGTGATCTCATTGATGAAACTTGCAAAAATGGTTCATTTGTCATGAAAAGTAATAATGAGAAGAATCCATAAATATAAACTTAAGTATTCGATATTTAATCACCGAATGTTTGAACGTCACTTTGTGGTCGTTATAATAAACTTTAGGATTTTTTTTAGAATTCTTATTGACCTCAAAAAAATCGATAAAAATACTAAAACACAAGATCTTTATTAGTTTTAATATTCTTTTATTTTATATCGTATGCATTTCGGGCTCTTGATAGAGAGTTCATCATCAGCGAGCGTTTAATCACATTAAAGATTAAGAGGTTAACAAACATAAAGTAACCAGTTTAACATAATAAAGACAAAGAGAGAACACAATGAAAGAAAGTTTAATAATATTTGTAAAAGAAAGTATTAAAATTATAAGAAAAATAATTGATATCTATTACTTTAATAAGTTAAAAAGAGAAGACTCTATGGCACCGGGTTCCAAGTTCATCACATTATTAGTTGTTTGAATATAAAATGATTCATATGCATCTAGCTTAGATGGGTAATTAACCGTCTTTAGAAGTTTAATGTTATCTGCAATTGAAAAAACAGAGTGAGGCTCTGTGTTGCCAATATTAAAAACATGTGCAGGTATTGCATTAGAAATTTGTTTGTTTATAATTGTTCTATTGTGTTCACTTGCTCTTGCCTTCAAAGCTCGCCTCGTTTGCCCTGTGTAAGAGGCATCACAATCCTTACAATTGATTTGGTACACACCACTTCGTTCAATCATGGGACCTCATCTTTGGTAGTACCTAGTGATAAACGAAGTTTATTTGTATTGCTGTGTACAATTTTCATTTTGGCTTTCCTATAAAGATTCTGTAGCTTGTTTGTCACTCTCGGTACATATGCAAGGGCAACACGTTTCTCATTTGATTGTTGGCAAATTAAAGTCTGATTGAATAGCGTTGAGAGATTCCCTCTTTTAATTTTATCAGAATGTTTTTTAACTAATTTGTCAATTAACTCTTTGCTATATCCGTTTACCTCAGTCAAATGGAAAATATAATCATATTCAATTTTGAAATTGTGTAGACTAAGGGGAAGGCGGCACAGTCTATAAACCATAGAATGAAATGCTGCAATTTTATTTTGGTGTGTACAAAAAGAATCAAAAGTAATATAGCGATCAGTCGAGGTCGGCTTTCTATATACTGCGAATTGAATATTTCTTCCGTTACGTATGATCTTTAAATCCAGGAAAGTCAAAGTATGATCGATGTCAGATTCCTGTTCAAATGTAAATTTAATGCTGTCGTATCTACTGTTTAAGATTTTAAGAACATTGTCAACGTCTTTCCTTTTAACCACCGCGAAAGTATCATCGACGTATCGCCACCATATCCGTGGAAGCAAATCCTCTTTTCTTAAGTCAGACTCAAACATGGACATAAAGGCTTCAGCAACTAAGGGTGACAAACTATTACCCATACTACAACCCACATCAGAACTATAAAAAACATTTCTAAACTGGAATGAATTATGCGACATACATTTTTCGATTGCATTGATGTATGCGTTTAGTAGTAGTAGTAGTAGTATAATTTATTTAGTGTTATTAACTATTATATATACATTCGAATTGATTTATACAATAAATATGTGCATCTGGTATTGCTTTTTCATGGAGATGTTTATTTATAGCTTTTATTGTCACATTGATCGGTACATTAGGAAAGAGGGCAGTTACATCAAAAGAAATTAGGATCTCGTCTTCTTCAATTTGAATGTCCTTCACCTTATCAGTAAAATCAAAGCTATTCTTAACTGCAAACCCATTAAACGGGCCATACTGTTTTAATTTCGCTACTAACCATTTTGAGATGTTAGCAAAAGGTGAGCAAACACATAAAACGATCTTACGCATTTTGTCCACGGGCTTATGCACCTTAGGTAAACCATACATAAGAGGGACTTGTGGGTTGGATATACGTAAACGATTTTTGTTGATATTAAAAACTTGGTTCAAATTTTCAATTACGGCGCGGGCATCATTGATCATTTTATTCAAAGGTGATCTTCTACACACAACAAAATTGTCTTCTTGGATAGATTTCAGCATCCTATCATTATAATCACTTTTACTCATGACTAGCCGACCCGCCCAGCTCCGCTCGGGCACAAATCTTAGTTTGGTTTATATTGAACATAATAATTATTGTTTGTTTGTTACTGAGCGCTGATCTCAAGATTGGCTGAAAATCCAAATGCGGGGCAACTTGTCTCTTTGGCTCTGTCGTGTATGGCCAGCTGTAAGAAACTACACAACTGAATTTTCAAACCCATTTGGTGTTTGACAGGTTATTATTTCAATAATTTTGTATGAAAAATAACAACTTGTGTGTGTTACCACCAAATATAGGTATAGGCTGGAGTTATAGCTATTTATAGTTATCATTTAAGGATGGCTTTAGTAGTAAAATTTTATCAACATTCTAGCAAATAAAGGGGTGAAAGAAAACTGATATTTTAATAAAAAAAAAATAATTTAGATGAGGTTATCTATCCGAAAAAAGAAAAAAATTCTAAGATTCGAGTCCACTATTGCGAGTTCAATAGTTGGCATATAATGTTCAAAGGGTAGACATGTGCATTCAAGAGGACACAAGCGTCCACAAGCTTTGTTTCAAAGCGAACCTCTGTCTATCAACTCCTACTCTCACCTCCCCGCGGTGAACATCGGGTGCCTAGTACCTTTAACTGAAGATGGGGTTCCAATCCCTGTGGACGGTTTTAGGGGGCAGCAAACGAGAGAGGGGGGGAGGAGTGTTCCCACTAAGGCACTTCTCCTTCATCCAGGCGGCAGCGGAAGAATTCTCAAGATGGAATCAACGGTGGCGTCTACAGTTCCAGTTAGGCTGAACTACTTAGTGAACACCTTATACGGGCTACTACGACATATTCGGAGCTCAGGCCTATAAGGAGCGGTTAATCCGGCTCCCCGCCCTTGGAGTTATATATATAGGGTCTGGTCCTCCAGGTTGGGGGTCGTGCCGTCGGGGTGACTTCCCGGCCACGTAAAGCTATTTTAGTTGCGAAGCATCAACAAGCCTCGGATACGGACGGATTTACTGTTGACGAACCTAGCAAACGAAATAAGGACAACGAACTTCGGATCTGCACGTGGAATGTTCTGTCTCTCTATAGACCACGTGCATCCGAACATTTAGCGGAGGCCCTAGACTGCTACAAAGCAGACATCACCGCCATCCAAGAAGTGCGATGGGATGGGCCGGGCAAAAGAAAACTGAAAGACTGCGATGTATACTACGGTGACTGTTACCGACCACAAGGGCAGCGTCTTTTTGGATGTGGATTTGTTGTTAGAGGCAGACTGAGGCAAGAGGTCTTGAGTTTCAACTATGTGAACGAGCGCCTCACGACAATTCGCATCAAGGCTAAATTCGCCAACATCAGCCTGATATGCGCGCATGCCCCCACAGAGGAGAAAGATGACGACACCAAGGACGAGTTCTACGAGCTCCTGGACAAGACATATGAGCAATGCCCTAGCTATGACATTAAAATTGTCTTGGGTGATTTTAATGCCAAACTAGGAAGAGAAGACGTCTTTGGTGGCACAATCGGAAGATACAGCCTGCACGACACCACCTCCGATAACGGACTCAGGCTAATCGACTTTGCTGCGGGGCGAAACGTTGTGGTAGCTAGTACGCAGTTCCCGCATCTCGATATTCATAAGGGGACATGGCGAATTCCTGGTCAATCAACCGCCAACCAAATTGACCACATTGCGATCGACGCAAGGCACTCCTCCAGTATCAAGGATGTCCGAACGTTCCGAGGAGCCAACGTTGACTCGGACCACTACCTCGTTGTAGCAAAGGTAATGCTACGGATATCCAGACCAAAGCCAAAACAGGGAAATACTGTCAGGAAGTTCAACGTCGGACGGCTACAGTCGCAAGAAATCGCCAGGTCCTTTTCCGATCGAGTCTCTCGCGCCCTCTTAACTAGTCCTTTGCCGCCAACTGCAAACATCGAGAACCAGTGGAAAAACTGCCAGGAAGCCATCAGAGATGCCGCCTCTGACGTGCTGGGCTTCGCACGACCACCACAGCGAAACCCCTGGTTCGACGAGGAATGCCGGCAAGTACATGCAGCCAAACAACAGGCATACAAAGCGGCGCTGCATAGAAGGACCAGAGCTGCTCGCGAGCTCTACGAGCAGAAGAGGAAAGAGGAACACAAGCTTCTCAGAAAGAAAAAGAAAGAGCATGAGAAGCGCGAGATCGAGGAATTAGAGGGATGCCACTGCAGGAATGAAGTTCGGAAGTTTTACCAAAAAGTAAAAAGAACCTCCCAAGGTTACAAACCCCGAACCGAAGCCTGCAAGGACGATCAGGGGAACATCGTGGTGGAAACGCAGTCGGTGCTGAGGATATGGAAAAATCATTTCTGCAAATTGTATAACGGCGATGACGAACCGAATTCCGCTACCATGCAAATTGCACCATTCAACCTGGACGACGTAGGCCAACAATTCCGTCCACCCGATCTTGACGAAGTGAGGATAGCCATATCTAAACTTAAGTCCAATAAAGCTGCTGGAGCTGATGGCCTTTCGGCTGAGCTATTCAAAGCGGCTGGCGATGAATTGGTTAGGAGTATGCACCAGCTCATCTGTAAAATATGGTCGGAAGAAAGCATGCCCGATGAATGGAACCTCAGTATTGTTTGCCCGATCCTCAAGAAAGGCGATCCTCTGGACTGCACCAACTACAGAGGCATCAGTCTTCTTAATATCGCCTACAAGATCTTCTCTGCCGTACTTTGTGAACGCCTGAAGCCATTCGTCAACAACCTGATAGGTCCATATCAGTGTGGCTTTAGGCCAGGGAAGTCCACCATCGACCAAATATTCGCACTACGGCAGATCTTGGAGAAAACCCAGGAGTTCCAAATCGATACCCACCACCTTTTTATCGATTTCAAGGCCGCGTATGACAGCATCTATAGAGACGAGCTATATAGAGCAATGTCTAGTTTTGGCATCCCTGCCAAACTCGTCCGTTTGTGCAGGATGACGATGGAGAATGCACGCTGCTCCATCAAGGTCGGCAAAGACCTCACCGACACCTTTGATGTCAAAAAAGGTTTTAGGCAAGGCGACGCGCTGTCATGCGACTTCTTCAACATCGTTCTTGAAAGAATAGTGCAAAACTCTCACGTCAACACCAGAGGCACAATCTTTCAAAAGTCCGTCCAATTACTCGCTTACGCTGACGACATTGACATAATCGGACGAACAAAGCGTGATGTCAGTGGTGCTTTTGTGAGCATTGAGAAGGAAGCCAAGAAGATGGGTTTAACGGTGAATGAAAGCAAAACAAAATATATGCTGTCCACAAGAAAGAACACCCAACACCGACGTCTCGGACAGAACGTCACTATAGACAGCTATAATTTTGAGGTAGTCAGAGACTTTGTCTACCTAGGATCCGCTATAAACTCAGCGAACGACACCAGCGCTGAGATCAAACGAAGAATTACTCTTGCCAATCGCTGTTTCTTTGGGCTAAGAAGGCAATTGAGAAGCAAAGCCCTCTCTCGAGCAACTAAACTGTCCCTGTATAAGACGCTTATCATCCCGGTCCTGATGTATGGTGCAGAGGCATGGACACTGCTAACAGTGGATGAGAACGCGTTAGGCTGTTTTGAGAGGAAAATTCTCCGGGTGATTTTTGGTCCCGTCTGCATAGATGGGGAATGGAGAAGAAGATACAACAACGAACTGTATGGGCTGTACAGCGACACCGACCTAGCCACAAAAGTGAAAAGCCAACGACTGAGATGGCTGGGTCATCTAGAGCGAATGGACACCAATGCTCCGGCCCGGAAAGTCTTTGAATCCAACCCCGTGGGACAACGCAGTAGAGGTGGACAGCGTAAAAGGTGGCGCACGCAAGTGGAAGAGGACCTCAACCAACTTGGCGTGCGAAACTGGAGACAGCTAGCTAGAAACCGAGCCGGCTGGAAGAAGCTTGTTGGTTGAGGCCCTGGTCCACCCCGGACTGTAGCGCCACCTTAAGTAAGTAAGTAAGTAAGTTGGCATATAAGGCGATTTTCTTTTTTAGTTCAGAATACAGCTCTGAATAGAGAAGTAAAAAAAGCTTATTAAAATGATTAAAAAAGTTAGATATGTATAGTGAAAACTTTGCAATACTTTATTTACGAACAAAAATATAAAACGACATGCGATGATGCATTAAATCCTGTAAAAATGCCTAGGTATAATACGGAGTGATATTTTTCATTTCACATGTAAGGTTTTTTTTTCATATTTAAGATATGGGAAGTGATATTTTTTAGGTCACATTATCGTAGAATACCTACTTTTAAACTGATATAAATACTTCTTGACAAAGATACAAAACCGACATGATAGATAGGAGATACAGCAGAAAGAACTACGGGCACTTAACGGATTTGAGCGCCTTGCAATCACCAACAAAAACGAACCCGCCCTGGAGTACAATTTTTCATTTGACAGTTCAATTTCTACTAAATCTCTGGATTAAAGTACATTTTTATTTCCATCTAATTTTCTTTTTTTTTAAAAGCCAAATGCCATGAAATACCAAATTAAAAGTATTCTACGATAATTTATTTACCTTAAAAACATCACTTCACATTACTTTATGTGGAATTATCAGACACAACTCACTTGTGAAATGAAATGTTTTTACACTCCTTATAATAGGCGTTTTTACGGGATTTAACGTACCACCACAAATTGCTTTATATATGGCTTAGTAACTGCAAGTATTCACTATACTTATTTTGTTTCACTTTTTTATTTATTTTAATAAACTTTTTTCACTTGTTTTTGTTTGTTGATTTGACAGATGAACCTCGATTTTTGTTTTTATTTTTTGAGATCTTGCTGCCTCACTCACGTACACTATACAACGCTTCCTTTATTCAAATGTGGTTTTCCTTTCGACCAAAAAAGTCGACTTTTTTCTGATTTTTTCGACCTGAGATCAACTTTTGCTTTCCATTCAACCAAAAAAATCGATTTTTTTTTCGATCTCAGGTCGATTCTTCAAATCTCAATTTTTAGCAAGATTTACACGCATTTGCACACACACCAAAATAAACTGACATAAATCTGAACGTATTAGTTTGCATTCGGCATTTCGCAGTGTTGTTTACTTTCGATAAGAAGGTGGTGTTTGTTGGACAAATTCATCAATAGAAAAATAGTCACTAACACAATTGCAAAAGCAAATCAAATCTCATTTTGTGTTCTATTTACCACTAAAAAATTATGATCTGACCACCAAATCTGAAATGGTTGAATGGAAAACCACAAAAGAGTCGGCATGACTCTTTCTCTTTCTTAAATAGGTTGATAAAAAACTGGACGAAACATTTGTGTATCCTAAAGCAGCGTCCACATTATGTTGAATTGTGTAGGCCTACATCTTTCATCTACAATAGGTGTGTTTTTTTCTTGCCCGAATGGGCTTGAACGAAAATAACGACGTTGGGCTAGGCGATTTACATGTTAAATGTAACCACAAACCAAGCCCCTTTGGGCTTAGCAATTCCCATAGAATTTTCGGGACTTAACTTAAGCCCAGATAAAAACTGTGTTACCGGCACGAATTTCATACTTGTTATCGATAGTGTGTATGGAAACTCCATTTTTGTTTCTGTGTTGGCATAGCTAAGCGCCGATGCCTTTTTTTCGTCCAAGCCCATTAAGGCAAGTAAAAAAACACACCTAATGCTGAATAAATGAATTGTCACTAAGTGAAAGAAGAAAAACCCAAGCTTGGGAAACTTGGTGAATATTTCACGTTACCAAACAGGTATATTAGCTGCGTTTTTTTGTATGTCCATATGGAGTTTGGCGAAAAAAACGACATCGGGACATTTCAACATTTGCCTTGGTCTGCCATTTTGTTCTGAACTATATTACCAACAAACATTTGACATTTCTATACAAATTATCGATAACACAACGACAATGGTAGTCTGGCAGTACCGTTTTATCGGGACAAAAGTTAACTCCAGTTAATTATCTGGACTTAGCTAACTCTATATGGACATAGCTGTTGTTGTATTTAACATGTAAATTGTTTTGCTTTGTTGTCGTTTTTTTCACACAATTTTATCTGGACATGCAAAAAAACACAGCTATTATTTGCAAAATCGTGTCACTACGTTTACACGTCGTCTAAATGACAATACTTAATGACAATCAGCTCTGCCATTTATTTTATGACGAAAATATTGGCGAATATTAAAACCAATGTCATTAATGGAAAGTAAAAGTCAGTTTGTTCACAGCTTATCATCTTTAAGCAATGATTATTACAACTGGTAAATCATCGAATGTCGTTATCTAACAATACTTTGCTACATGAATCCATAGTTTCATTTGTTTATTATCGAAAGACTTTTAAATTCATATTAAAATTAGAATCAACTGTGAACAAACTGGCCATTAGAGCCAGTTGTACAATCTTGGTTCAAATTTTGATCCGTGGTTCAGCTATTTGAACTCCGATTTCGGTGGATATGTATGTGATAAAATCGAGTTGTACAATAGTTGAACTCCAGTTAATCCACCAAAATCGTTGAGTTAAAATTACTGAACCACGGGTCAAAATGTACACCTTGCTCTTAACGGTAGAAATAACGGCAAATTTTCGCTCGTGAAAAAAAACATGGGTTGAAGAGTTGTTTAAAAAAAAATGTTTTTGCATTTTCAATACATGTAGAATACAAACGAAACATACAAATTATTTTCATTATAAAAATAAATCACCCTAATTTTTACATTCATTCAACCAAAAAGAATCAGAGGCAAACGCCGTGTTTTTAAGGGCAGGTATTTTTATCTTCGCTTAAACAAAATTTTCATGTTAAATACAACAACAATACAAAATTATACCAAATTTTTGTTGTATTTTTAATAAGTATTTTTTTAAGTGGAGATAAAAATGCTGTAAAAAACACGGCTAAAAAGTCACTGTGTAATTCAGTCGTTCAACTTGATGTTTCGACCATGTTAGATTTAAAATGAAGAGTGAACAGAAATCTCGCTGAACTGATTTTTTCTTTCAATTCTATAAAGTGAAATCCGGCACAGATACATTAACAGTAACATTTATTGTTTTGGTTTTAGTTTTTTTTTTTTACCCCGCCGTGGATTTTTTTATTGAAATTATTCAAGCAAACTTGAAAATTTAAATTTATCTACTTAAAATCTGTGCATATTTGTATAAAATTTCAATTTACCAATTTCATGTAAAAAAAAGAAAAAAGTTCACCGATGTACACAATTCAACAGTGTGTACGCCACTTTAAAGATACACAAATGTTTCGTCCACTTTCCTGTCTTTTAAGAAAGAGAAAGAGTCATGCCGGTTATTAAACTCTCAATAGTGGATTCGCTGCGAATCATAGAGTGTTCTCTTTTTTCCCGTCAAAATGTAAATAGATTCTTATGAATTCAACTTTCAAAAATAAATTTTTAAAGTTTTTCATATTTAAATAGCGGAGTTTTAACAAAATTTTAACCCTAAAACGATCCTCATATTATAAACTTTCAACCATCAAAAGAAAGTTTTGGAATCAGGTATGTAGTTTCTGAGATTAGCCCTCACAAACAAACAAACAAACAAAGCAAGATTAGAGCTTTATTAATATAGATAGATAGAAGATTATGACTTGGTTACCTTTGTCAGCTTTCAAATAAAACACGTTTCGTTGTTTAAAGCTAGAAAGAGCTTCATTCCACTTCACTGTGTCTCTATCGTTTGTTTTTAATGATTTTTGTTTTTTGATGTGAATAGCGGCACAATCTCTTATTTCTTTTTTGACCTCCAATGGTTTAAATTGGATCGATATCTGCTACAAGGTCGAGTAGAGGAGTAACTAGCGGTTTTATTGTGAAGTTCAAACCTCTGTTTAAAAGGTCTAACTCATTTGTGTTGAAAATTTCATCGGATAAATTCACAACTAAGCCTTCTACCTTGTCTACACAAGGTTTTTTCACTATTGGATTTTTTTCCAATAAAGAAATTAATTTTGTATTTGTAAATATGGTCACCACGGAAAAGAATCATAGATTGTTTCTGCATAAAAACATAAAATGTGGAGTCATTCAAATCTTTGGTAATTTTCAAATGTAGATTATAGGTTTCAAGTTCCAATTTATCCAGACGACTGTAATGATACATAATCTCAAACTTCAACCAAGATCGTTTAGCTAAATAAATAACTTTATCAGTACGATGGTTTTTAATGGCACAATTAACTTGGATAAAATTTGGAAACACATTGTTTGCTTTGCACTCCTCCAAGAAGAGAATATCGGCTTTTATTCGTTTCATTTTTGCAATTAATTATTTTTTATTTTTTTCATTTTAAGTTTGAATATTATTTTTTTAAACTATTTACAATACAAATTTTACTTAAAAAGCATATTAGAGAATGGATTTGTGGCTTTTAAAAAAGCTATAGGGTGGCACTGTAAGTGTTCCCGTTGTTTTTTAATAATTTTTTTTTCTCTTTAGGGTCAACTTTTTAGAAAATTATCCCTCCCGTCTGAACGGGGGGAAATAGACCCCCCCCTCGGATACGTTTTTCTCTCGTCTGAATCTAATCTATATGCTATATGATTTTTGTTTTAAGCGTTATAAGGATCACCCTAAACCCATAATAAGGGGGTATATGAAAAAATTAGGAAATCTTTTTTTCAATTTAAAGCCATTTGATGCCTATCCAGCTCGGAATTTCAAAAAACCCCAATATAAGAACCGCCCTAGTACACACGCCCTTCACAATAGAGTTGTGTGCTCTTTAAATGATGAGTTTTATGACTTCAAAATCAACTATTGTATATTAACTATTATTAGAAAAATAACGCACCAATGAGCTTTGTTCCATTTTTCAATGTTTTCCATCCTAGTTACAGAACGTAGGCACTGGAAAAGACCAACGAATTTAAAGTCGAGACTCACCATCTATTCATCGACTTCTAAGCTGCATATCATTAATCGTTAGCTATAAATGGCCATGGCTGAATAGGGTTTCGGCAAGGAAATGCGCTACCATGTGATTTCTTCAATCAATTTAATATTTTTGGCGAGTTTCATGAGTGTAAGAGTTTTTCTTGGGTGTTATGGTACACATTCTACACTTGCCCCTCCCCCATAAGAAAACACCATGGATATTTTTAGGGACTGATATCAACATTATATATATAGAGGCTTTTACGGCAGTTGAAGAACAGGCGAAATTTGTTGGTATCAAGTAATCGAGGACAAGACTAAATGCATGCTTTCAAGAAACAATGAAATATCTGTAACAGGCTAGTACAAAACATCACTGTTGATAGCAACAACGTAGTTAAGGAGTTCATCTATCTAGGAGTAAACATTAATCCCACAAACAACATTTAAATGGGTACCCAACGAAGAATTACCCAAGCAAACCGGTGCTACTTCGGTTTGGCGCAACAGAAAGGTTCAAAACTCCTCACACGAAAGACGAAATGTACGCTCTATAAAACCGTTATACTCCCAGTCCTGCTCTATGGCGCCGAGTGCTAGACGATAAGCAAAAAGGGAGAGCTGATACTGGGCTCCCACGAAAGAAAAATTCTTCGTAGGATATTCGGTGCTGTGTGCGAGAAGGGCGAATGGAGGAGAAGATACAACCGCGACACATGAGCTGTATCAATATGTGGATGTAGTCCAGAAAATCAAAACACTGCGAATCCCAGCCCCCAGGTTCGAGAGAACAAAAAAAACCGAACCTCCGGTTTAAAGACCAAACCATCACTGGATGACTGGAAGCAGTGCGCTCGGTACCGTAGAGGATGGAAGGCTGCCGTGTCTCAGGCAGTAAGCAAGTAATTAATATTATAACTCGGAAAAAACGTTTCTCTTTATTAGGTGGGTGGGAATCGAAGTAAGACCTTCGGCACGACAGTCCAACGCACTAACCATTACGCCACGAGGTTGGAATGTCCAATGCTTCGTGGCGAAGGCTTAGCAACGTATTCCAATTCGCATTCAAAGGATTTTTTTCCTTATACATGTGGTAAGGCTAAAGAACGAATCTCTATATTTTACAGTGCGTCCGAAGTTGGGCACAGATCTAATTATATTTGCACTCCTGACTTGATTATTGTAAGGGGGAAATAGTTTCCAGAGAGAAATGCAGCTTGTTTCTTCATAAGAACATTGTATGTAAACAAGTGATAAAAAAGAGGCGGCAACATTTCTATGATGTTCAAGAGTGTCAATAGTTTAGTTGGTAGAACTATTCTCTATAAATCTTAACGCTTTGTTTTTGATCCCAGATCAGGGGTAAGAAAACAGGAGCACGAAAACCATATTAACAGTCATTTAGAAATTTTCGTTCTTCAAGATAATTCACGACTTTCTATGACCATAGAAAATGGTGAAAAACGATTCTCTTTTTTTTAGGGACGGGCATATGTCCATCTAGCAGCAGATTGTTGAAGAGCCCTTGTTCAAAACCTTTTCCACCACCCGAGTGCTATAGACAATTTGTATTCTTGAGCTGTTCTTTTTATAATATCTCGAAAACCTGACTTGATGGAGTAATTCGGTAAGCGGATTCCAATTCAGAGCATCAAAGTATTTGAAAAACCACATTTTGATTTCTGTGGCAAAATCAGTGTTGACCAGTGATATTTCAACATCTTAAAAATACAAAGTCGTGGATCGAGAAATTTCAAATTTCATTTTGTTCCCTTTTCTCAAGTTCTCAGTATAAAAATTAAGACAGAAAACTTTGCCGATGTTAAGGTCGTAAATACAAATTTCATCCAATGTATATTTTGGGTCGAATGCTAACCATTCAATATTTTACTTAAGAATGGGAACAAAATTTTTCAATAAAATTGTATGTGGATTTAAATTTAAAAAATATGTTACATTTGAAGGATCAATTAATCAACTCACCTTGCTCGAAAACAAGCTATTGGATTTCTTTTCACTCATTGGCATGGCATTCGACAGCTTTATAATAGTTTCAAAATCAGCCGATCGAATTTGTTCCTTAAATTCTGGATAGAGTGCATAAAGAACACCCTCGGTATCTTCACGATCTTTCTTAAGAACATTTTGCAGCGAAGCAAAAACACCCATCCAAACAGTCCATCGAATAGGGTTGTCTTCAATGTGCTTCATCAAACGACGCACCAGTGCCTTAAAAGAGAACAACAACAAAAATTAATTCTATATTTTAAAACTACATAAATCTCATTCCTTTACCTTTCCCTTGCGAACACTCATCATAGCAACAACTTTGTCCAGAGCTAGGCCAGCAAATAATCTTCCCAGGAGTACTTCTTTTGGTTCCAACTCGTATGAAAATTTGTTCCTCAAAGCTGGATTTATTGCGGCTGCAGTGGTGTCGGCTGATTTTTCATCGCCAGTTAACACTTTGTTTGCGTTCTCCATTTGTTCCAATAATGCAAGGCGTTCATTTTCCTTCTTTTTCTATATTTTATTAAATGAAGAGTTAGAAATCTAAAGATAAACTGTCGTTGCAAAACTCACCTTCATAATGATAGTTGCAATAGCAGCTGGATTATCCAGGTCCTCCAGCTTCAAAACAATCCTGAACAGGGTCTCAATGTGCAGCAAAATGTGACGTGACTTCCTCTGAGCCGATAACTCAATATTGGTGCTCAATTGTGGGCTACCCTCGGGCCCCATAATATCCATATCGATAATCTTTCTAGGAGCTGTGACACTGCCGTATTGCAGTTTTCCCAGCGAGTTCTCGAACTTCAGAGGAGTAAACACATACTTCCGCTGTTGTTCCTGGTCGTTCTTCGTCTCCGAATTCCTGCGTTCACGATTATTTTGGCCGTTACGATTATTCGTGCCATTTTTGTTTCCCAATGACACCAGTATAAGCTGTGCATGGCCTTTCGGTTGAGTGAGAGGATGATTCAATTGGTTGTCCTTGTGGGTCTTGCTCTGACCAGAGTCGCCACTTAGTTCCGCTTTGCGCTGCCTAAACACAGTGTAATAATAGTCGTCTATGTATGGTGTGTCGGTATTGAGCTGCGTCAGCTGAATGCTTATCAGCCAATGTTTGTCCCGGGTACTCATCAGGTTGGCATATTCGTCATACTCATCGGGCAGGTTGCCATTCGAACGTAGCCCACCACTGCCATTGTTCTGGTGATGACTATTACTGCTGGTGCTGTTGCTGCTGTGTTTCCGTTCAATGCGATTGTGCTGCTGCATTTGTTGTTGGTGTTGTTGTTGCTGCAGCTGTTGATGCGGGTTAATGCTCATGCTATTGTTAGGCGACGTAAAGTTGTGACGCACATTCGAGAGCATTGGATGATTTTGCTGGATCTCTTGCACCAGGCGTTGATTGAACATGTTATAGGCTGACGCAGATCCCACGGTTGGGTTCATCAAGCTCAGATGGGGAGGCATTCTAGGCGGTACCATGGGAGGGGCGCCAGGGCGCATCGCATTGAAATTTGGATGCATTGCAAAGTTGTTGAGAGCAACGGGCAAATTCGGCATAGGACGCGGTGGATAGTTGGGAAGTTGATGCGGACCTGGGATTCCTGGGGGAAATAGCGGAACTGCTGGAAACCCTGGCGGCAGCTGACCTCTATGGTGGTTTGGTGGCCCACCCTGATGGATAAGGTTATTAAGTGGATGTTGGGGTGGCAGGTTGTTGAAATTTGGCCGAGGACTATTGAAGCCTGGTGGTGGGCCTGCTGCGTTGGGAAACGGAAACTTAAATTGCTGCTGTTGTTGTTGATGATGCTGTTGCTGCTGTTGTTGCTGTTGAAGAGGGTGATGATTAGCTAGATGTTGCTGGGGAGTTGTTGGCTGATGGTGTTGCTGTGATGGTTGGGTGTGTGGTATTGTCGGTGTCTTGGGCTTTGGAGTCGAAGCAATCATTTGGCTTGCATGAACCGCTTGCCTTTGATGTTGCTGAAGCTGTTTGTGTTGCTTCTGTTGCTGCTGTTGAGTAATTATGCTTCTCTCGATATCTTCTAGAGTGCAAATTTTTGGGGTAGTTGTACCAGGATTTGACTGCATTCCGAATTGAGAAGGCCGATTGCCTTGTTGCACTGCTTGTTGCTGTTGTTGTTGTTGTTGTTGCTGATGTTGATTTGATTTGACGCTCGACGGTCGTTGACCACTGTTGGAGCTGTTGAATGGTGTTGGGAAGTGTTCTCGAAGAAACGCTTCAGGATTCGAATATAACAAAGCGTGCCTTTTATCATTGCTATTGCCCATTATATTGGACGTTGATTGCGCAGATCGAGAAGCAACAACAGGATTAGCCCAAACGAGAGGATCCAGATTAATGCCGGCATCGCTGTCATCGAATGCAATGTCGACATCATCCAATTTCATTCCAGATAGATTTATTTCTAGATCGGAGTCCTCTTCATTTTTGTTCAGTTTGGAAGATGCTTTACTGGTGTTGCTATTGCTGTTATTCGGCACATCTTTAACATCGTCCATACGAACCAGATTCTCGTGAACCTCTTCCCAGTCACCATTTATGGCTGACCCGAATGTAAGGTCATTTAAGGCATCATATTCTTCTTCGGAAGGTTCAGCGATACGCCCTCCTCCATCATCGTCCAACTTGAATAAAAACACACAAGAATGCATTAGTAGTGTTTTATTTTTGCACGCGTATATATTATAGTCTAGAAATAAAAATGCATAAAAGAACGAACTGTCTATTTAAAAAAAAAAATTGCATGAAATTTGCTGCACGCCGATGTCAAACTCGTGATAACTAATACTACTGTTTGATCTTAGTCAAATGGAAAAATCCTTACAAAATCTTCATGAACAAACCTACAAAAACTGTAGTGAACAAAACAGTTAAGCGAAAAAAAAAACTTCAAAAGAGTCTGATCAACTTGTCATACAAAATTAGGTAATGGAAACCGAATGTGCATTTTTGAAAGGATCGTTCTGTACGTATCCGAAGAACACACCGTGCTACCCTTCAGCAAATTGATGCAGACACGTAATTAAAGCTTTCTTGAAATTAATGAGCACACAAAATGAAGGCAGTATCATTCTTTCTTCGATCATACATACATACATGGTGAATTGTTTCCCAAAAGTTGGAAAGCTGCACTCATTGTACAACTAAAATTCATTTAATGCCTTTTCACAAACTAGCGTGTTGATGGAAAATTTAAATAAACAATGTTAATTGGCATAGTGCGGGCGCAGCTTTAGAAACCACCATTTCTTTGTTTTAAAGCTCATTCTTAGAGGTGAGTTTAAGGACTTAATAGTCTTCAAAATTTAGCCTTTAATAGGGTGAATTGGGGTTAAACAAAAATATAGTACCCAATTTCAAAATTCTTTCTGCGTTTTGAAAAGCAAGTTATTAAAATAAAATGAGTGAAATGGAATTAAAAAAATGTTCACACAGTTTTAGGAAAAAAAAACAGGAGTTTCAAATCGATACACACCACCTCTTTATCGATTTCAAAGTCGCATATGATAGCGTCCCTGACAGACTCGTTCCTTTGTGCAGGATGACGATGGAGAAATTTCGCTGCTCCGTCAAAGTTGGTAAGAAAACCACCGAACGTTTTGATGTCGAGAAAGGTTCGAGGCAAGGCGACGCGTTATAATTCAACCTGTTTAACATCGTGTTTGAAGCAATTGTACGCAACTCGAAAGTCAAGAGAGGAACAATTTTTCAAAAGTCTGTTCAACTATGCAGATGATATTGAAATCATGTGGAGAACGAAGCGAGCTGTTAACTGGACGTTCGCAAGTATTAAATCGGAGGCGGCGAAAATGGGTTTGGCTGTTAATGAGGACAAGACGAACTATGTGCTTTTAGCCGCGTTTTATTATCGCTCATAACCCATATGGTTCACTTCTTGAAAATAAAACGATGCGGGTTAGTGCAAAACAGTGCTGTATATCAGTCTCTTTTTGTTCTTATGTTTATGTGTTTTTCATGTAAACACTTGTCTCTTTTCTTCTCTATTCCTAACAGTGCTGACAAATCGCTGACATCATTCACAATGGTAAATCTGCCGGTCAGAGTGAAAACCTATATCTGGGCTATTGAAATTAACCTCGATAGAAACCTAGATCCCATGTTGTTTTTGTAATACATGTTAAAAAATAACATCGACCCAGACCCAGAGGTAATAAAACGCAGCTATTATCGAGAAAGGAATCTCAACATCGTCGACACGGGCAAAACGTCACGATGGATAAAAAGGCATTTGAGTAGTAAAGCCCTCTCTCAAAGAACCAAGGAGACCTTACATATGACCCTAATCATCCCGGTCTTGCTTTATGGGGCAGAAGCATGGACCCTGTCAAAAACGGATGAGAATCTACTTGGGTGCTTTGAAAGGAAAATTCTTCGGGTGATTTGCGGTCCAGTCTGTATCGATGGAGTATGGAGGAGAAGATTTAACAACGAGCTTTACGGGCTCTACAGCCACTACGACCTGGTCAAAAAGCTGAAAATATAGCGACAAAAATTTCAAAATGTGACTAATTTTTTCTTAAGAAAATGGCTCCAACGATGTGGCTAACAAATTAAGAGTTTAAATGAGAATAATATATAAAAACTATTTATCGCAAAACTTTTCTTATTTCTTGGTTTCTCGGAAACGACTCTAGCGATTTGGATGAAATGTTCAGAATTTGTTCTTACAAGAAGGTTAAGGAAGGGGTTTTAAGTAAAATTCCCTTCTAACATGCCTACTTTCAAATTGAGTTTTTCCTGAAAGTAAACAAATCAATCCATGAAAACTTAAGTAATTTATTTCCACCCAATGCCTCTTCCATTTGTCCTATATTTTGATTTTATTCGTTTATACGTAACTAAAAAGCTACAAAATTTTTGTAATGAATTTAAAAATGTGTTTTTTTTTTTTTGAAAATCCACCTACTACCACGCCCACTTATAAACACCACCTGACTCAAGCTTCGATTTCTTCGTTGTTCGCTGCTCGAATATTTTATTGCAGCTCCAATATATAGACATAGCGTACACGGAACAACGAAGTTTTAAACGATAACACCCAATACGAAAACCGAAGAAATTAAAAGGCCTTTTGGTAGACTTTGTTCGTTGTCTTAATACCACAACTTACCCCCTCTTATCCTCAAAAAACAACCTTGTGAAATATCAAATATTTTTAGTCTTTTTATCCTTCATTCGCATGGTACAAGAAAAGTTTTCAGCAAGTTTTATTAATTTATCTGGGCCTAGTGACTTACAACTCTCAACCATTCCTGTGCGCGTGTTGTTGGCAAAAATGGTGGGGACCTACAGGTTTTTCCGAGTCCGAACGGCTAGATGATAGAAGCACTTATTCATGGCAAGTATACTCTTGGAAGATTTGTCAGTTCCTCAGATGAAACATTTCTGTTCTACGTGGCACGGCGGGGAATCGAGCGCACACCTTTCTATAATTATTCACGGATCACACGCCGTTCAACATAATGAAAGTTATTCAAACTGTGTATATTAGGGTGGCCCTTTTTTTAAGAAGCTTTGAGCACCCTTTTTTTTCATTGACATCTTAAAACACTGCCCATTTTTTTTTTTTTTCAAATCACTTTAACACATACCGCATTGAGCTTAAAGCTGATGCTCCTATGAGAGTTAGGGC
Source organism: Dasysyrphus tricinctus (assembly GCA_963921185.1). NCBI lineage: Eukaryota > Metazoa > Arthropoda > Insecta > Diptera > Syrphidae > Dasysyrphus > Dasysyrphus tricinctus. The sequence goes on from OY992530.1 coordinate 116,889,637, forward strand.
TATTCAAATCCTTTTTTTGTTCCAAAAATAACGGTACTTGCTATACAACCGTTATGAAAAAGATTATTTATCTCAAAAACGGCACAACGATTTCGATAAAAATTCTAAAAATGTTTGTTTAATTACATATTTCAATATTTTTAACAATTCTTCCAAGCAACTTGAACTTATTGAGCAAGCACAAAGTTCCTTTTATTTTTTTTTTTTTTAAGCAAGAGTAGGTAACAGTTTTGAAAATGCACTCCATTAATTCTGTAAATCAAATTTTTAATAGCCCCCGGTTTTTGTTGGTTTTATGAAAAATCAAATTAAAATTTTCAAACTCATTGCGGCATGTGTAATACAATCCGATTACCGTAAAATTTGTTTGTACATGTTGAAGAACAATGAAGAAGAACAAACAAAAACGGTGCTTAGTAAAAATAAACAATTTTTTTTCCTCCATACAAATAAGGAACACCCTAGCGTATATGGGTAAAATGAGGAACTTCTATTTGTAAAAATGAGGTTAGGACCAAAAAAATGTGTATTACATACAGTGACTCAACTTTCTAAACTTATGGTGGAAGGGGCTTGTGAATGTTTAGGTATAGTATAGAAGTCGGCCGGTTTCGCGAACGTCATCTGCGTCAAAAATGCATTTAGAGATCTACGGTGGAATTCTGCCATTGGGTTGACGATTAAATTGCACTTAAAACTTATCGCACACATCGCCAAAATTACCACAGCGTGTTTACATTTACAATAACTTGGTTGGCCACCACAATCTCCTAACATAAATTCGATCTAAAAAGAACTAGTTAATCTGCACATTAACTGGTTTTCGCATTTTAACGGTAACATTTTCCGAAAAACGAAATTTGAAAGACATTTTTGGGCGTCTTAAAAATGTACCATCATATGACATTAAATCTTTTTAATAATGAATGACACATGACGTGAAGAATAATAAAGTTTGAGTTGTTTGGTGTCAGTTTGGTTCTTCGGAGTTTAGTACAAAACCAAATTCACTTGCACCAATGTTCCAGTGTAGCCTTTTCCGTGAAGCAAATATTTGACCGTGCACACGATAGTCATTTTATTGTTATGTGAAGCAAGAGTATTGTCAAAACGTAATCGTCTGGTGATAATCGAGTTACGGAATGACTACCCTGTGTAAGCTACATGCATTTTTTTTAGTCTCTAGGTAAGTTAAGTTAATTGAGAAATTTGTAAACTCAGCCAAATTCGAGATTGTGAAAATAACCTCCGATAATTTTTTTTCGCAAATCCCTTACATGTCCGAAGCCAGATAGGCAATGCAGGATTCGTGTCATAGAAGGGGAGAGGGGGGTCAGTTGAAAGATTTGACGCTGGTCAAGAGTTAAAGCCCGATTATCCCCCTTGTGAGGAATCAAAAGTCACAAGCTCTTGTGACGATTGTTGTGATTCGATAACATCTTGGTATTCTCCCTCTAATGGTCACAAGGAAATTCACAACATTTTGTTGGCAGCTTCTTGACCGATGAGCTCTACGAGCAAATCGCAACAAACTATATCAATACACCGACAATATGTATGCAGTTTTTCTGTCCCATAAATACAAAGCAAATTAATATAGCGCCTTTTCCGTATACTTTTGTTTGAGAAATCAAAGAATTTAATTATACATTGTGTTCCCTTTCGCACAGAGAACATGTCGTCTTAGATAGAATATAATTCAATAATTTGTAAAAACTCAAGCAATGTGTGCGTTGAGTGTGACCTGGGGGCCAATTCTGGTTCTGTGAAAAAGTGAATCGAATAAATCGTTTTCACATTCGCTGCCAACCATTGCTTTCACTTTTTCGATTCATTTGCCACAAATAAGCGATTCTGGTTCTGTGAATGAAAACTATATTATCGATGCTAGAACCACCTTACCATTTCTCCTGAAAACTGCACGATTCTCTCAATTTACTTGTGTTTTTGAAGAGAACAGAGAAATGCGTGAGATAGGAACACTTTTTTCTGTATGGATTTGACAGAGAGAGAGATATGATTGAATTTGTCATTGCTTGTTCGTATTCACGCTTTCATTTTGGATATTCGCTTCCGAATGACGGCGTGAAAGCAAATTATTCATAATGAAAGTTTTTGATGTTTGGTTGCACATTTTCACAGAACGGGAATCGGAATTAGTGTGAAAGCGTGAAAAATTGTTCGTTTCATTTTTCACAGAACCAGAATCGGCCCCCTGCTCTGGAGGAGATCACAATTTCGATTGTATTTGTGGCTCTCACCAGCAGAGAATATGAAATAAAGAAGCCAATCCTTCGTACGTTTCACCCCCCAAAACCCATTTGTTTACATTGTTGTATTTGTAATTTCATTTCGTGTCGAAGATATAGATGTGAATTGCAACAACAACAAGACCTGTGCTGAATGATGTGCTGAATGACTAGTTGATTCTATGTGTGCGTTTTGCACTGCCCAGCAGGAAATTTGCTCCTCAATGAAAAATAAAGGTGCATTCCTCGTCGAAATCATCTGTCACATTCGTTGAGGAGAAGCTCTGCATAGATTTCATTCATTGAAAGTCATGCAAAAGGTAAGTAGATTGCCATTCCAGTTGCATCTTCTGCTTTGCTCTTGAAAAAGGTAAAGAAAATACGAAACAAAGCAATAACCTTTTTTGACATCATAAACTCAAATGAATTCAATACTGAACGGGAGAGATAATTCCTGTACCTTTTCAGTGGTTATTGCAATCCACACAGCATTGCGTGTTTTATACCTGCTATGCGAAAGAGAAAACAACCTTTTCTTTTCTTCCGCATCAAAAAGTTGAATGAATTCTATATAAACCGTGATACGAAGATTTCCTGCATACAAAATTATGCATCCTTTCAGTGGTTTGTTTGCTCTGATTTGTTACGGTCGTAGCTGTAGGTAGATACATATTTCTTTTTTCTGCCTGTTGAATAAGATATTTGACCTGAAACAAAAAATTCCGATGCGAAAGTAAACCTTTTTTGTTTTGGTTTTCCTCGATCGGTCACGTGAAATTTCCTTGTTCTAGAATATACTAGAATAGATTTTGTGATCGAAGAGAAAAGACGTATATTTTTTAAGTGTTTTTCAATCAAATTGATAAACATGTTCCTATTTGATAAAATTATAACCATGACCCAGGAGACTAATCACATTCATCTAGGTAATTATATTTTATATTAGATTATTTTCTATAACTCTTAAAGTTTGTATTCCTCTATTCCTTAGCTCCAAATTGAACAAGTATGACGATGATCATCATTTATAAGAAAATTGCAGCCAAAAAGACGAGGAAGTACCTACTTTCTAAAATCGAACAAACATATACGTATGGTTATTTGGAATTACATTGTTTGTTCTGTTTATCTTCTTTATTTTAGGTACTTTAAAAAACTAACTATCCACTTTTCTCTTTAATATTTTATTAGTTAATAAACTTCTTAAATACATTATACTAGTTGAATTTATTTTATTGTATTCGTCATAAGTCCAGCTTCATTCCAGATGCTTCGCTTCTTTTGATGAAATCAAAGAAGAAATGCATAATGATTTCAGTCACATTTTTTCTTCGACGAAAACATCCCCTCACAGTTGACCCATTTTTCATGTATTCATTCGCGTTGAAGAAAGCATCACATAACGAGAACCATTTTTTTCTGATAAGAAAATGAAGTTATGAATTCGAAAGTGCCATGAGCATAGTGATTTCATTACAAAATATTCATGGATAGAGTGTGTAGGTACTTCCTTCCAATGACAAGCCCATGTTAAATTCATGATAGGATTCCCTAGGAAATTCATGGGTGCAGCTCCTTTTTCGTGAGGAAAAACCTACTTCTTCAGTAGTGAATTTTTGGAAATTTCCTACTGGGTGCTTTTCACTAATACTTTGCAAATCTAATACATCAGCTGTTCGCTTCCAGCTTGTAGGCAAATCAAATTGACAGCTGAGGATTGACTTCTTTATTTCATATTCTCTGCTCACCAGTTATGACTTTAAGGGGAGAATACGAAAAAATCACAAAATTAGTTTCACCACTTCTTGTGACTTTTGAGGTATCAGTGATGATGGGGAGAATAGGGCTGTTAGCTTCACATAAAGGCTCCTATTATGACTTGCAATTCGCCGAGTCGAACTTTCGACTCAACTCGAACGTTTGACTTTTCAAAAATAAAAACTAAGATTTTGTTCAAAGTCACTGAGAATTACAGTTCGACATCGACGATATAGGCAAACGTTTGCTAAAGGCATTGAGTGGCGTTTAAATTTTCCAAATTTTAGCCATTTAAGGCGAACTTAATTCAGGCGAGTCGCAACCGGTGATTCGACAGTCACATTTGAACGTTCAACTCGGCGAATCGCAAGTCATAATAGGTACCTAAATTGGGGTTTTGTATGTAAATGGAAAAGCCATACAAATGCAGTGCATGCTGCGAAGAACACGAATCTCTCTTGATTTGAAATCAAACTGCTTCAGGGAGGGGTAAGTTAATATTCAAATTGTAGTTTTGTTTGTTTTACTGTTTTTTTTTTTTTAGTAAATCAACTAGAAAAAGCTTTTGACTTTTTTCAAGATATCGGTACTGCTAAATTCAAGCATTTATAACATTACTTTTTTTCTCTTCGGGGTTTCTCACCTTAAGATATTTGAAAATATTTTTTAAATACTATTGGATTTAGAAACCAAAGTCACGATAGGTATTTAAGAGTGTGAAAACTACAAATTTATCTAGGTCAGATCCGAATCACCCATCTCCATTCTGATAGGTACAAACTTGAACTTGAAAACTCAACAACTTAAACAAAAGTTTTATTTATTTTTCCAAATTTTAAACTGTTGTGTTGAAGTCTATGAAAAAATATCGAGACTTGCGTACAAAAATATTTCATCGAGCCAAACCAGAAATTAATTTTTTAATTTCACAATTTTCCAAAAACTATTAACCTGTCTTTCTGTACCTACATGAAATCCAAAAACAATGCTAATTGGAAATTTGATAAACATCATCCCACTCGGATGCTCTTATCGTTAAAGCCTGCAATGCATTTCAAGAAGTAAACAAGCTAAATTAAAAAATGCTTTTCGCTCAATGCGATTGCAAGTGAAGAAAAAGTTTACGTGGAAAAGGGCGGCCACAGTGTAGATTTGTGAACTTTATTGTAAATTTTGTCGTAATGATGATGTTAATGATAATGGGGGAAAAGGGGGCCTTTTTTGATTCATCATTAGAATAGCGCTTGGCTTTTTTTTTTGTTTACATAAGAATGCCACATGGATCGAGTGCAAATCATTGGAGTTTCTTTTATTCTTTGACACTAATGTTAAGTTAAGATTAGAAACTTAAATGACGTGATTCGTACACACATTTCGAGGGAGCCCATATAGCAAACCATTAGCGCGACTCCATCGACCACACAAAAGCAAAAGGGTCGCAAAAGTATTCGTTTAGTTTGGGCACTTTGGAAAATGAATTTTACCACTTTGTTGTATATTTTCGGAAAGGATTTTGAATGAAGATTATACAGGACATATTTAACTTACCGGTGCTGAGGTATCAAATCCAAAAAACGAGTCTTCCATCGAGAAAATTTGTTTATTTCACATGAAAATGTCATGACTTGTCACACATTCACATATGTTGAAATCATGGCCGCCGACAACGTTCGAAAGTGATCGAAGGTGAACAAAATAATGGGATATTTTTAAGTTGTTGTCAACGAACAAGGGAAATTATGTTAAGGTTACATCTCATCTATAACTCGTATTCTACATGACCACTTTTTGCTTACCCTGAGGCCACACGAGCTAGTAATCGCTAGCGAGTTACAAATACATCGAAACTTTTCCTACTCGCTAGTCAACTGGCTTGCCTTTTCCGAAGCCAGTTGTGAAGCGAGTAGAGCGGCGAGTGATTTGACAATTAATGTATGTACCCTACTCGCTAGCGAGTACTCGCTCGTGTGGCCTCCGGGTTAGGGTCAGTGCCCACGCTCTGTAAAGTGCCCTTCATTTTGTCATTTCTTTCACATGAGTGGTCGCCGACAGACGGAAATTGTCATAAAAAACAAGCCAGTAAAATGAGTGCTAGAAACAAATTTGAGATTATATTCGACCGAATTTTTCATTCGCAGATTTGTGGAATGTGTCCTGTTGTGGATTGCGAATAAGGCTTTAAAGTGCCATTCATATGAGCTGCGAATTGCGAATGGTCGCGAGTTTTGACATTTATTTCACATGAGTGGTCGCCGACAGATGCGAATTGTCAACAAAATAAACCAGTAAAATGAGTGCTAAACAAAATTTGAGGTTAAATTCGAGCGAATTTTTCGTTCGCAGAATTGTGGAATGCGTCCTGATGTTGTGGATTGCGAATAAGTGTTTGGCAGTTCGCGGAAAATATCTCATTGGTCGCGTAGAAAATATAAAAATACTAAATTTAACAATTTAAACTGATTTTTGTTCGTATTTTCTTTTTAAAATTGTAGATAGGGTCGTTTATTCACTTTTTCAAAAAGTTAAAACACTAATTTGTTGATTTTTGCGCTTGGAATTGCTTAAACAAATTTATTCGCATTCGCAGTTCGCAGCTCATGTGAAATGCACTTAACTACATTGGCCAAACAAGTGAAAGAGTAAAGCATTATATAAGGCTAGTCATGCACATGCAACTTTCAGTTTCGCAACTGTTTGGATGCAAAAATGAATCCTATTGATTCATATGGGACAGCGCGCACATGCAGAAACTATTCAGTCATCGATTCGAGCAACTTTTCAGTTTGTGTTTTGCCACAAACTAGACGATTGTCTGAAATCGGTTTTTCAATTTGTGTCATATAGAATAATATGTAACTGCGCGCACATGCAACCAGATAGTTGCAGATATTTTACCACATCGTTGAATTTTGTTCTTTCCAAAGTGAATTATGTTCTCTGTGCGAAAGAGAATAAATGTATCTTTTCTTTTAATTGCTGAGCAAAAGAATAGAACAAAGGCGATAATATTTTGCTTTGTATGTATACGGTAGAAAGTTTGAATATCGGTGTGTTGGTATAGGTTCGTTGCGATTGCTTGTGGAGTTGCTCATGTGCGCGCTCATCGGTCAACTTGTGACTAAACTGTTTTGTTGCGGTAGCAGTTGGTTGCATGTGCGCGACTAGCCTAATAGTCCATAGACTTATGCTATGTTTCCACCAGAGGATTATCTCAGTTCAGATTTAATAAATCTATTTGGTGTTTCCACCGCTCAAAAAGATTTACTTTGACAACCCCTTTTAAAATGCAAATGGTGTTTCATTTTTTCGAGTAGAGGAGTGAGATAGAATTTTTCCTCTGTGAAGAACTGAATTCAGCCATAAATGAATACTTCAGCGCCATATAGGAATAGGTAAGTTCGATTTGTAAAAGTATTTATCCTAGGAAGATTTAACAAGATTAATTTCTAATCTTCAAGATTTACGAAATAAATTTGTATGGTAAATCTTCAAGATTTAAAGGAGGTTTGCTGTAAATCTTATTAAATCTCAGATTAGCGTTAGGTGGAAATGTAGCATTATAAAGGTTCACTTTTTAAGCTCCTATTGGACCTATATGGAGTAAATTTAATAGCCCCAAAAAACAATTACTGGACTCAATTTAGAGGTCTTATAGGAGAAGGTGGAAAAATAAAAAATATTTCTTAATTGATTTATATTTATTTATTTATATTTTTATTTTATATTATTTATTTTCTGATATTTTATTTGAAAGTTTTTATCTGAAATGCAGTCTTAGAATTTATTAGATATTATTTAAGTTATAAAATTACAAGGTTCCTGTGAGATTAGAACCATGGTCTTCTCGCACTGAAAGTCCACCACGCTAACCGCTCGGCCAGGGAAGAATATATTTACGATTAAAAAAACGTATGCACTTTCTCCACACTGACTTTTTAGCCTAGTACGCAGATCGAGACAAAATTTATATCCCATATAAAATTTTTCGCAGGACAAATTTCATCTCGGATTTTTGATGTGTAAACATCTTAGCGCTCGGTATGGGTAAAATTGAAAATCGGCTGTAACGGATATGGGCTCACGGTTCCGTTTGGAACCATTTTGTTTGTTGTAGGTAAGTAGAACTCTGTAAACTCGAATACGTAAGGTAGTTTTCATTTTATACCTAATGGTTTTGGTATTTGCTAAGTGGAGTGAACTCCTTACACCCCGATTCCACAGTAGATCATTTCTCTCAGAATGTTCGTCTTGACATTAAATATCTAATGGAGTCACTCCGTTTCATATCTTGATTGGAAGTCCAGATGCAATCATATCTTGACAGAGATATTTGACATACATTTTGCCAGGTGAAGATTTTGTTGCTTTTTTTTTCTAGAAATTTAATTTTTTATTTCATTATTTTGTATCCATATGCTGCTTTTGATGTTAATGTCTGCAATCGCGGGTGGCAATTTTGGTTTGTGATATTAAGTGTTATTTCATTGAATAATTACAAATAGAAGGGGACACCGAACATTGCTCAAACGACAGTCACACCAATCAAATCCAGTAGCCGCCCCCCAACTAACATTTCAGCTTCGGTTCGGCCTAACTGAATAGGCTTTCTGATTTCCTTAAGACATTTGTAAAATTTCGTTAAGCATAAAAAGGAGAATATTATAGAACTTCGAAAATGATTTTGGAAAATCTTCTTGGAAGCCCCGTACGCAGATCTTTTAAAAGCTTCAAATTCTATACGATCCATAAGAAGTTTTAACGAGCGCTATTCGAAATCTTAGTGAAATTATGGTTTTGACAGATAGCTTCAGAAATGTTTCTATAAAAGTAAACACGCAAGTGTAATAGAAAGTCTTATAATAGCTATTAGAAGCCGACAATACAGCTCTTACAGAGGTTGTAGGTTGTAGGTTTTACTTTCAATTTCTTTTGAGTGATTTTTACCGCATTTAATGTTTGTTAAACCTGAAACTATTATTTGTTTTCAATTATTTGTAAATTAATGAATTGGAAATAATTATAAAACACAAAGATTTTTCTTACCCGTCTAGGAATCGAACACGGAACTCCTGCGTAAGAGTCCATCACTCTACCCACTCAGCCATCTTAGATATAAAATGGAAGATGCAAAAACTTAATCAGTATTTTCCAGTCCTACATGCTGGCTCCACTAGACATGAATGATGTCCAACATCCAAACCACAATCCAATCAGCAAACTGATTTGTATGGATATGTCACTGCACGGACATGGATTTTTGAGACTCCATTGTTTTTTTTTTAAACATGTTCATAATCCAACCATGGCTCATGCCCAGTGGAGCCACCATGTTAATAACAAATTTGTAACCCATTCACACAAAGAAACAAGATGTACAAGATTTTTTTTTTTAAATCGCTTGTTTATTGTTGAAATTAAAATCTGAAGAGCTGAGTGGTTGTTTTTAAATTCAATCGCCCATTGCCTGAGTTTAAGTCTAAGCTTTTGATTTTTTCATCTTCGTCATCGCTTTCTTAAAAACATTAATCATTAAACTCGTGTGTGTTATCCCTCATAAAAGTTTCGCCTCTCATGCTGGTAGTGGGATTCATATCTAAGTACAGAATGAATATTTATATTTAAAAGAAAATTATAAACAGAGGAACAATGAAACACACTTAAATCTTCTGGCTCTGGAGATATTTGATTTATCGATGAAAGACTTATTAAGTCTGAACTTTCTTGCCGTCACGTCGTTGTCTTTCATTTGCAATCTTTTGAAGATCTAAGTTACGAGCTCTCTGGAGTATTAAGAAACGTCTCACCGCAAGACATCTATAATAATTTCCCGACTTTTAAATTTTTTCCACGAAGTAGACATATATTCACGCAAATAAAATTCACAAACAATTTATTCAATAAACGAAAATTTATCAATGACTTCATTAAAATGCCTTTGACAAATTTGAGTCTCTTTAGCATAGACTGACATTTTCTATTATGGTTCGTTAATAAAGTCTGAGAAGTCTCTGCGAAGTATTCGATAAGGCTTCCAGCAAATTGTAACCGAAACCTTTTAAAGACAAAGTGACAGGAGCTTCAATTAAATTACTCTATACAATCTTTATAAAGTGACAGCTTCATGTTTCTTCGTTAATGTTATTAACAGAGGTCTATCCGAAACAAAGACGCTAGTCTCGTTTAATTTTCTATATCAAGCTTTCAAACGACTTTAAAGAAGCAGTTATTGAAATCATGACTTCTATTAGAAATTTATTTTTGATGAAAGCCTTATAGAAGCTTTATACATATCCAGACTTGCAGCATATCGATATTTCTAAGCTAATAGAAACTGAAATGTTAGTTGGGTGGGATCCTGTTTGTTTTATTATGATAATCTAATCCGGATCAGATCTGGGGGATAGTAAAATTAAACTATTACATATTACAAAAATTAGATCAATTCCAAACCGAACGATCGAGAAGCAAACAAAAGATAACTCAAAATGAAAACATCGTGCTTTCAGCTGCTTTTGACGGATTAACCATTTCTACTCAGTATCAAAGAGATGAGTTGGAAAAATGTACTCAAAGTTACTTTTTGACACTTTAACTTTGAATTCAGGAACAACTTTGTTACGTCATAAAGTTAATTGAAGTAGCTCAATTTGTGATGGTTTATTTGCGGGGAGTTTTTTAATGGGTAAATTCATTATAATTTGTGTCGTGCAACCATTTTGTTGTAGCGCTTGTATTACAGATTCCTAATTTTTGCCATACGTGGAAATGACCCAATCCCTAACCTTCAGGTCAAAACGAATGTTTACACAAAAAATTTGACAGTTGAAACCGCTATACGTGAAAAGGTAAAAGAAAGTCTCCACATAGTTTTGGGCGGAAAAAGAATGATCGAAGCATTATTTTTCCGGACAAATTGTGACGTTTCTTATACATTTCGCTTTTTATAAACTAACATCATCTCCCTGTTACATTCTTTCCATTCTTAAGACGTTGCTCAACTGAAATAAAATATAAAATACGTACAAAAAATGATGACATGGAATGAGAATATAGCAGATTCGTGACAAAATTGGCGCGGATATAAAATGGGAAAGTTTGTATGGAGAGCGAATGGTTTGCGGTTTCACTAATATCAAATTTGTTGAACAAAATGTCGGATAATGTTACCGACAGTCGTTCAATTTTCTCTCTCGAATCCTCTAATAGCTAAAATCTCGAAAATAAGTTGAATCGTGGCAACAGCTCATTCGCCGAACTCACTAATAGAGGTGATTGGCATCACTTATCAATAAAAGAACCCATGAGTAATGCCGTGTGGTGTTATTTTTGAATTAACGGCCAAGCAACAAAATAATGATATGAGCTCCTGATCGATAAAATTCCTCCTTTTTTATTTTCAACATGAAATATTTCTAAGATGGAGGCTTTACTTCCAACCTGGCCCAGAAAAAAACAAAGCATACTGCCAAACACAACGATTTGTGATGCTTGCTATACCGCACTTGCGGCAACGGAACTGAACGGAACTTCAGGTCGCAGCAAAGTTTGTCAGATTATCAACTTTGCGCATGGTGCCACGCCGCACAGTGTGGGAATTCGCTAATCTAGCGGAATTTAATTAAAAAAATGACTGCCACAAACTGATGTAAAAACTTGTTTCGATTACGAAAGAAATTTTACGTGGGAGTTATGTAAAATGAAATTAATCGTTCTTAAAGTTGCGATTGGTGATAAATTCAAAGAAAATTGGCTTAAGAAGGTAGTTTTGAAATATTTTTTTTTATGAGTGCTTGGTGCATTTTGTATTGAAAGTTTTGTTTTGATTTAACAGATCCCATATAAGAAAATTGAAAATTAAGTAAAATTACAGTCCTTACATGCTGGCTCCACCTGCCATGAACGATGTCAAGACTATGAACATGTTTAATAAAAATCCAATGGAGCCTGAAAGATCCATGTCTTGTCGACGACATGTCGAAGAAAACAAACTTTTGAACAAGACATGAACGCTGTTCAAAGCCTGCCATGAGATTTGTCGTTTCACGTGTGTGTGAGTTTTTTTCTGGTTTTCCTTGTATCTAGAGGTAGCTGGATATTTAAAAAGGTCTTTCTACTTTTATCTGGAGTCTAAAGGCCGTTTATTATTGCAAAAAATAGAAGTAGTGGTGAGAGGGAAATGAAACGACATGACATGAATTGCCCAGCGAGAAAAAATCTGCTGTTTGTTGATTGGATTGCGGTTGCGATGTTGGGCATCTGAATGCCCTGTGGAGTCGGGGTGTTAGGGTGTTTAAATATATCTGTTGGTGGATGGGATTAAAAAGGGGCCATTTTTATTCAATTTCTATATTCACGAGAGAAAAACTGTACGTATTCAGTGTTGTTCGGATAAGAGACTATATGCATTTAAAAGCCTGATATGTCAGCTGTCATTTAGCACTTTAAGTTGCTGCGCGTAGGTGCGACACCCATACATTTATTTTTCATTTTCGAATTGGCTTTCAAAAACATTAAAACGGGGACAAATTAGACTTTTACTGAGAAAAAATTCCGACAAAGTTGAAGAGCTTTGTTTTGACATCCTAAGCATTTTCTTAAAAGTATCCTAAATTTGGGCCGGGGCTAAAATATTTAGAGGGGGGGAAAGGGGTAAAATTAATTTTTTTGATAATTTCTTGGAAACTTTTTTTTTTTTTTTGAAAAAATGCAAAGTAAAAATAGTAGCTCATATAATTACTACACAGTAAGGATGGGCATACTCTTTTTCATATAATCAATAGATTAAGATTAAAATGAATAAGAACTTCATTGTTTAGCAACTTAGGCCGAAAAATGTACTTACTTAATAAGCATTTATCGGCTGTAAATTTTGTATGCAGGATTTTGTTTAAGTACATCTTCTCATTAGCTGCGTTTTTTTGTATGTCCATATGGAGTTTGGCGAAAAAAACGACATCGGGACATTTCAACATTTGCCTTGGTCTGCCATTTTGTTCTGAACTATCTTACCAACAAACATTTGACATTTCTATACAAATTATCGATAACACAGCGACAATGGTAGTCTGGCAATACCGTTTTATCGGGACAAAAGTTAACTCCAGTTAATTATCTGGACTTAGCTAACTCTATATGGACATAGTTGTTGTTGTATTTAACATGTAAATTGTTTTGCTTTGTTGTCGTTTTTTTCACACAATTTTATGTGGACATGCAAAAAAACACAGCTATTATAAATCCGAGTTATAAGGGTGCCTCCAAAAATAAAGAAAACATGGGCTATTAACGAACTTTGTAAATTTAAGAATATTGAAGCTATAGCGGTTCAAAATTAGACTTTTGGTTTTGTACAAAGTTCAGTTTTCTTGTAAATATCTCGAAAAAGATTAATTTGTTCAAAATCAAAAATTAAATAATAAGGGTATTCATTCAACAGCGTAAACTCGTCGTAAACATCGTAAAGTCTTAAACTTCGTAAATCTGTCAAATTTTCCATACAAATTGTGACAGAATTACGAAGTTTAAAAGTTTACAACGTTTACGACGACTTTACGCTGTTGTATGAATACCCTTAATATTTTAGCTCATAAAATTTTACACAAAATAGATCATAGCACTTTTTTCGAAGAAGCAACAAATTTTGAGAAAAACCTAAGTGCATAAAACGCGTTCTTTCAGAGCCAAAGTATATACATTTCTGTACAATAATTTCATTTTTGTATGTATTCATTATAAATATTACAAACAAAAATTACAAAAAGGCTTTTTTGGAGCGAATTTATTTTTTTAAGAGGGTCTACCAATTTGCGAAAAACGTGTACTTTCCGAGCTCTGGATATCAATCATTTGCTTACATTATTTAAAAAATTGTAGTTGTATTTACTGTTGTATATATGCAAAAAATTTTACAAAAGCTGTTTTTTTTTGTGACCGTATTTCATTTGTCAAAATGGATCCACCAAAGTGCAAAAAACTTGTACTTTCAGAGCTCTGTACATGAAAAATTTAGCCAAGTATATAAATAATTATCCTTAAATTTCATTGTCCACATATTAATGATAAATCTTACAGTAAAAAAATTATCAAAAACTTTAACTTGTAAGCGCTATTAATTTAATTTCGCTAGATGAGCGAATTCCCACACTGTGCGCCGTGAAGTTCAGTTGTCGCTTAGTGCGATATAGCTCATACAATTTCATACAAAAAATATTTTGAAGTTCAATTGCGGTGCAGTTCCGTCGAGTGCGGTCTTACCTTTACATGCAATTTAAAACTACCCATCTAGTCTCTCACTTATGTTCAAAGAAAAAACCTCATTCATAAATTCCCATTTTCAAAAAGAAAATAACCCATTATAACTACTGTCATTTTACTCGAAAAGTTTTTTTTCTCTACCTCTTTTCTGCTTCTATTCCTTTCTTCTTCTAATTCTTTGCTGATACTTGTTTTCGAAAAATGCCTCTACTTCAAAAATTGTTGACGATTTTTGACAATTACATCGGTTCGGTTTATTTGGTTTGGTCGCAGTCGCAGTTTAACTTTGAGTATTTGAATTCTTTCAACTCTGCTCCTGGCTGGTCCTGCTGTAGCAATCTTCCGTTTCTATATAAAAAAAACTTGGTATTTGGTCCCTATCTCCGACTGGGAAGAGTGTAACGTCGTGTAGGTTTTCACAATAAAAATCATTCCCTAAAGGTTACCAATTTAATTTCTATTTTCAGTTCAGTTGTTTATAATCATTCAACCATAAATGGTTTCTCGAATAGAACCACATAATAGTTGAAGAACTTGTAACAATTTTCTTTGCTCGTAAAAGAATTCCAAAGAAGTAACTAGTTATCCATCGTGAGGGTGTTGACAACAAAGATGACTCCGAAGATAGAAGAAGGCACATATCTAGGCTTTGATCTAAGCACTCAAAAGGTGAGTAAAGAGGTGGCTATTGCTATTAATATTTTTGTTTAAATTCATTTGTCATTACCACCATTAGTCATTATTTGATTTTGGTGATTTGTTAAGATTTTCTTCTTCGGCATCAGCATTCCATTTTTGTTGGTTGACCTAATTTATCTAATTATTGTGTGTAGATGAAAGAAGTGTCTCAGATGTTTTTTTTTGTGAAAGAAACCTGTAATTCAATTCATTTTGTATGTAACACACTTCCCACCACCAACTGAGTTAATCCGTTGACTTTCGTTAACGATCTCACATGTCGCATCTCACATCCCTCATGTCAATGAAACGAGCTATATGTTAATAAGTGTTGCCTTGGGAACAAAAATTATTGCATTTCTGGTCGTCTTGGAGGGCAAATATAGGTCGTCTTCAACTGGCAACCAACTGCTTTAAGTCTTATCAGTAGTAGTTGTTGTCGGTAATGATTCCCAAGCCAATTAATTCGAATTATCTAATGTTTTTTTTTATTATAGTGGCTCTACACTAAAACTAGCTTTAATTTGTTTGCTTTGATGTTGTATACTTTTATTGCTTATCATTTTGTTCTTTTGATGAACCCTATTCAAGATTGTTTAGTTTTGCTTACGTAAATAATTTAATACATTTATTGAATGGGAATGATGATAAGAACATTATGTGTTCTTATAAGGGAACTTGCTTGTTTTATTGATATTAATTCTTCACTCCCCTGAAAGTTTATGGGTATTTTTGTGTACGTGTAGGGGAGGAGGGGGTGAAGGCAGCAGTTTGTTTAATCGTTACAAATAAGGTGCGTCCTGGACTCAACACCGAATCACGTCACCTTAACATTCAAACGAGCAGGAGACATTGTTTGATATAATTTTGTTTTTATATTTGGGTCAACTGTTAAATTAATTAATTAATGGATAGACTCTCATTTAAAGAAATTTACCTAATGAAACCATCAAAATTAGATTGCCAATCTCCACTTATAATTAAAGCTGTTAATATGATGAGTAGGTATACTACTTTGAAAATCATATGTAGGTGTGTTCCCAATTTGGTAACTGTGGGAAAGAGTTGCTATTGTTTAAACATTTGAGTGGTTTTAAACGTCGTTGTGTTTAATTGCCATTCGATGTTGAGCTAAGATAAAATAAAAAAAAAAACTTCTAAGTGTTGCGTTGTCAGTTATAGACTTAAGTATTTCATATAATAAATACGAAGATAGGTAGAAATGGCGGCAACTATCACTACCCTGGGTCGGTGACACGCTGGAGTGTTCCGGTTTGCTACCAAAAATCGTTTGACTTGTGACTGAAAGTGAATTGGATTTTGAAAACAAACAAAATGTCAGGATATGCAATTTGATGACTTGTTCAAATCACACATCCTTAAAGGGGTCTTTCAGTCACATGATTTGCTGCTCGATTCCCATGGATATATGTCTGCTTACTCCGCATAACATGAGGTTTAAAGTGAAGGCCACCATCTTCCCTTGAAACCAAACATTTTCTTTAGTTTGAATTAAAAAAGATATGGAGTATGGTTGTAACCTCACCCTCCTGTCACGTCTAACCCAGAGATAGACCGTCTTATGTGCAAGTCGATACTCGCTTCACAATTCAGCCTTTCGTTGAACATCATTTATGCATTTATTTGTAGTTTCAACGATTTGCAAACTTCGATTTTATCCCAGGTGTCTTGGGATATCCAAGAGTCTCTAACTCTGTTTCGGATCCAGCCTCCATAAAAACACATTTTCCTTCACCCCACACCTCATCAATTGTTGCCTATTGAATTCCGTTTAATGACAAATATTTGTCGTTAAGGGTGGTGACATATTTGCGACAAATGTTGGGGTCATTTAAAGCAATCGTATTGAATTTTGGACTCCTTGCTGCATCCTGCGCTTGTCTCTGTAGGGCAGCGGTGCATAGTTTGAAACTCATCAGAACCAAATGGTGGTCGCTTCCCACATCGGCATTTCTTATACTTTGAACATCACATTGACTTCCTCCATCGCTGCTGAATCATGATATGGTCAATTTGGTTTTCAGCTTGATCGTCTGCATGCACCCAGGTGGTTTTGTTGCACGTCTTATGCTTAAATACAATCCCACCTAGAACAAGAAGATTCGCATTAAAAAAAAACAACAAGCAAATCGCCATTTTCGTTCCGTGACCCCAAGCAATTTTTTCTCATCACGCTTTTCAGACCGTAACTGTCTGATCCAACTTTGGCATTGAGGTCTCCCATGGCGACTTTGATATCGACTCTCGGAACATTCCTGTAAACCGAGTTGAGATGAGTTTACAACGCGGTTTTGTCTTCCTCGGTCGCTGGGGGCGCAGCACTGAATAATTGTTATGTTACGAATTTTTGAACGACACCTTGCTGTCATTAATCTCGTAGAAATGGGCTCCCACGAAATAAAACTACGCCTTGCTTCTTCGTTCAACAACATTCCAACACCATGCATTCTTTGGCCACCCTCTCTTTCATCCTCCCCGGAATACAGCATTCTCGTTTGTCCAGTATCAGATCTGTATTCAGCTTTTCCTCTCCACTTAGTTTCGCTTATGCCCAGGATACTGATCTTTAGGCGAAGCATTTCTCGCTCATACTGCTCGTATCTTCCTTCCCTGTACACGTATGCGGCAGCCAAAAGTAACATTTGCGCTTCTTGAAAGACTTCTTCTATTTGTTTACGATTAATTTATTATTATGGCGTCTTGATTGGCGCACCCCCAAATCCTATGTGCAGTTTACTGCAGCCAAAGCTGCAGAATTCTCCTTTAAACTCATTTTCAGTTTTGACATAGTACATTTATTTGCATATATCCTCCCCCCATGGTGTTTTCCGAGATACGATTTATAACATACATAAGCTCAGATTTGACAGACACACCCGCCTTTTATATGGTCAAACACAAAACTGATCGAGGTCGCCCACTGTGGGAAAACAGACGCCTTTTGTGGCCGCCCAATATGGGATCACAGATCTTATTTGCTGCTGCAGTTGGTCTTTCAAGATAGGCTCCTCCGCCACCAGACTATCATGCTCTTGACCGCCACCTCCAGTTCTTCCGCCCTCTGGCGGCTTTTAACCACCCAAGGACGAGTTTATGCCCTGACTTTTTGAATAGCATTCGTTGTTCAGTCTATTTCTCATTAAATTTCCCTCCAATAGTATTTGTACTTTTATTTATTCAATAACCTTCTTATTATAGAGATTTTATTGTTTTTTTTTTTTTGTCGAAGTAGTAATGTATTTTTTTTTGTTGCTAGCTGAAAGCGATGCAACTTTCCGAAAGTTTGGAAATTCTAGCCACAGCTGAAGTAAAATTTGACACAGACTTGCCAGAATTCCGAACAAATGGTGGAGTCAACTCGGGACCAAATAAGGATGAGTAAGCGACGAATGCAAGATCTCTCTATTCAAAATTAATCTTGTCACTATCATTAAAGATTTTACGTTCAGCCGGCCATGTGGGTGAAAGCTATTGACATCGTAATGGATCGCTTAGTGGTACAGGGTGCTGATTTCAGCACGGTTTCGGCCATCGGAGGTTCAGCACAGGTGAGAAGAAATTTTGAAAATATCTCAAATTTCAACAAAATCTAAATTTAACTTCCAATAGCAACATGGTTCCTTATACTGGTCACGTCGTGGTCTTCAATCTCTAAAGAGTCTAGACCCCGATAAGTTCCTTCATTCCCAAGTCGATGACTCGTCCTTTGCTCTTACTCGCACACCCATCTGGATGGATGGATCAACCGAAAATCAATGCATTGAAATGGAAGTTGCCATTGGTGGACGTAACGAAATGGTCACGTTAACTGGTTCAAAATGCTATCCCCGCTTCACAGGTCCACAAATTCGCAAAGTCTACCAAACTCGTACACATGCATACGAAGACTCCAAACGAATCTCACTGGTTAGTAGTTTTTTGGCTTCGATATTTCTTGGCGATGTTGCACCAATCGACTATGCCGATGCATCTGGAATGAATTTGTTTGACATCAATGAGAAAATTTGGTCTTCGGCTTGTTTGAATGCCTGTGCTCCTGATTTAGAAGAGCGTTTAGGTAGTCCAGTTAAGACTTGTTCTATATTAGGCAGTGTTGCTGAGTTCTTTGTACAACGATTTGGCTTCCCAGCTGAGTGCAAAGTAACTGCTTTCACTGGTGACAATCCATCGGCGATAAGTGGAATGCTGGTCGAAGAAGATTGGTTGGTCATGTCGTTGGGAACAAGTGATACGGTTATGATGGGTTTAGATAAACCAACGAAATTAGAAGAGGGACATGTTCTGTGCCATCCCACGCTTGACGATGAATATATGGGCTTGTTGTGGTAGGTTATGAGGTGTTGTTGTTGTTTGATGGGAACTTATTGTATCTTAAACTTTATTAAAGCTTCCGAAATGGTTCCTCTGCACGGGATATAATGAAGCGTGATGAAGCAAATGATAATTGGGATACATTTACCGAGCTTTTGGATTCAACGCCACGTGGTAATTATGGTAACATGGCGTTACATTTTCATTCCCTTGAAATAATCCCACAAGCAAAGGGTATTCTCCGATGGAACAAAGCATACTCTGCTGAATGTGTAGATGCTGCACAGGGTGTTGCCAAGTAGGGAATATTTGGTAGTGCGAAGGAACGTTAAAGTTCTATACGCTTTTATTTTTTTTTCTCTAGGTTTGGATCGCCTCAGACTGAAATTCGTGCATTAATCGAAGGCCAAATGCTTCACCGAAAAGCAATAGCTACCGACATGGGCTTCCACTTTGGTAAAGAGTCTTTAAAATAGAAACATTAGAACAACATTCTTTAGTTATATGTTTACAAATTTTAGGCGAAAACACAAAAATCATTGCTACTGGTGGAGCTTCCGTGAACAAATCAATCCTTCAGGTTATTTCTGATGTCTTTAATGCTCCCGTTTACATTCAGGTAAGAAAAATTCAAAACGTTTGTTTGTAAAAATAAAATAAAATCCAATTCATACAAAAATTTCTTAAATAAACAGAAAGAAAGTGAAGCAGCAGCACTGGGAGCAGCATATCGTGCAAAATATTCCCTCTACTTGGAAGAATTCAAAACTAACGACTCAACTGATCAACCAAAACACTATCGGGATTTCATAATGGAGTCTATACCGAATATTTTTGAAAAAGTTTGTGATCCCAGTAAAGACAGCGAAGGGGTCTACACGCCAATGTTGGCCAGATACCGTGAAATGGCTAGAATTTTAGAGACAAGCCGAAAGTGAAAGACTGTTCACATATCAAAGTAAAGTTTAACTTAACATAAACCGCAATGACAACATTCCCTAACCCTAGCAGGTTTAAGGCTTTTTTTTTAAATATCAATTAAGTCAAAGATAAAAAAGAAACTACATCATTTTTTTAAATTAAGAATACTTTCTATTGTTAATAACTCGCAAATCTTTTTGATATTTGATGATAGATTTTTTAAGCTTTTTTTAAGAGGCAAATTAAAGTGCAATTTTTACCGAAGTAACTGTGATTAAAAAAATAAATAAAATATTAGTAAAATTACATACAAACGAGAATAAAAAAACAAATATGCATGTTGAATCTCTATCTGCTTAGAAAGCTTTAACAACATTTAGGTTTTTGTTTTAAATTGGGTGAGCAGATTTTGCATTTAGTTTCTTTTTTTTAATATAAATAATTTGTTATTTAGTAATATTATTGTTAAAGTGTATTTTTATGAATAAATTATATATTAATTCGCAAACAAATTAAAAAAAAAGAAAAACTTGTGTTTTGTGAGTTTTCAGGCGGTAGGGTTGAACTCAAACTTGTTCCACAACTTGTTAAGCCTTGCATAACGGAAAGGTATCGGAAAGGTTTATTATCACCATCGTTTTTTCTGGTTGTCATTGAAGATGTCCTCCATGCAGCCCTAGCCGAATAAGCGTGAGGAATCTGATGGACAGCTCATTCTCACAACTTCTTGAATCTACATACGGTGGAGAGCAACTTGGAAAGTGAAGCCAATAAATTCGGGTTGAGGATCAACATGGGGAAAACGAAGATCCTGAAAATTTCTTGTAACTCTGCTCAAGTTGACGTTGCGGGACAGCAGGTTGAAGCGGTAAACAACTTTTTCTACCTAGGAAGCGTGGTCTCAAAAGACGGTGGTGGTATAGATGAAGATATCAAATGCCTTATTGGTAAAGAAAAAAGCTGCTTTCGGCATGCTGTCAAAAGTTTGGAGGAGCAACGTATACAGTACGAATACCTAACTGCAACTGTTCCGCTCGAACTTAGAGTCCGTACTTATATATGGGTGTAGTACATGAAAAGTGACCGTCTTTGTCACAAAAAAGCTGCAAACTCTGCAAACTTTTAATCAAGATGGCAGGAGACCTGGGCCAGAGAAAAACTTGGCTCAGAACAGCCGAAAAGAGGGGTCAAGGAGCTAAGTAAGCACGATTTGATAAGAACGTGTATGAGCGCGATCATGCATTGATTAAAAAAGTCCAAGCACTGCCCCATTCACCAGGGTATACTGGCTGCATTTTAACGGTTTGTCTTTGGTCTAGGGTCGAACCAAAGAGTAGTGCTAACCTTACTATTATTGTGCGGAGCTCTGATGTGGCTGAACAAACTTTCTACTACTACTACTGGTGGGTCTAATTTGCTAAAATTATTAAACAAAAAAAAAAAGATACAAAACAAAACACATAAAAAACAACTTTCCTCGGGATGTCAACGCGAATGAATACGCGGATCACAGGGAGATAAACCTTCATAGAGACCATCCAAGAGCGGGAAGCAGTTTTTTCTAAAAAAGAAACCTCCCGGGCAGAATCGGGCTGCTCAATGAGGACTGTCAAAAAGAAGAAGCAGCCGAAGCCGTAGAAGGGGCCAGTAATGCGAAATCACCATTACAAATACATCCATACCAACGAAAAAGCCAACAAGAGAGAGAAACCAGCTTAAGTGTCTATTTCTGGGTCTTGGAAGGCCAGGTGGACTAGATGACCCAGCAAGTAAAGGACGAGAGGCGAAGCCTTGTAATGGTATCTCTGGTAGCTGTGAAGAACATAGACGAAGGAAGACTGATCGAAATGGAAATAATGGATCTTGCGTAAAAAACACCACATTGTTCCTCCTCAAAGGTAAGAACCCAACAAATTTAGGACGATGTCAACAATAATAGCAGAAAGCAAGGCCAATATTGAAGTCGGTTAAAATAGCCTCTCCTATGCAAGTCTAGCGATAAGTGTTAGGATTTCGGTTCTACCTGTGGAATACCCTAAAGTTACTCTCAGTGCCGATGAATTGTCGGTTCTGTAAGAATCCATCATTAAGGAAGTTTCCCTTGCATAATCGAAATTTCAACGGCTTGCACTTTAGATTTGGGTTGCTTAAAGTCGATTGTACTGTCCATGAAACAGTTGATTGAGTAAAGAAGGAAGTCTCAAAGTTGAGCAATTGGAAGGGCAGAATCAGCAAATGGACGCGCATGGCTGACATCCCCAAAATGGACGCGAGCAAGCTGTTCTTTCCAGGGAGCAAGGTCAAGGCAAGGGACCGATGCTAGGGATCGGCATCGACTCTCAGTCAGAGGAGACTACAGCTAAGGCAAATGAAGAATTTCACTACAATTTTCGAAGGCCGTCATTGCCTTCGAAAATCCATTAATACTTCTTCTTTAAGCCCAACGATACTACAAAAGCACATAACCCTGAAACAACAATCACACAACCCATATTCTTCCCACACCACGGCCACAGGCATCCAAACCACTCAAACTTACTAAATCCTCCCAACGCTACAACGAACAAATAAGGAATCTAAAAATTTATATGGGACCGGTTTTCGGTGATCGATTGTTCCTATAGGAAGTTCAAAAGATTTAATAATTTTTAAGACACTTATAACTGGATTTTGAAAATATGAATTATACTTCAATCAAAAAACAAACCATTAAAAAACAGTTTAAATACCGTTGCTATAGAGGTGTATTTTCCAACACAAAAAAAATATAATTTTAAAGTTTTTTTTTGTTTACTTCTTACGTCCACCACGTTCCTTAATTTGTAGATATACTGTTGTTCCATTGAGTAAATTATAGAAAGCTATAGAATTGCTGTCTTTGAAGAACATACCCTGAAAGAAAATGTGAAAAATATAAACAAAACGCCTTTGGTTACAATTTTTACTTTTGAAAACCTTACCTCATATGAAATTTTCTGTTTAGCTGGAGGCATTCCAGTTTCGTCTTGAATCTTTGTTTTCAAACTTGACACAGTATCAGTTAAAGCTAAAGAAATCGCAACTGTTTGTCCATTTAGTTTCCATTCGGACTTATCGGTCAAATTTGGAATTTGAATTTGAATCGTAACGGGGCTCTGTAGAGGCATTCAAAATTTAAATCATCAAAAATTAAAGAAGAATGAAAATGTCCTCACCTTATGCATGCTTATAAATTGGGCTTCGGGAATCAGATGATCCTCGGAACGGAGTTTCTTATTTGGTGGTTCCTCTTCAACAGGAATTGGAATAGGTATCATCATATTGCTTTGATCCATGACAGGAGGAGCTGGAGCGATCTGTGGTGCACCTGGTTGCATTGAGGGCATGTAGCCAACTTGAAATGGTGGGGCTAGGGGAGAAATACAATTAAATGAAAGTATCAATGAAGGTTGACAAAAACATACGTATCATTGGTGGTGGACGCATTTGCATCATCATAACCGGTACAGGTGAAGGCATAGGTTGCATATTCGACTGAGCTGTAATTGGCGGCCCAGAGATTGCCTTCGGCTGTGAGCTAATCGAGGTTTGATGGTGAGTTGGTGGCTGAGGAGGAGCCGACAGAATTGACTTGTTAGCAGCTGGTTTGGGTCCGATTTTCTCTTTCTCCTCATCCGGCAAGAGGCCTTTCACCTGAAAATAACCATCAGTAAAAAAAACAAGCCATACAAAGCCCTCTTCATATATACCTTGTGAATCTGATGAATTTGATCTTCCAAAGTTATATTGGCCCTAGCAGCTCTGGTTGCTGCTTCCACACTGGATGTGTGACCATCCCAGGTAACACGATCATCCTTTTTCGTTTCTTCTTCGCCCAACTTTTTACCAATAACAGTTTCTTCATCGCCAACACCGAAGATATCGGTACGCCTTTCGGCCAATTGCTTCAAACTAGCTTCGATAGCAGTGCCAGCAGCGAAAACTGTATCTTGATTGATTTTATCCACAGTGTGCTTGTCACGTTGTTCCACCCAGCGTGGATCTAACAAACCAATACGCATATGCTCGGCCACTTTGGACGCTGGAATTCGCTCACCAGTAATTGGAGAAATGAGAAACTCATCAGTTGGGGCTGGTTTAACGGGTTTTTGACTTTGTTTCGGATCGTATTTCTTAACAACGACTTTGTCGTGAGTTGGTGGTAACATGGGTGTAACTGGCGGTTGGACTTTACTAATTGGAGCATCTTCATCACTTGAGGCTTCGTCCATATCTTGAACTTGGTTATTATCTTTCTTCAATTGGGAGAAGACGGATGTTGGGACTTTGTGATGAATGCCTGTGCGATTCTCCATGTGAGAAAGTTTAACCGTGGGAACGATTTCATGGCTGTCATCATCGTCCGATTCAATTTGCATTTCTATGTCGCCATCATCTTCCATTAGACGTTCTTCCATAAGAACACGAGCACCAACTTCTTCTGGAGTGGTTGGCGGTGGAAAGTTGCCCGTTTCGAAGGGTTGGTAATCAACCGTTTCGACCACCACAAAATCATGCCAGTCAATTTGAGCATAGGCCACTAAAAAGAGATATTTCATCTGGATTTAGACTAGCATAAGTATAACTCTATCAGCAGAAAAACTGACACACTTAGGATGACTCAAGTCGTCGGAAGAAGTAAAGAACTCAAGAAAGTTGAACTTTCCTCGAAGTCGAGAACAGAATAATTATTGTTTTAAGAGTCAGAAAATTGAGTGTGTTAAATGTCTATAAAATCTAATTTAAGAGCTCTTGAAATTGGCTTACCTCTCTCTTTTTCGATTTTTTCCTCTTCACGACGTCTTTGAATTTCCTGATGGCGTTGCCAATTGGCGCGATACTTTACCTGGTCCAGCACCAAATTCATGCTCACCCTATTTGGAGTGCTTTCGATTTTCAACTTGGCCATCAGATCCTTGGGTGGGATAAGGATTTTAGTATATTGTTCCAGAAGTTTGGTGAAATATTGAAACAAAGAATGTTGTGGACGCAAGAAATCAAATTGATAGTTCCGCTGTTCACGGTTCATGAGATTGGTCAGAAACTGACGTCCATTTCTGGCTACAAATTGAGCAGTCAGCTTAACGATGTCCCTGAAAAGTGAAAGAGGAAGTTAAAAGAAAGTAATTCTAAGAGAATGAGTACTTCTTACAAATCCAAAGCAGAGATTGATGGCGGATCTGCGATAAACTCAAACTCAACGGGTGGTTCTTTAGGGACAAATTGCTGCTCGGAAACTTGTTTTAGTAGTTCCTGCTGCTTTTGTTGAGCAGCTGTCGTAACTGAAAGTTGTTTCAGCCCCGGAACTAATGCTTGTCCGGTGTCTGAGAGGTGATACACATTTAAATTCAGTTATTTTGATAGATTTGCAATTTCTTACCTTTTCCTTCCCTGAATTCATTTACCTTATGGCGATAGTAAGCATGATATGGATCGCCAGGACTTAAAAAATTAAACTTTGGATTGCCGAGTTCGTTTTGGCGAATTCTAGCCTCGAATTCGGGTCCATTTCTTGCAACGAAACTTGCAGTTTTATCAACGATATCTTTGTAAATATTTTAATAGGAAAATTAACTTTTTTTGGTGGTAATTTTAAATGAAATCCATTGCTGAAAATATAATATAATAATTTTGTTTTGTTTGCAAAAAAGGATACTTCTAACCTCCGGTGGAGGATAGATGATGCCAACTATTGGGCCCGAAAGTGTTTTTTGTGGAGGCTCCGCTTCTTCTTCGGGTTGTTTGGGAGGAACTTCGGTTTCTAATGCTGGCATTCTAAATTATCTTATTGCAGTTTATGTTTTTACTTGAAAATAAAACTTTTTAACTTTTTAATTAAAAAGCAGGAAAAAATGCGACTTTTCCTCAAAACGTTTTGTTTTTGAGTGTGAAATGTCAATATGACAGGACAGCCCTTTTTTTAAATGATTTGTGTAAACCCAGTTTGATAAAATAAAACACAGGCATGTTTGGAGGAATAGAGAATACAAAAATATTTTATTTTATTTTTGCGAGTGCGAATCGGTGCGGATTTTCCAAGCGGTACGCACCTAACAACGCGCAAGAAATTTATATATGCATAAATGCTATCCAAAACCAACGCAAAATTAAAGCGAATCATTCACAAAGACAGTTTTTTGTTGTTGTTGGGAGTGATTTCTATGGTTTCGCTTTTTGTTTGGGAGAGCCTTGGAGCCGAAATTATCAAGAAAACCGTTCTTTTAAATGTTTGAGCAATCTAAAGAAAGTTGACAGCAATGGATTATGCAATCGAAAAAAAATCAAAAGGGTTCTAGAAGTATCAATTTGAGACAAAATAGCTAGGAAAAATTGCAAAAATGTGGATTATATATTGTTATCAAAGCATAAAGGCTCTCCCAAACCAACGCGAATTCGAAGCGAATCATTCGCAAAGACAATTTTTTGTTGTTGTTTAGCATTGTGTATCTTTCATATTTTGCATTATTGTGAATGATTTCGCGTCGTCGGCGAATGTTTCGCGTTGGTTTGGGGAGCCTTACGCCCATATTATTCACTCGTTAAATCCAGATTAAAACTTAAATCTAGATTAAAAGTATTTTAAATCCAAACATTAAATCCAATCCCATATATTCACTCGTTTAATCCAAACTTAAATCCAATTTTTTAAATCCAATATCGATTAATCCAATTGGATTTAAACTGCCCTCCGGAGGTCAGTTTAAGTACTTAAATCCAGATTAAAACACAATTTCATATTATTCACTTTTTCTTGACATTTCAAGTTTCTGATTGTTTGTGCGCTCGCAGAATTTTACCAACATAGTGAAATAAATTAATTAAAGTAAACAAAAAGTTTCACGGGAGAAAATCGACATTTCGCAAATTTAATATTTGGATTAATCGATCTTAATCTGGATTTAAATACAATTTACATCTGGATTATAGCCGTTCCACACTATCCCATTGAGTATTAATACATGTCAAAAAAGTGTGAAGAAAGTCATGTATAATAGTGTGGAAGCAAAATATGAAATTTCATCACACACAACTTGACATCGCATCCTACACGATTTGACATGTGTTTATACCTGAAAATACTTAAGATCGGTTCTAAAACCATCACACATTCTATCCCACTTGGGCGTTTGAGGTTATGGTGAAACTGATTTTTTTGATGCAAGTGTGGAAGCAATATATGAAAATCATTTTCATCACACAAATTTGGCAGTCGTATGAAATTCTTTCCCACTTTATTCTGACATGTGTTAATACTTTGTGGGATAGTGTAGAGGCACTTTTAAGGGCATTTTAAATCCATTGGATTTAAGGCATGTTCAGAGTGAATAATATGGATATGGATTTAAATTTTTGGATTTAATAAATCCGGATTTAGTTGTTGGATTAAAAACTTCCTTAAATCCAATTTAAATCCAGAGTGAATAATATGGCGGTTAAAGAAGAAGATATTTTCTTACTAATATTAGAGGTTTTCATACAACAGCGTAAAGCCGGCGTAAACGTAGTAAAGTTTTAAACTTCGTAAATCTGTCACAATTTGTGTGAAAAATTAGACAGATTTACAACTTTACTACGTTTACGACGACCTAACGCTGTTGCACGAATATTCTTATTATAAAAAAAATTGTTGGTAACCCAAACAAAATAATTATTTCAATTTACCCCGAGGCCACACGAGCAAGTACTTGCAAGCAAGTTGCAATACATACACATTTGTTTACAAACACAAACAAACCCAAGCAACTTGCTTATCAACTGGCATGCAAGTTTTGAAGCCAGTAGTGAAGCAAGTTGAGAAGCAAGTTGGGAGACAAGCAAGTGGAATGCAAGTGGAAAGCAAGTGGGAGGCAAGTGGAATGCAAATTATGAATTTGACAGGCAGTGTATGTAGCCAACTTGCTTGCAAGTACTTGCTCGTGTGGCCTCAGGGTTAACGATACAAAAAATATTCTCTATCATCCCTGTTCTAATTTCCGCTCGGAATCAAATCCGTTTACGAAAATGATTTCCGTAACGCTGTTTATATTACGTTTTCATTAGGCCAAATGAGGTAATTTCGTTGAAAATTTCCAAATTCGATTCGAAATTACCTCATTTCCCATACAATTTCAAATCCTCAAATGAGGTAATTTCCATCAAATTTGCACGAAATTAGGTTCCAAATTAGGAAATGACAAATCGAACACACCCGAAATTGAATATAATGGAACAACTTTAGGTTCAAAATGTCAAATTTGAAGTTCTAAACGCCAAAAAGAATTTGAAACAAAACGAAGTGGAAAAGGTAAATATATTTATCATTAGGTATTTATAGTTTGATATATTTTATTATTATTTTTTTAGCAATGGACCTTGCTGAAGCGATATGAAAATAGGTAGGTACAACCTCGTATATGGTGAAAATTGCAAATGCATGGCTTTTCAGATCTTGTTTTTAACATTAAAATTTAAGAACGACTGTCGAAGATAAACAAAAAACTCCTGCACCTACTTAAAAGCTCAGGAACACAAATCAAAGTCCGTTCAAACCCGCATCAGCAGACGTCCTATCTTCACTAATACCTTGTTCCCACCAAAACGAAATCTGAGATTTCAGCTGAAAAATTTGGAGATCTTGAGTTGATGGAGTGGGATTTCATTAAGATTTCGTTGAAATCTAGGGTTTTCATTGAGATTTCGTTGAAATTTTCATTAAATCTTGTTCCATCACCTTGAAATATCAAAAGTTTACAACCGAAATCTCGGATTTCATTTTGGTGGGAACATTGTATAAGAGGAAAGTAAAGTGATTTGCAAGAATCTTATCCATGCTGAGAAATACTTTCACATGCTAGGCCAACCACTAAAAAATCAATACGAAACACCTTGCTGAATCCCAGGGATAACTACGAAGAAGAAAATATTAGTGTGTGTAGCTTGTATTCGTGGGCAAGTGCTCTAAATTTCTTATTATGGCTTCTGAAGTGCCATTCAAATAAAAATATGCCAATTTATTCGAATTGTGTATGTATATTGTAATATTTTCTCAGGTTCGTTCATAAAACTTATTTACTTTATTCAAAACGTCCACTTATTTATTTCGCAAAATAAAACACTTTACTTTTCTTACTACAAACAAAACGATTTATTATTCACCACTGAATTAATTCACAAACTTTACTTTTCACTTTTATTACAACCAACTTTATTCATTCACGATTAAAAACAAACTGTGTTGCTGCCGTTCAAACATGTGCCTTTTATACCTTGTTTTCCAAACTCTGGAAATAAGGAGAATGTTCTGTGCCGAGATTCAGCTATTTCAGCGAGTGAGATGAGATGACTCGCCTTACTCGCCGACTCATCTCACTTCACTCGCAAAAGTGATTCAGCTATTTAAGCGAAATGAGTAAGTTCGAATTTAGTTTCGAACATGAGACAAAGAATAAATATAAAAGAGCTAAATTCTACCTCCTTGTCCCACTCGTTACACAAAACGAAATGAAACAACAAATACAACAATGTAAACATTGGAGTATTTAATAATGGAGTTTGGAGTATCTTTTGTTTCAATTATTTTTTTTTCATAATTAAAGTTTATTGTGAGTTTCACCCTTGAGAAATAAAAAGTTAAAAAGTGTCGAAAGTGAATAGAATATAAATTTATTTAATATACATATGTGCATGTGATAATAAAATAAAATTAAAGAATCAATAAAAGGGTAGTTGATTTTATCTACGTTGTTGTTTTTTTATTTCGTTTCCTATCCATGAATAGGAATTCTTGTGAAAATCACACATACCTATCCAAAACTGGAAATTTACCAACATATACACCAAGTCACTGCGGAAATATCTGGCGAGTAATCTGACATTTCATTTCACTCGCTCACTCACTCCCTTTTGCTAACTGAATCGATTTTCGACGAAAAGTGACTCATCTCACTCACTCCCTGCGGCTTCGAATTAGCTGAATCTCGGCACTGGTCTCTGCTTCCAGAGCTTTCCGTAGGGGAAATTTCCCAATAATTTCCCTTCCAAAAGCTTTTATTTGACAGCTGGTAAATCAGCTATAATCCGGCAGATGGCGCTTCCTTCGTTTGAGAGTTGCTGTAATTATAGCTAAAAAGGGTATGTTTGCACTGCGACCGTAAGCTTTATTGTGTCCGTTTGTTTGCATTTCGGAGTCGTTATAGTTCAAATATGGAAAGTTATTACAGTAAGGGTATTCATGCAACAGCGTAAACTCGTCGTAATCGTTGTAAAGTTTTAAACTTCGTAAACCTGTCAAATTTTCCATACAAATTGTGACAGAATTACGAAGTTTTAAACTTTACAACGATTACGACGAGCTTACGCTGTTGCATGAATACCCATAGTATTGTAATATTTTCTCAGGTTCGTTAATAAAACTTATTTACTTTATTCAAAACGTCCACTTATTTATCTCGCAAAATAAAACACTTTACTTTTCTTACTACAAACAAAACGATTTATTATTCACCACTGAATTAATTCACAAACTTTACTTTTCACTTTTATTACAACCAACTTTATTCATTCACGATTAAAAACAAACTGTGTCGCTGCCGTTCAAACATGTGCCTTTTATACTTGTTTTCCTAACTCTCGAAATAAGGAGAACGTTCTAGTCTCTGCTTCCAGAGCTTTCCATAGGGGAAATTTCCCAATAATTTCCCTTCAAAAAGCTTTTATTTGACAGCTGGTAAATCTGCTATAATCCGGCAGATGGCGCTTCCTTCGTTTGAGACTTGCTATAATTATAGCTACTAAGGGTATGTTTGCACTGCGACCGTAAGCTTTATTGTGTTCGTTTGTTTGCTTTTCGGAGTCGTTATAGTTCAAATTTGGAAAGTCATTACAGTATATTTCATTAATATTTATTTTTTGTTTCGCAATAAGAACCAATTAGTTATCGGGCGTAATGTAAGCAAGAAGTGCAACCTTAACTTAGTCGAAGATCTTGTCAAGCCCTTGAAAATTATATCATTAGGAAGAACTTCAAGTTCACATCGAATCTCTCAAGGCTCTTCAAACTGCATAAACTTACCGGGTATTGAGCAAACCCAACGCGCACCGCGCCGGAAAGGGTATCGCCATCACATCAAGGATATAGTGACTTCACTTTTCATTTTTATCTCGAACTACAGAAGATATTCTCAATTTGTTGTTGATTTCTGTTTAATAATCTCTTTAAGAAATTACATTCCAGTCAACAATTTTGTTATATAAACTTTTGATTGAGAATTGTTTTGATTAAAAAAAATGAGCTTGGAAAATACAATTACGCTCAATTTTACTTTTATATTGATCGATAGTTTCTAGACGTTTGTGCATTAATAAATAAAAACATAACTTTACACAAAAAATGATTGGTTCGATCTTGTATTCCACTGTTAATTTTACTGTCGGTTCTACTTGGGGTTTTGATAATTCATGGAAGTTTGAGGCACTGACTTCAGGGCTTGGTGGAAGTTATACCAGTTGCATAATGAGTAGAACCATAGAGCCACCATTTATCGTGGAGTTTTTAGGTTGTGAGAGGTGTTTGAAACTCGCTCTCTGAACGTAAAGAAGCTACAAATGAATCTGTACTTGAGTTGATAGTTAGTATGTTTGGAGGTGGAGAATCTGATACATCACGGCAGAAAACTTCTTAGTTTCTTTAGCTCTGGATGGAATGCAAAAACCATCAACCAGAGCAAGACATTAAAAATCGAGAGGCAACGAATCTTGAACTATAAAAGTGGCCTTTTGCTTGACCACTGTGTTAACTGCAAAATATTCTAATCTTTTTTCTTCATAGCTATTAATGCTTAAACTTGCAGTGATGCTCTTGTCCTTCAGATTCACAATCGTCTTGGGCACAACATCCGTAGTCGAAGCACTCTCCTCCTAAATGGCATTTTGTATGCCTTTCGAAGCTCGGTCCCTTCGTTTCTATTTCCTCTTCACGTTTCGTCGATTATCCTTGGCATTTCAGCTGAAAAAAATAAGAAGGGTGTGAAGTATGTACATAAATTTGATCGCAGATAAAAAATACCCTTGAGATGTATCAATAACACAAATTAAAAGATTTGTATCTATTTTACACAAGTAAAACTTTATTAATTGCGATTGATTCGCTATTGAAAACTAAAAAATGTCAAACTTATTTTGACCAGGGCTGTCAAACGAAATGAGGTAATTAAATGAAAACACTTTTTCTGTTATTTGCGAAATTACCTCATTTCTGCTCTAATGAAAACGCAGTATTAGATTGGGGACGCTGAGACCGGTCTCACGGTGGTTTCTGGACAAGAGAAGTGGGGGGTCAGGGATGTCGTGAGGCAAAAAGAAAACATAAACATCCGACTCATGAGTCTCATTTGTTGTTGTTTCAATGCGCAAAACATTGAAGTTGTTGTTGTTTCTATGTGTTTTGAGGCGCCTCATATTTTCTAATGTAGACACGCTGAGACTCACGAGTCCGGACTCAATTTTCCCAATCTAAACAGGCTCTAAGGATTCAAAAATCATGTTCTGAATTTAGTACAAATTCACTTCTGCAATAGTCGATATTCAAACCTAATTTTTTTCGAAGTCCGTAAAAAGAAAATTCGAAACGCAAATGTATTAAAAAAATCCGTATAAATAAATTAAATTTAAAAATAACATCAAAAATGTAATTGATATCGTGGTCCATGGCTTTTAAAATCTAGTGTGTATGCCCGTATTTGCAACAAAAAATAAGTTTTTTTAAATTATTGAAATTCAAGAAAAGATTAAACTTCAAATTGATTCAAAATGTCAAGCAAGTTTTCAATTCACCTGAAAATCAAGTATTGAAAACGAAAAGAATTTCAAAACACCGAGAGTTTGAAAACAAAAGGATTTTTAAGTAATCGGTATTCAGAACAGAGGTGTATGTAAACATTTAGCCAGTTTATATTTCTGAGATGTCAGAGGACTCATAGGACTATAAACAGGATTCCTCTAAAAAATTCCTCAATTTTCCCTTTAAAAACTGAGACTGAAATTTGTTTGCATTCGCTTGCTCAATTATTTTTTGTTGCAGTAAATTACATAAGAAGAAAAGTAAGAAGAAAAGAAAAAGAGAGTTGTTCTTACATCTATATGAGGAACTCTGTTTAAATTTTACTCTCCTGCTCTGTCAAAGAACGGAGGCAAATAACTGAGTGCTCAAGAATTATAAACTGGCTTATAAATTCAATATGCTGTATATTATGATCTCCAAAAATTAGTGCTGAAATTATTAGTTAAGAAAAGCAGACATCCAAGTTACCTTTTTAGAAACGGAGAATGGGCATAATTGTATGAGTTACCTACGTCCCATTGTTGTAACACTTTATGACCTATGTATGTATATCATTTGAAAGTTTTTTTTTTTTTGTATGGGCATAAGTAGGGTGACCACTTTTCCCAAAGCCGATATCGGTACACAAGAAGATATATATTTTTAAAATTATTATTTAATACATACATACATTATGTATATGAACATACATACATTACTTAAAGATTACAGTGGGTGATCAAATTATTAAGCCCACCAAACAAAAAAGAGGTTTGGTGTGACCCTCACTGGTAACTTCCCATTGGTACCCCGGAAGCTAGAGGCCCTATGTTATTTTTTTCAGTAAGCAATCTAGTTAACACCAAAGATTGGTTTACGTTCGAGATATTAAGCCGCGTCCAAATTAATCAAAATTTGCGTTGTGCATGTTCGGCGCAAATGTTTGTGTAAATGTTTAAAGATGCGTCAGTGTGGACATCCAGGCGCCAGGCCCACACAAATTTGTGTGTCACATTCAACGCACGCTATCCGATTCCGATCAATTTTCGAAGCATAAAAAAAAATGAGGGTGCACAGCTGCTTTGATGTGGGCGTCATAAAATATTTTAATATGAATTGAGCACTCACGCACGAGAAACTACGCAAACATTTATTTCGAAATAAAACGATTGTTTTAAGTTACACAAGAACACGTGTGTCTTAAAGCTCTCCCAAACCAACGCGAAACATTCGCCGACGACGCGAAATCATTCACAATAAAGGATCCCCCAAACCAACGCGAAACATTCACCCTCGACGCGAAATCATTCACAATAACACAAAATATGAAAGATACACAATGCTAAACAACAACAAAAAAATGTCTTTGCGAATGATTCGCTACGGATTCGCGTTGGTTTGGGATAGCCTTAAAGATACACAATTGCTTAGTGCCCTATTACACGACGACTTTAGAGTCATGACTTTTTTCGAAATTAAATGAGGGCGCAGGTGAGATCAGATGTTTTTTCTCGTTCGCACTCATTGAATTTCAAAAAAAGTCATGACTCTAAAGTCGTCGTGTAATAGGGCACTTAATAACAATAAAAAACTATCTTTGCGGATGATTCGCTATGATTTCGCGTTGGTTTGGGAGAGCCTTTAAACAAATTTCAAAATTTGAGTTACTGCTAATAGTCAGAAAAGAATAATTCCGTGCAAGTTTTTCAAGCAGAGCAGTTTTTTAAGTTTTAAGAATGAACGACAGTAAAAGTATCGAATTTGTATTGATTTAAATATCGATTAGTCGATGAAAGTCGATATTTTTCTCTTTTTTTTTCTCGGCTTTTTGTCGTGATTTAAGATAAGTAAAAAAGGAGTTACCTATTTTAACTTTCAAGAAAGCCGATATTAACCTATATTTCAACTGAATAAGTCTTCTTTTTGCCGGTGACTCGTACGCAACGATTGGAGTCCGCGATGTATTACTTGTTTTATGTATTTATTCTGTATTCAAATGTTTGTATCGAAAGGCGGCTTCTCTGAGCTTGCCCCAGTAGGTGTTCTTAAGGTTAGAAACGGCACCGGTTAGGACGGTCAAAGGACATCGTAATATGTATTGTATTGGAAATAAAATAAGAGATGAGCTGAACAAAAACTGGTCATCTCTTGATCCGAAACAAACCGATTCCTCGGTGCTTGTGCCACTGGAACAAGAAAAAAGTAAAATTTACCAGAGTTTCCTTGAAGCTGTAGATATATATTAAAATACTATGCATAATTTTCTCAACTCCCAGTCATAACCCCATAACTATGTACATATGTTTTATTCAATATTAAAAAATAAAAATCAATCATAATGGGAGTATTGTGACTTTTTTCGTTTGTTGATTAAAACGGAAGTGGAAAAGTGGCGTATACGTATGCCATACGCAGGTCATATGCAACACAAACACCAAGCTTTCATTCAATTAGGGGTTATCAGCAAACAAATAAACAACGAACAGAGTAGGTAATTCCTATAAATGCTCGCGATAAGAATACATTTAAAATAAAAACCGTGAAAATGGGAATTTTTCAATGAATATACGAACTTCAATTTTGGTTAAGTGATAAAAATCTGTTTATCAAAATGAACCTGGTCTTTGACCCTTTGTTAGTAGCATTTTTGAGTGTTATTCCATGAATGTAGCTAGAGCGGCCTTTACCATACAACATTTTCATTTTTTCCAAATATCCTCAAAAACGGCTCAGATAATTTTGATAAAACTTCGTTGCTGTGATGATTTTAACTTTACTGAATTTTTGTTTATGATGCAAAATTTACATAGCATAATAAGAGTGCTCATTCAACACTGTAAAGTCATCGTAAACGTAGTAAAGTTGTAAACTACGTAAATCTGTTAACTTTTCCATACAAATTGTGACAGAATTACGAAGCTTATATATATTATAGTTCTAGCTTTACACTGTTGCATGAATACCCTTAATATTTAAAATAATAAATTAAGGGTATCCAATGAAAGGCGTTAGTTTGTCCTAAACGTAATAAAGTTGTAAACTGCATAAATCTGTTTAATTTTCTATGCAAATTGTGACAGCTTTACGAAGTTTAAAACTTTATACTACGTTTACGATGGCTTTACGCTATTGTATGAATACCATTATTACCTATATCTTCAATTTATAGCCGTTCGTAAGAATAACATCTAGTTGTGCATTTTTCTTTCTTTCCAAATACATAAAGTTTTACTTTTATTTAAGCAATAAGGAAAACAATAGGAATAACAATTTATACATAAATATTGCTCTTAAAGAGATTAAAAAAATAAATTGGATGCGTTATTCCAGCAAACGCGATTTGAATTAAGTTTAAATTAAATTAAATCAAATCGGTACTACTTAATTCCAAAACTTTTATTCCCCCATCGCGACTGGTGTTGAATATACAATTTGTTTGAATCTAAGATTTTTTTTTGTTATCAATTTGTAGTATACATATGTTTAATCATAAAGTTTTATAGCAAATTCACATCACGTCCATTTTGACGTCACTGTTATAAATTCGAGCTTAATATTTTTATTATTTCAAGGAATAAGTAGCTATGTTATGAATATTTTAATCAGTACAGTATACATCATGCACACTTATTACGATGTTGTTCAAAAATCTGAAATAATCAAATACGTAGGTACTACCTATCACTCACGTGCCATTTAGCAAAGGTTAGACAAGTTTAAAAGGGGCAATGATACGACAAGCTGAATGAACTCACTAGTAAGGACAATAAAATGGGTTGCTGAAATCAGAATGAATTGCATGATGTTCCTTGGTGGTAAAAAGATGTTGTCCATTATGCTCATATGTGGGGTCCCATTGAGTTTTGAGCGGTGACGATTTCAACCAAGAGAGACAGCTGAGGAGGGTCCCAATTCCAGAAGCGTGATTTTTCTCTTTGTACACAAAAAATAGTGAACACTTCAATATTTGCAATTCAGCAAGATTGAGTTTAAAGCTAGAACTATAATGCTCGGCGGGGCACTAAAGTGGTCGGAAGAAAACAAGCAAATACATTGAAAGCAAATGACACGGCTACAATTGCGGAATGGAACGTTTCGTCAATTTTCGTTCAACTTTGATAAAGTAAAACTGACATTTGGTGAAATAGGAATACCAAAAAAAGATAAATGATAAGCGAAGTATGTGAGTGTGTTCTCCTTTTAGCGATACAGAAAGCTTCTTTTCGTTGGTGCCCTTCCGACCATTATACACTAGTCAACAATATTAAAGGAACATATTTTTTTTCAATTTTTGTTAGTGTTTTTTGAAGAGCTGTATCTTTGTGACGAGTGGTCGTATTGAGTTGAAATAAAAAGCATTTTACAGCTTTATGTTTTTTGTTTCGAGATTTGTTTGCAAACAAATTTTTTTGAAGTACCGTTATTGCGTTATTGCAAAAAATGAGACGAGACAACAAAATTATTTTGTTTTTATTTTTTTTGAAGGTCCTCATTTCTATGGATAAATTTTTTTGAGTCAATTAAATGTCATGATCAGATACCTTGTTTATTCAGCTTCAATTCAGTTTTTTTTGTTGTTTTCGTACGATTTTTTTTGACATTGGTTATCTGACTTTGAATGAAAAAAGATACTTTTAGCCTTGATTACCAATATCTCAGCAAATAATGACGTTATAAAAAATTCAAAGACAGTTTTGGAAATTTGAAAAAGCGTTTTACAAGATTTTTTTATGATTTTGTAGAAATTATTTTTTTTTACCGCTCACCGTTAGTTTAAAAAAAGTACTAAAAACCGACGTTTTGTGGTCTTTTCGTAAATCTTTTTTTTTCGTTGCAAATATTGATTGCATGGCTTGCGTTGGTATGCAAATTTATAGACTTTTAAATCATCAATATTCTTGTAAATTTTCAAATTGATTCATCGAACCGTTTTTCCTCACCAAAACTTCAAAGTCTTACAATTACAAACCAGGTAAAGGAACAAATTGTGTTGTTCCTAAACAATGCGAAGTTGTCATCAAAATGACAAGAAAACCGCAATTCCAGTGCATTTTTGTCACAGTTTTGCATTAGTTAGATACTTTTTTGAATTGAAATGAAATAAATAGTACATTAAACAAAAAAATAAAAAAAATTAATTTAAAAAAAATTTCAAACAAAAAAACTTGATTTTAAAATTTTTTTTTTTTGAAAAATGTAATTTTTTTTTTTCATTTCCATTCAAAAAAGTATCTAACTAATGCAAAACTGTGAAAAAAATGCACTGGAATTGCGGTTTTCTTGTCATTTTGATGACAACTTCGCATTGTTTAGGAACAACACAATTTGTTCCTTTACCTGGTTTGTAAGACTTTGAAGTTTTGGTGAGGAAAAACGGTTCGATGAATCAATTTGAAAATTTACAAGAATATTGATGATTTAAAAGTCTATAAATTTGCATACCAACGCAAGCCATGCAATCAATATTTGCAACGAAAAAAAAAGATTTACGAAAAGACCACAAAACGTCGGTTTTTAGTACTTTTTTTAAACTAACGGTGAACGTTAAAAAAAAAAAATTTCTACAAAATCATAAAAAAATCTTGTAAAACGCTTTTTCAAATTTCCAAAACTGTCTTTAAATTTTTTATAACGTCATTATTTGCTGAGATATTGCTAATCAAGGCTAAAAGTATCTTTTTTCATTCAAAGTCAGATAAACCATGTCAAAAAAAATCGTACGAAAACAACAAAAAAACTGAATTGAAGCTGAATAAACAAGGTATCTGATCATGACATTTAATTGACTCAAAAAAATTTATCCATAGAAATGAGGACCTTCAAAAAAAATAAAAACAAAATAATGTTGTTGTCTCGTCTCATTTTTTGCAATAACGCAATAACGGTACCTCAAAAAAATTTGTTTGCAAACAAATCTCGAAACAAAAAACATAAAGCTGTAAAATGCTTTTTATTTCAACTCAATACGACCACTCGTCACAAAGATACAGCTCTTCAAAAAACGCTAATAAAAATTGAAAAAAAATTTGTTCCTTTAATATTGTTGACTAGTGTATTTAGTTCTACCTTAAAGTTTTTGAGTTTTGACTGATAACGTGTGCACAATCAGTTAAATTTATTCAATTTTGTTTTGGGTGTAAATAGGATGTGTTCACGGAAAATCATTTACGCTCGCGGAATAGGGCCTCAGGTATCAATTTCGTTGACTATTTTTGAAGTTTTAGGCTTTGCGGAAACTATGGTGAATTCGAGAACTTCTTTCGGCTCTGGTCTAGAGATATACCTGCTCTAGAACGCATCTCAGACGTTCCAGAGGTTGATCGACGATAGGTACTTCGCAATCTGGGTTTTGCGTTGGTCTACATAGACGACATCCTGGTCACTTCTGAAACGTTGGCAGAACACGAACAACATCTTCACGTCATCTTTAAACGACTTCAAGATAATGGTTTGATCTTCATCCTGTCCAAGTGTGTTGTGTGTGTTCGGCTAATCTGAAGTCTATTTGGCCATTTGGTTCTCCCCGAAGGAAAATCCCCTTTACCATCCAAAGTAGCCGCTATACAGGACTACAAGAGGCCCATTGTAGCTAAAGACATATGAAGATTTATAGCTGTGATCTATTTCTATAAAATATTCATCCCAAACGCCTTTGCCATTCAAGATCGCCTGCAACTTTTAATTTAAGGCAACGTAAAAGCGACAACCGTTAAAGAACGTGGACATCTGATGCCGACTCCTCATTTGAATTTTGAAGAATAACGCAACAATGTTAGCTCATTCAGCGAGGGATTCTGAAATTTCAATAGCTGTAGACGCATCATATTCCGCCATTGGTGACGTGTTGCAACAAACTGTAAACGCAGTTACAAGCCTCTTTCTTTTTTCTCGAAGCAAGAAATTGTCTGCATCAAAGAGAAAACGTATGAAAGCAGAACATTTTAATTTCTCAAAAACTAAGAAGCATTTTTACATTTGGTTTCAGTGTTTGACTTAGAATTAATGAGAGCACTGAATACTAAATAGAAAAGTGATTCTAAACAAAGCAAAATTTTGAAAAAAATCAAATTAAAACAAAAAATTTCACAAATTTTGACTTTAAAATTTAATTTCTGAAAAAGTTTTCACTAAAACAACTTGACTTAAAAAGTAAATAAGAGAATGGAATATAAGCTTTCGAAAAAGTTTACTACTACATTCGTCCGATGTACGGCTCACGACATATTTAATAAAACGTGTTTTCCAATATGGCGGCTGACGCTTGCACCACCCCGGTCCGTCAAGTTGGATTTACGTATAAAGGACACCTCTGAACATATTGCAACAAGAAAATCAGTTCAGTAGAAAATTGAAGACAAAAAATACTCGGCTCCTGGCCTATATTTCCGGTTTTCTACACAAAAAATCAGTTTTTTTAATGAGAGTCACGCACTAAAAATTATGTATCTTCTAAACGAATTGAGATCCCACTCTGAAACTTGGCATGTAGTTTTTATATTGTATAAGCTAAATTTTGAGACCTTAACAAAATAAAATGCACGACTGGGTCGCACGTACTTGCTCTTTTGTTCAAGACACTGCGGGTTTAAGAAAATTGTATATAAAAACATGGAAACTATGAGAGAAAAATGAAGAGAAGCATGAAATACGACATTGAAATTGGCTTAAACAACTCTTTTGACAGTTTGAGGTGGAAAAAAAAATGCCATCTTAATTCTTGATTGAATATGATTGTATAGGAAAAAAAATTTAAAATCGTTCGAGCGGTTTCTTAAAAAATTAATTTTTTATATATAAAATTCTTATAACATTTTTAAGCACAAATTTTGGTATGCAAATCTAAAGTATATATTTATGTGTATATAAGAACAAAATTTGAAAAAAAATTGTCAACCCGTTTTTGAGATATCGAATTTTCAAAAAAAAAATTGAAACTTTTTTTAAAAATCCAAAAACTTTTTTTTGAAAATTTTGAAATGCAATATTATTTAATCTTATCTGAAATTTGTATATACAAAAAATCATTTTAATCCGCTTAGCCAAAAACGAGAATATTCAAAATAAAAAAATACGTTTCATGACAGGTACTATTAATAATTGCTAAGTGTGAAATTTTATAATTTTTGGTAGTAGATCGTACTATTTTTAGTATATTAATAAAGTTTAATCAAAATCGTAGGAGTCGTTTTTAAGCAAAAAAATATTTTCCTTTGTGGTTTTTTAACTTTTGTATGGAAGGTACCGTTATTTTTTCATAAATGTAAATTTTTTTCTAAAAATATTGTAGAGAATACTGAAAAACTCTTAAATATCGAGTTTCAAAAAAATCGATTATACCGTTTTCGAAATATTTGATTTTCAAAAAAAAAATTTGAAACATTTTTTAAAAATCTAAAAAATATTTTTTCAAAAATGTTGGTACGCAAAACTGTTTATATTCTGTATACAAAAAATAATTGAAATCGGTCGTATCGTTTTGAAGAAAATCAAAAATTAAAAAAATGGTTCGTATCGTTTTGAAGAAAATCAAAAATTAAAAAAATGACCCAAAGGAAGCCTTTACTAAAATAAATTTACTGAATTTTTTTTTAGAAAAGTTGTCGAGCCGTTTTTGAGAAAAATACGGTTATGTAAAATTGTTAAAAATAATTGTATGGCAGGTACCGCTATTTTTGGTTCTAAAAAAAAAATTAAAAAAATGTGTGGGCATAATCACCAAAAACCACTATGTACCAAGTTTGAAAAAAATCGATCAAGCCGTTTAGGCTGTAGACGAACAGACAGACAGACAGGCAGACAGACAGACAGACAGAATTGTGCCACTCACTTTTTTGGTGGTCTCTATCATCGTAATATCATGTTTGATTGTTATCTCAAAATTTTTTTTCTGCACGAATCCAAAACTTGCCTTATAGTACCTAAAACTAAAATGGTCGAAGTTTCTTAAAATCTGATTTGAAATGTTAACTTCCGGTTTTCTACCTTAAAAAAAATCGATTTCCGGTTTAGATTTCATTAATGAAAAGAACATCTAATTTACCATTTACTTCAGTACTCAAATAATTTTCATATCCCTTCATTTAATTTATAAACATTTTTCTTTCAAACTTTACCACATGTCTTGCCGAAACCTTACAAGGCCATAACTCCAGCACCAGGCCTCAAAATTCAAAATCCTTCCGCATTTATGTTAAATATCAAAAGAAGTACAAGTGACCCAAAATTGAACGAATTTCAAGACCCGACTTTTTTTCGTTGTCTGCTTCACGTGAAATGCCCCATCAGTGAAGCCAAAAAAATCGACTTCGGCCAGCTTGAAGCAAACAAAAAGATCGATCCGGAGTTGCAGGCATTGCTGAGCGCGAACAAAACGTCACTTGTGCTTAAGCAGTCACAGATGCAGCATCATCAAATACCATTATTTGTGACGTGTCAGGTACGTGATCAAGACCTTTCGTCACTAAACCTTTTCGAAGAAAAAATCCATCGTTTGGAACACTTGGTTACACGAGTGACTATAAAGCTGCTACAACAACGATTTATTTGGCCAAAAATCCGTGAAAACTGCAGAAAATTCGTCAAAGAATGCATTGCATGTCAGACGGCTTAAATTCAAGGACAAAATCAGGCTGCATTGCAACCGTGCGATGAACCCACATAGTGTTTTGACCATCTACATATAAAAACCAGACCATGCATTAAGAAAATGTGATGAAATTATGCATCAAAGGAAACAACATTTGGGAAACTACCAAGTAAAAGAGAGCGACCTTTCCTCTCCAAAAGTCCTCCAAATTCTCAAATTTCTGAGAGAGATAAAGTTGGAGGAAGAACTGTCCAGTTTTAGGTGGGGCACAATAGATCTTAAGACGGTGTCTACATTGTCTTTTTACTGAAAGGCATATTTACGATATTACATGCATAAAACAGAGATAAGGAGTCTACCCTTCTCTTTTAAACGCATTTAAAATCGTAAATATGCCTTTCAGTAAAAAGACAATGTAGACACCGTCTAAGGTCACAATATTTCATTCACTCATTTCATTCATCTACATTTAAATCTGGTGGGCCCTTGGAATGGTTCCACATATCTTCTTACGATCATAGATAGGGCAACTCGTTGGTAAGAGGCAATCCCCATCAGCAACATTACCACAGAAAGCGAAGCAAAGGCGTTTTGGCGTCCAGGAAGGCAGTTCGAATTACCTTTTTCAAACAACTAAACAAGATCCTAGGAGTTCTTCACTTGCGGACAACCGCTTACGATCCTCAAGCATACGGGATGATAGAACGGTGGCAGTGGCATCGTTCTTTAAAAGTTGCGTTT
This sequence comes from Dasysyrphus tricinctus, assembly GCA_963921185.1. Classification (NCBI taxonomy): domain Eukaryota; kingdom Metazoa; phylum Arthropoda; class Insecta; order Diptera; family Syrphidae; genus Dasysyrphus; species Dasysyrphus tricinctus. The sequence continues at coordinate 116,932,970 of OY992530.1, forward strand.
AAAGCTAAATTGACATCCTACTGGTCTTATAATCTTCCTTTGATATTACTCGGGCTTTGAGTGGCCTACAAAGAAGATTTTAATGCAACGCATTTTGCGTTCAACGTGACTTAGCCCCGTGCACCCACGTTTTCATACGCGGTAGATGCAATTCGCAAGTTTTCCAGCCCCATTAAAATGGACCATTCAAGGTTAAAGAACGTTACCAAAAATATTTCAAAGTAAATATCAACGGAACTGTGTAAAAGGTTTCCATCGATCGCCTGAGGTAGCCTTCATCGCAGTTGAAACTTGAAACACTAAACACGACACCTAGTGACCTAGCTGTACACCACCAGTTACAAATAAATTCAATAAAGCATTATCTATTTCTTATTTTATAAAATCATTTCGTTTTCTGGTTTCATTAAGCTAAAAGGCTGTCTACATCCAGTGAATGGTTAGTAGGGTCAATTTAGACTTTCACTGGGAACTAAATCCGAAGTCAGGTTTGACTTCACTATTCGATAGGGTATTGGCTCACGAGTCTAAAACCACATTTTTCACAACTGTACCTAGATCTATTTGGCCGCCATTTAGTTTTTATGTTCAGTTTGATTTTTGCTTATAACTCGCTCATTTTTGATCTTAGGAAAAAAATTGTACTACAAACTTGTAGAGAATTGAATTTTCTATAAAATATGTTGAATTACTTTTTTCGGTAAACACTCTTGTTTAAAAGTTACAGCCCATAAAAAAATATTTCTAATTGCCATAATTTTTTCTTGTAACTCAAACCAAAAAACACCACAATTAAAGTTATAGATCTTTTAATTATCTACATATATTGTTTGTCTTTACAGTTTCTTAATTGGAATAACGGTTCTCGCTTTGGAGCGAATATACGCTCGAGCAATCCGCACGGAATAATTTTTTTAATTTTTTTTTTTTAAATTTTAATACAAATACTCGTAACACCGAGTCAAATTTATGCTTCGAGTTTCGAAATGGTGTTTAACTTTTTTTTACCACAAAAACGAGTGTTGTGACACGTGCATCATATTCGTTTTTATGCCTTTCGTGCGTTATTTTTTTTGTGGTTTCTCCAGGAGATAAGACATTCAAAATATTCTAGATATTTTGATACTTCTTCTCTTTTTGAAATGTCCTATGGTGGTCATCATCATAATGTTCATCGTTAAAAAAGATCCTCTGTTGCTCTTACTCGCTCCTTACAATGAATTTATTGCACGGATGAATGAGTCATTTTGATTACGTTAATTGTAAGCCATAGAGCATCGAAACCAAAGGCATATAAGAGAAACACGATAACCAGCCTTACGGTGTGTCCCGAATGCTCCGAGAATTTAGTTCTTTCATCACACAGCAAGTGAAAAGCACGAAAAGCAAGCAAGGGGAAAAGTTCCTGAACAGATATACTCGCCAACAAGTTTTATGCATGATGAATCGGTGAAGGATCACCGTTTAAAATTTTGGAATACTTTTTTTCTTGTAAAAAACTGTCTTGAGTTGTTTGATATTAAGTCCTCAGCTGTTGGCCCATTTGCTGAGCAATGAGCATGCTAAAGGATTATGAAATTCTGAAATTTTCATCAATTTTTGAATTTGCGATGTCAAGAATCAAATTAGGTAAACATTAGCTTGACATTTAAACTTTATTTATTTTTTCTAAAGCCAACCATATCAATTCCAATTCCTGGATTAGAAAAATATAACTGAAATTCCACTGGTGGATAATGTTGACAGTATAAACCAGAGAGATAGTTTCGATGCATTTTTTTTGTTTGGCTTTTTGATTAATTTAAGATCAAAAAGTGAAGCTTGTATAACAAGTGAGGTATGAACATAACTTTTGTTATATTAACTTGTGAATTAATGAAAACAAAATCCATACAATCACTGTAAAACTTACTTTTCCGCATAACAGTAATTTAATCAACCCTTCAAATTTCAAATTTCTTAAAAAACTCAGTTAAAAGATATAAATCAAAAACCTTTGTATTTATGCTGATGTTAACCTGTTGCGATAGAATCGTGTCAAAGACAGTAATCATGTCACTGAAATGTCATTTAAATGTCTATCCTTAAAGCGCGTAAAGAAGAAGGAACTTCACAAAAATGGAATACTTATTTATTAAAATTAAAATTTTGCAATAAACCTTACAATCTGGCAAGCCTGATCGATCACTCTTCAGTTGATCTCTGATTTTATTATTGACATTTAAAAATGCTGTATTTTCTTTACAAAGAAAACGCACTTTATATGCACAGCTCAGATACCATAATCGTCGGCTTAGTTGTGTTTTCAATGACTCATGAAATAATACTTTACCTACGCAACCCATAAGATGCTTCAAGAAAAAAATAAGAAAAAAAAATAATAAATAAAAACAACAAAGCAAACAATAGCAATCTTAACTCTATTCTGTATTAAACGAAAATAAACGAATCATCCGTAGAATCGCTAAGTGATTTTTGTTTATTTTTCGTATTTTCAAATGATATGGATTCATTATGGCAGTTTCAGTACTTGCCGGGCAGTTGTCGTAATCGGTGATCATTGATGATCAAATAGTATCACATGCATAATAAGTAAAATAGGTACATTGTGTTTCAAGATCGTTTTGAAATTTTGAGCTTCGTAATTTTGTGATCTTTCATTTAAAATTAAGATTATCTTGTGTTTTTTGTTGTTGTTGAAATAAAATACAAATTAAATTGATAATATTTTATGGAAATGAGAAGAAATTTTACAACAACGATGTTAAGTGCAGTGTTTGTGATAAGTTTTTTCTTAGGAACTGCAACTGTTGAGGGATTGTTTGAGTTTAAATCAGGTAAGATGTTTTCAAATGATGTTTGTGTAAGCTAGTTGATAAATTTGTGTGTTGGGAACTTGTTAAAGATAAGAAACTAATAACGTAGCACAAATTATGTAGATGCTGTGAACTTTTAAATCTATTCAATTATCAGTAAATCTTTGAGATAATGGCCCTGTTTTTTAAGTGCATTTTTATCTCCACTTACAAAAAAGTAGCATGTTAAATACAACAGCAAATTGGTATAATTTCGTATTGTTGTTGTATTCAACATGGAAATATTTTCGAAGCCAAGATAAATATGCACTAAAAAATAGGGCTAATGTATTTGGGTACTTTGGTGTATTCGCTTTGTGCGTTCTTTAGACCAGTTTATACCAATCAAAAGTAAATAAACAAAAACAAAAAATGTAATTTTTTGTCTTCTTTTGTTTTTGAAAGGTTTTGTTTTGTTTTTAGCAGTTGGAGACGCATAGTAAATACATGTATACTGCATAGTGCATAGGTATTTACTCTGTGAAATGTTCTTTCATATTTGATTTGAACAATCGTTATACCAACCCGAACCAAAGAATAAAATTTTCAAATAATCGCATTGAACTTGGCCTTATACAATACTTATCATTTATTATAAATTGAAAACACAAAACAAACGAAATAACAAAACAAATGAATCTTTTTTAAATTCAAATTTGATTTCTTTAAAACCAGAATCGATGATAAGAAATTTGTAAAATGATGTAATTTCATTTAGGCTAGTGAATACAGGGTGTCCCGTAATGAGTGGATAATACTGCAACTGGTGATAGCCTGCCTTATGACTGCTCAGAAAAAAAATATAAAAAAATATTTTTCTTGTGGTCTCCATGGTATAATTTATTTTCGAAAAATGTTAAAAAATTCAAAGTCTCCTAAAATACCTAAATACAACGGCCACCCATTAAGGATTCTTATTATGTTTATATTTTTATAATATTCTTGAATAACCGTTCTAAATGATGGTTAGTAAATTTTAACACCAGCCGATGCATTTTTTGTGTTATAATTTTTTAAAACTATTTTTTTATTTAAAAATAATTCATTATTTTTTTTTCACCAAAGTTTGAAAAATAATAAAGGGAAAAAAATTTATGAGAACATAAGTGGCAAATTTGATAAAAATTGGCCTGTTTAACGTACTTTCCAAATTGGTATAACACATGTTTGTGTCTACAACCGTAACCAATAAAACTGGCATTTAATCTACTAAAGTAGTTTTTTAACATTTTATCAGAGGAAATTTAGTTACAAAGTTAAGTAAACACTACGACGACGAATGAATGACTCATATTGTTTTTTCAATTTTTATTGCATTTAAAAATTACCGTTCTTAAATAAAGGCAGTAACATTTAACACTAGTTACTGGATTTTTTTTAAAATAATCTTTTTAATTAATTTTTTAATAAAAAAATGATTAAATATTTATTTTCATCAGAGTTTGATGACAACAAAAATTGAGTTGTAAGGAAAAGTCAATAGATATACCAGTGTCACTATTATGTCTGCTAAATTCACTAACTAAAATAATAGTATGCACTTTCAAAAAGGTTCTGATTTAGGTATGGGAAATGCGATAAATAAAAACAACAGTATTAAAAATTATGATTTATTTGTATTTTTAAATAAATTTATATCAAGTGTTCCAACTGTCCCCCATTCACTGTGATACAGGCTCTGCATCTTCTAATGAAGGACCTCTCAATAAAATGAGCATATTGGCCATATTTTCATCACAGCGTCTTGAACACGACGACGCAGTTCTGTAATGGATGTAATTGGTTTAGTATAAACCATTTCTTTCAGGCACCCCCAGTAGAAAAAGTCCAAAGGATTTAGATCTGGCGAACGTGGTGGCCACAAAATTAGGCCCAGACGGCCTATCCACCTGTTGGGATACGTTAAATTCAAGTACCTCCTTACATTTACAGCATATTGAGCAGGACATCCATCGTTCTGAAGCCACATTGAATTCCTTAGCTCCTCGGGTACTTCTTGCAATAGAGTTGGCAAATTAGTTTGCAAGAAATTAAGATAGGCTTCACCATCTAAGTTGCCTGGTAATTCAAAAGGCCTATAATTTGTCCATTCAGGATACCTGCCCAGTAATTGACTTTGAATTGGTACTGCGATCTGTCCTCGCGCATTAAATTTGGATTTTCCTGTTGCCAGCTATGTAAATTATGGATATTGAAATATCCATCCCTTTTAAGAGACGACTCATCACTCCACAATATTCTTTTGAAGAACTCCGGATCTTCGTCAATTTTGTCCAACATTTTTTTACAAAAAATAACTCTTGCGGGGAAATCTCTTGGTAGGATGAAATTTATATTTTTGCAATACCTAATGAACTGATGATTTTGCGATCCCTGTTCGTCTTGCAATCACCCGTGTTGATGTAGTTGAATCTGCTTCAATTTCATTCAGCACAATACCATCAATTTCTTCTCGCGGTCAATGTCCTCCGCTAGTGCTGCCCAGTCCATTACCAGGCATTCGTCCTTCTGAAAAACATTGGTGGACTCTGATGAACACTCGATAGTCCGGATTTTATTACAAGTCAATTTTGATTTGAGAAAGTGTTAAAAATCTTCTCTAGTAGATTAAAAGCCAATTTAATGTGTTATTGCTGTAGATAGAAGCTTGTGATTTACCATTTGGGAAAGTACATTAAAAGGAGATTTTTTTAACATTATTTGCCACGAAAGTTTTCAGTTTTTTGTCTTTTTTTAGTAACTTACAAACTTTGATGAAAATTAATATTTAATCATTTTTTTATTAAAAAATTAATTAAAAAAATTATTTAAAAAAAAATCCAGCAACTAGTGTTAAATGTTACTGCCTTTATTTAAGAACGGTAATTTTTAAATGCAATAAAAATTGAAAAAACAATATGAGTCATTCATTCGTCGTCGTAGTGTTTACTTAACTTTGTAACTAAATTTCCTCTGATAAAATGTTAAAAAACTACTTTAGTAGATTAAATGCCAGTTTTATTGGTTACGGTTGTAGACACAAACATGTGTTATACCAATTTGGAAAGTACGTTAAACAGGCCAATTTTTATCAAATTTGCCACTTATGTTCTCATAAATTTTTTTCCCTTTATTATTTTTCAAACTTTGGTGAAAAAAAAATAATGAATTATTTTTAAATAAAAAAATAGTTTTAAAAAATTATAACACAAAAAATGCATCGGCTGGTGTTAAAATTTACTAACCATCATTTAGAACGGTTATTCAAGAATATTATAAAAATATAAACATAATAAGAATCCTTTATGGGTGGCCGTTGTATTTAGGTATTTTAGGAGACTTTGAATTTTTTAACATTTTTCGAAAATAAATTATACCATGGAGACCACAAGAAAAATATTTTTTTTATATTTTTTTTCTGAGCAGTCATAAGGCCTGCTATCACCAGTTGCAGTATTATCCACTCATTACGAGACACCCTGTATAGCTTTTAATGAGGGAAAATAACGTTCAAGGGTTTTTCATATTGAATATAATATCGTCACCTGATTGCTAGAACTAGGTAACTCAATTTCATTAATTTTGGAGATAGCAGCCTTTAATTTTTATGTTCCTGAAACTTCACAAATATCCAATATTTGTCTGTGATAGAAAAAGATTAGGCAAAAATTCTTTAAAACTGTACACAAAAATGCCGTTTTTGCCGATATATTATTAAAATATAAAATTGGGTTACCTAGTTCTTGCAATCAGGGGACGATATGTTTGTTTAAAGCATATTTTAATTTTTTTAATAAGTTTTTAAAATTGTCCATTTCGATAGGAAATTTAATTTTTAACAAAAAGTTTTACCAAACATATTGAAAAGTGGTCAGTGTGACCATTCTCACAGACACGCAAGGCTGAATTTAGTAGCATTTTCGGTTTTAAGTATGTTCACAAAAGCAAAAATATTCAGTAATAAAAACCCTTGAACGTTATTAATTATGTTCCTTTAAACCACTCAGCCTTATTTATTAGACTTCACAAATTTTTGGTTCGCCCTTGGAATAGTTAAAACAAGTCAAAGCTAAAAGCACTTACTCCGCCTTTACGCCACGTCAAAGAAATTATTCCTCGCGTTCCAATATTTATTCGCTATGCTATCTAAATAGTTATCCCAACAATTTTGAGATAACTTGAGTTGTTGTTGCGTCAGCGGTTATCAGCAGTTTTTTAACAAGGGATTACAACAACACAAAGCTATCCGGATAACTGAGAATAACCATCGGAACGTGCCCATTGTTTATGAAAATATTTTCTGAGCCGTTTCAGCTACGCTCTCCTTATGTCAAAAAAAATGACCACTCTAAAACTCTGCTCATTAAAAACAAACAAACCCCCGGCTGATTTCCACAATTACTAATTTCAAATAATAATATGGTAGAATTTTGGTAAAGGAATTAATAAATGGATAAGTAAAATAAAAGAAAACGACACTAGTAGCAAACAGGTAAAAAAAATGTCGTTTACACTCCTTATTGTAAATTTCACACGCTGTCATGTCGAAATGACATTTAGATACAAAAACGACTTTACCTTCTATGAACCAGTTTAAGTTTACTCCGCCTTCTCGTGTATCTTTGTTTAAATAAACTCTCACGATCACGATTACAGGTGCTGCATGGTCGGAGTAATATTACTCCTTCGCTAAAACAAGTTTATAAATAAGGATGCTGTAAGAAGAAAAAAAAAACAAACTGTAAAGGAAAATATTTTATATTACACTTTTCTTTCACAATTCGTTGGAGGGAGTTATTAGGAGCCTAGGTGTAGTTTTCGGGAAAATTGCGCCGGAGCTTAAGCCGCCATCTTGGATTTAACAAAAACTAACGTTTTACTGAATAACTCCTACAATTTTCACTCTTTACAGACAAAATTAAAGCAAAATTGAAGTAAATTTCATTGTGCTCAAATTTGGCATAGGCGTCAGCAAGTTGGGGGCAAGAGGTGCATTTGCCACCCCTGGCTGGCTCTGGACTGCTCCTACATTTGTATCTTTTTACTAAGGACCTTTGAGAAATACAAGAATAATATTATGTGCCTTTATATCGGAGCCATTTGTTTGCCTTCGTCTAGCTTTTGTCCTGATGAAATTAATCTTCCATTTTTTGTACTACCCTGAATTGTTTAATAACATCCCAGCAGTCATGTTGTAGTTGCGCTTCAACAACCACGAGATCAAAAATATTGTCGATTATTATCCTTATTTTGCAAACAAAATTTTCGTAACGTTGCACTGAAGCTAATGAACTAAAGTTTATTCCCACAAGTCATTGCTTTTAATTTCCTAAGCATGTTGTCTTATTTCCAATCACAGTAAACAACATTTTTTGTATTAGAGCATGAAAGCCTCAACCAGTATTATTGTCGTTGACGATGATGATCACATTTTGGTTTAAATAGTTCCGTCTCCCTTCTATCAGCACAGGCGTGGGGGGGCAATGGGTTCAATTGCCCCCCCCCCTGGGCAAGAACGAACGAAGGATAAAATATGAATTTAATAGAATGTAATCAAAAAAAGGTTATTTCGTTATACATTTATAAAATTTTTTCTTGGCAGCGTTTGCAGCAATGAGTGGTTGTGCGTTTGCCGATTGCTGACCAAGTTCAGTTAAGAAAAGTTCCGCTATGCACAAATAGCCTTCAAATCGACCGAGTGGAAAGATAAATGTCCGGCTACATTACTGTATTACATTTTATGAGAAAAGTCAATTTATTTAGTACTAGGTAGCAGGGTAAATCCCAAATCAATTTGATTTTCAGTTTTCAAATTGTTGTGAATGAAAAATTTCACAATTTGAAAAATAATGTTTTAAAAAGTGATTGCTCCACCCCCAACCCCACTCTACAATTTTTTTAGTGGGTTTTAATAGTTAAATGTAACGGGTAGGCGGCAGGGGCACTTATCTAAATATAGCATTCGCAAATAAAATTAACCAAATCGCAAATAAGTTTCACCCAAGCGCAAATAGAATTAAACTGATTTGCTAATAGTTTAATATTATTTGCGTAAAGTTTAACTATATTTGCGTTTTGTTTAAATCGAATTGTGATTGGGTTAATTTAATTTGCGAATGCTATATAACTTTTAACTTGATTTTAATTTAAGAAACAAATAAATCTTTAAAATACGTCGATTTAATTAGCTTCAAACATTTCTAACTTTGCTTCAAATGTTCGGATCTACAGGATAAAGAGAATTAAAGTTAAAATAATAAACTTAATTTGTGTATAAAAGTTATAAAGAAATACCAAAAAAATTCATACCAAAAAGATGATAGAGTTCTTTTTATGAAAAATATTTAAATGTGCGGTTCCATTGAGGGAGATGTACTCCCACTAGAAAACTCTCGAGAGCGATATATCTGTCTTCCCCTCTGGTGAGCTTATTTCATGACTGTGTCTGTGTTCGAGTTTTAGGCCCATTTCACACGGCATCCAGTTAGCCGGCATCGGTTACCTGGTTTTCAACAAATGAACCGGTTCCGGCATATGTGAAAGCTTCCATAAGATCCTTAACCAAACGACCGGTTAGCCGGTACCGGGTTCCCGGTTGCCGGCTATGTGTGAAATGGCTCTTACTCTCGACAACTTCTTCAAAGCTGATCGCCGTCTTTTTATTCTGAAATGGATACGCACCTTAAGAGTATGCACAATGCACATGTGCACATGCGTGCAGACTTGCTGCACATCTATTAGCCATAAGAGACGTTTTTGATGTATGTAAGTAATCGTGAGGATTAAGTCACTTTCGTGGAAACGTTTCAGGAATTTTCGTGTTCCATATTATTAGCCTGGCGAAAAGTACGAATTCAACGAAGAAGATTCGAGAGAAACCAGGAAATGACTACAGCAGTCACTGCCGAAGAGAAGTTCGATGGAACTTTTACACCTAAGGATAGCTATTTTTGGTCGTTTTTGAAAACGTCAATTCAACGCCAATTCGATTGTCAAATTGTCGTCATGTTTTGGCGCAATTATTGCTATCGCAACGAACTGCATGGGTCTGGCAACTTTGCAATCGATGGTTTGAGCTTTTATGAAAAATTTTTATAAAAACTTAACGAAGGCTAAGCATATTGTAAATCGATGGCTGAACCGAGAAAGTCGGACCAAAAGGTTTAATAAAAAGTGCTTTTTCTTTTTATTTTCCACTATAATCATGGTGGAGAATTGAATTGCACCACATGATATTTGCGAACATGTGACAAACTGCATTATCGAACACAATGCTTATGCAGTAAAACCTCTATTTGCAGTTTGCGTTTGAGAGTATTCTGCAAAATACATTTTTTATGCTTTTGACCTTCCCCAAAACGATCTTTTACTGGCAAGATTGTCCCAGCTAAAAGAAGAGGATGGAAATTTCACTCGAACTCGAACGTCATGTGTCTGAATAAGAACATACCAATGTGCCATTATATTTTCCGAGCATAATTGTGGATCAACGCAGATCCAGAGGGAACTCAAAAGCGCTGAAAAGACACCATGCTATAGCTACTAATTGCAAAACTTAATTTCACAAAGTTCAAAGTACCCGCTGTTCGAGACACTGTGGAAGTTATGAAAGAGTTAATTGCTTTCTTCAAATTTCAAACTCATCAACTCACATTGCTTTGTGTGACCAAGCGTGTAGAGCGGTATGAAGTGTACTCAAATTTCCTGTAGATCTCATCAAGATTTTGGAAACTCACGAAAATCAGTTCGGAGCAGGAAGGAGCAAAAGCCTCCTCTAATCAAGATAAATTGACATCCTCCGTACGAGCTTGGGTAAATTAATTTGGAACTAATTTAACAGATATTTCTGACATCTAGAGGTGGAAATTGAAGTATGTCTCTATGACGTTGTTCACATTGGACTGCAAAACTGGATTGTTTTGACTACCGGTTTTTCAGTCCAATGCGAGAACCGCCTATGGAAAGTGTGATTTCATTAGTGGTGTTATCTCGATTTCAATAGTGAAAAATACAAGGATAAAGATACCGAGTTTTTTCCAATGCTTCTCGGTGAAAAATAAAATCGATATGAATTCAGTATTAAGATAGTTCATAGGCCGAAAGGCATTACCATTAAGGTATTATAGTTTAACTTAGAGTGCCCGATTGGGGCCAGTAGGTTATTTTTTGAATATTTGTCTAGCTTTAAGATAGTTTTAAGAAAATGGAAAAAATAAAAATTAATTTATAAAAAAAAAAAATAGTGAAAAGGCGATTATTAATCATATAGTAGCTGTGATTAGTGAAGAAAAACTAGATCAGAATAGAGCACAACAGCACAAGTGTGTGAATACTGTCAGAACATGAAATAACAGAATAGTTACCTACAGCTTAATGTTGAATTCACCGTTGCCTCTGCTCACTTAATCTTCTTTATTTGAACTTAATTCATTCGCTCCACTAAAACAGAAGAATATTATTTTTTTAATTTTTTTCAAAATCATAATCTTTTCAATATTTGCAAACACGGAATCCACTTTGGAAGCAACTTTGCAATATTTTTCAAAGTTATTCAAGCGTTAATCGATTTATTTCCACGAAAATATAATACATACTTTGTTTCTATCTTTTTTTCAGCGCATAAGAGATAAGACCAAGGCTGCCTCTTCATGTGCATGGTTTATCCTATTTAGGGCCAGTTTTTCATTCCACAGATAACTCTGAGTTTAATCAGAATTATTTAATCCTGAATATAAATGTAGGAGACATTTGATTTCCTTGCGCAAATGCAAGCCTCTTTTTCCGTACTTCTCTGTGCTTGCTTCATCACTGAGCCACCTTCATACTTTTTTCACCAACTTCCAAAGTCCAAAGTAAATAACAGCCAAAAACATAACCAATTCCTTTATTTTTGTACCATTTGATTGGTATTAACTGGTCGAAGGCACATATAAAATATATTTTGAGACATACCTACATAAATACCTTTGCTTTATACTCTCTTTCAAATTCTTAAATTCAAGAATTCTTTGTTTCAATTATATTATTGTTACACCACCTTTAAATATTTTTCATTTTTAATTACTAACCCATACCCAATCATTGGTAAGCCTGCAAGTGAGCCAAACCCCAGGGTGCACAGCAACATATTTGCATTTTCTACTCCTAAACACAAGCACGTGATTGAAAACGAACATAATTGAAATACACATTATTTGGCTTGCCCATATATGTATGCCCAGCCCACCCATTAAGGTCATCATAATAATATAGTTTTACTGACCGTTGAGCTATGCTAACCACGTGCCAATAAAGTGACTTCAATCATAAACGAGTTTGCATTTAATTTACAAACAAGTACAAAACATAGCGTCAACATCTGAATCACCAAAGTAAACAAAACCATCATCGCAGTCACATTTTTGATGAATTGTTTTGGATGGGTTGTTACAAATAATTCAATTTAAAGGTTGTTCCCCTTAACGATAATTCGGATGATTCTTTCCTTTTGTGCAAAAGATTCAATGCATTATGTCTTATTGTTCCAAAGTCAAACTAAGATTAAGATTATATCAATCCGTCAAAATTTAAAAAATAACATCTCCTTTTGTTAACTAACCGCAAAATATTCTTAAATGAGTGTGTTTTCAACAGTGGAGGTTGTACTTATAGCCTACCACGCTGTTGTTTCGCTCTGCTGTTCTTTCTGCAATATAGGTACGCTGTTTAGCGAGAAGTAATATTGACAGTTGAATCAGAATGTGTGGAGAGGTCTCCACGCTTTATTCGAACAAAATTAATTGCCCAGACCGTTAACAGTGTGCGAAAAAGTGCCGCTTGAGTATTTCATATTTCTTGTTGTTTTTACAACACTGCCTATTATTTGTATCAAGCTAGACTTAGCAATATTTTGAAATTTTGGCATGAGTCGTCTAGGTTGAATGGAATAATCTGTCTGACAGCAAAGTTTAATTCATAGCCGCTATATAGTTTTTCTGAAATGATCTTTCCATTCTTCAGCACTGACTGCTCTTTCATCACTCCTACGATGATGTACCCCTGATTCCTGATTGTCCTTTCAGGCTGAGGGGTTCTCTTTAACTTTTGGTCGAACTTCCAAGCCTCATTCCTCTATTTTCTCGATTGTGCGCAGCTTGTGTTCTTTCTTTTTTCTTCTGAGAGGCCGTTATTCCTCTCTCAATTTCTGATCGTAAAGTTCGTAAGCAACCTTATTTCATTCATTTTCGTCCGTAAAGCCTATAGTCTAAGAGCCGACAGCAAATTTTGGGAGTGGAGGTATAACCAAAATCGGAGTATGAGGGATTGTAGGTACATGTATCATGATATCAAATACCAAAGTCTGGCAGGCTTTGTTTTCAGCCTTTGGTAGGGGTGGGGGGCTAAAAAGAGCTAGATCCCCTGATTTATTTTCAGGGCTATAAACCATTTAATTAATTTTTAAAAAATCGGATATGATTCCCAGTCATTTGTTCTAAGCATAAACACCACAATCTTGTCTATCCGATTAACAGAACATAAGATATAACCATTTTACGTGAACCTTATCATCCCTTTTTTGGAGATTTTCAGCAAAACAGAAAATCAACAAATAAAGTCTCCACAAAAAACGCCAATGAGGTTTGCTTAAAAAGGTTAAATCATTGTAGTCCAGTAACCTTGTAGTTTCATAGTACTGAGACCTTGCGTCAGGTCCGGTAGTTCTGATTTTTTGCTGAGTTATTTATGATGTTGGCATAGTATTAAATCTGATTTTTCGACCTCGTGCGCCGAACGCAACATTGGTAAAAATCCAAAAAACCGCGAGTTTTTCGCGGTTTTTTCACTTATTGGCTATTTTAACCATTACGCCTTAACTTCCGAATAAAACATTGCCCTACGATTTCAACCTTACTAAATTTGCTTCAATTTGAGTCCAAAGCCGGATCTGTAGACATAACGGTTTCCAAGGGACGGCATTTCAAAATATAGCAATAAAAAATTAAAAACAACAAGTAGTATATAAAACAGTATAATAACAAAAACATGGTCTTTGACATATGCTGCATCAAAGCAATAGAGCGTGTAGATTGTGCCAAAAGAAGAAAACAATAGTACCGGATGGGGGGTATATATCCTCCCGTTTAGGCGGGAGGGGCAATTTTAAGAAAAGTTGACTTCAAATAGAAAAATAACCATAAAAATACAATGGTAATATCTGGACGAAAATCCATTCCTCATCTCAAAGCCAGAAATCCATTCTTTAATTTTTTTTTAAATAAAGTTTTTTTAGCTGATAGTTTTCGAAAAATTTACTTTCAAACTCAAAATTTTGAGAAAAAGACGATTTTTTTTTGTTAATCTATTTTTTTTTTATTTTATTGCATTAAGTACTATTTTTGATTTTGATTTGCAATGCTCTTATTAATTCTTAGTTAAAAACTGAAAACCAAATGCTAAAATGACTTCTAGTTTTTGAGAAAACTGAAATTAACATGATCAACTTCACTGTTTTCAGTCTAGTATCCTTTTTCTTCGGGGTGGGAGGGCTCTGCCTCAAGTGCGGTAGTTCTGATTTTTAGATGAGTTGCTTATGATGTTGGCCTTAGCAATAATCCAAGTTTTCGACCTCGAGCGCCGAACGCAACTTTGTGAAATACGCAAAAAACCGAGAAATTTTCGCGGTTTTTTCAGTTATTGGCTATTTTAACCTTTAAGGCCTGGTTTTCGATTATAACTTTGCTCTACCATTTCAAAATAATTAAATGGGCTTCAATTTGAGCTAAAAATCAATTCAAATTGTGAATTTTTTCATCAACTTTTGAATTTAGAATGCTGCAAATCGAATTGAAGGGGGCTTATTCACCCCTTGAGTGAAATCGTTTGCCCCTTTTCAATGATTTTTGTATACTGTGTAGCGTGTCATGTTGGCTTTATTTTAAGATCTTAATCATGAAGATCGGATGAGTAGAAACGGAGTTATGATTTTTTAAGGTCAACCATATAAAACTCGAACTAAAACATTCGCTTCAGATAACTCACTGGTGGGTACTGAACTGAGTATTGTTTTAGTTCGAGTTTTATATGGTTGACTTTAAAAAATCATAACTCCGTTTCTACTCATCCGATCTTCATGATTAAGATCTTAAAATAAAGCCAACATGACACGCTACACAGTATACAAAAATCATTGAAAAGGGGCAAACGATTTCACTCAAGGGGTGAATAAGCCCCCTTCAATTCGATTTGCAGCATTCTAAATTCAAAAGTTGATGAAAAAATTCACAATTTGAATTAATTTTTAGCTCAAATTGAAGCCTATTTAATTATTTTGAAATGGTAGAGCAAAGTTATAATCGAAAACTAGGCATTAAAGGTTAAAATAGCCAACAACTGAAAAAACCGCGAAAATTTCTCGGTTTTTTGCGTATTTCACAAAGTTGCGTTCGGCGCTCGAGGTCGAAAACTTGGATTATTGCTAAGGCCAACATCATAAGCAACTCATCTAAAAATCAGAACTACCGCACTTGAGGCAGAGCCCTCCCACCCCGAAGAAAAAGGATACTAGACTGAAAACAGTGAAGTTGATCATGTTAATTTCAGTTTTCTCAAAAACTAGAAGTCATTTTAGCATTTGGTTTTCAGTTTTTAACTAAGAATTAATAAGAGCATTGCAAATCAAAATCAAAAATAGTACTTAATGCAATAAAATAAAAAAAAAAATAGATTAACAAAAAAAAATCGTCTTTTTCTCAAAATTTTGAGTTTGAAAGTAAATTTTTCGAAAACTATCAGCTAAAAAAACTTTATTTAAAAAAAAATTAAAGAATGGATTTCTGAGGAATGGATTTTCGTCCAGATATTACCATTGTATTTTTATGGTTATTTTTCTATTTGAAGTCAACTTTTCTTAAAATTGCCCCTCCCGCCTAAACGGGAGGATATATACCCCCCATCCGGTACTATTGTTTTCTTCTTTTGGCCCAATCTACACGCTCTATTGCTTTGATGCAGCATATGTCAAAGACCATGTTTTTGTTATTATACTGTTTTATATACTACTTGTTGTTTTTAATTTTTTATTGCTATATTTTGAAATGCCGTCCCTTGGAAACCGTTATGTCTACAGATCCGGCTTTGGACTCAAATTGAAGCAAATTTAGTAAGGTTGAAATCATAGAGCAATGTTTTATTCGGAAGTTAAGGCGTAATGGTTAAAATAGCCAATAAGTGAAAAAACCGCGAAAAACTCGCGGTTTTTTGGATTTTTACCAATGTTGCGTTCGGCGCTCGAGGTCGAAAAATCAGATTTAATACTAGGCCAACATCATAAACAACTCAGCAAAAAATCAGAACTACCGGACCTGACGCAAGGTCTAATGTATATAGTTACTGGACTATTGGTCCTATTTATCGAATTACCAAGATATAAGTCTTCAGACTTAGGGAAAATGACAGAGCATCATATCCTATCTTTTAAAAGTGAATTGAAGTGTTAATAACCCTACCATATGAAGAGAAAACCAAGTGGGTTTTAAACCCCCACCCCCACGAAAGGCTGAGAAAAAAATCTGCCAGACTTTCATATTCCATATCACGATACATGTACCTATAATCCCTCATACTCCGATTTTGGTTATACCTCCACTCCCAAAATTTTCTGTCGGCTCTTGGTCTACTAGGACGCTGCTGATGCGAAACGAAATTTTTAGTCGGTCTCCAACAAGACAACGAAACGCTTACGAAAACGCAGCGAAAAAATATCAATTGACAGTTACACCAATTCAAAAATTCAAAACAAATTCAACTGAAAAAAAAGAACTCAGACAGCCACGTTGTAGTGAAAGAAACAACAAAAATACACACGAAAAAACACAAATGTCATTTTTCCGCACACAATAAATGGCCTGGGTAATTAATTGTGTGCGAAAAAAGAGTGTAGACTTCTCCAAAAAATATGCAACAATTTTCAATTTCGTTCATTGAACAGCGTACTGCATAACGAAAAGTAAAACTAAATTTTTCGTTTATGATTTCGTTCTGTCATTTTTGTATGGGATTTTTTGTTTCGCATCAGAGCGTACTAGGCTTAACCCATGCTTGCTTGGCAAGTAAATTAACCTTATACCATTGTATATAAACTCTATAGTATTTTCATGAAGCCAAAAAGCTCGTGGCCATCTAGTGTCCAAATGTAATGTAATTTTTTATTAAAAGATCTCAGTAAGGCGATCACAGCGAACCTATCGACCAAATGTCAACCTACAAAATCTTGTTGCATGAGAATACTTTAGAGTGGATATACAATGCTTATACGCGATCGAAAACTCACCCCGACATCTCGACCCCCAACCTTAAGAAACAGACTTTTATGTATAACTACGGTGACCATTTTTTCAGGGGTAAAAAAGAGGACAACTTTAAAAAACGTACAAAAGTTTACTAACAAATTATATTTGTTTTAAAAGCTTTTACTTCAAAACCAAACCCTATGATAGATTGTAACAACAAAAAAAAAATAATGCTTAAACACTAAATATAATTAATTATTTAATTTAATTCTTGATTTCGATTCCATTCTTTCTTAAGAAAATTTTAAAAGCTGCACAGTTGAAGTCGTAATTTAATGAACTTTGTTATTAGTTTTTCAACTTTTGATTGCTATTAATTGGGGGTCCAAATTTTATTTGCATTTGAAAACACTGTGTTTTTCTTTGTCGTATCGTTTGACGCAGCTTACCTAGTCATATTATTCCTCATCAATGATTTTTAGATTCTAAATTCTAGTGCATTGGAAAAGCGTTTAGGTCCGAACTAGTGCTATCTTCTTTAAATGTTAAAGTGGTTAGGTAATGAAAAAAGTAGGTACTTAATGTATTTTCAGCCAGAAAATGATTTGAAAGATAAAAAGAGGACATTGGGAGGACAATTCAGCAAAAGGAGGACAATTGACTGTCCTCTTTAATAAAACTAAATAGAGAGGACACGATGCCAAAAAAGAGGACTGTCCTCTGAAAAAGAGGACGGATGGTCACCGTATGTATAACCCACATATTCCACATAAGATGTTCACTAAGTAGGTAGTTCAGTCCGTCTGGAAACTGGAACCGTTGACTGCATCGTCGATTCCATTTGGGGAATTTGTTTGCTGCCGCCTGGAAAAAGCCTTCTTCCCTCTCTCATTTGCTGCCACCAACAACCTTCCAGGCAGACTTAAGCCCCATCATGAGGTCCTAGGCACTGGATGTTCAACACAGAGAGTTGATATTAGTACTCCTGAAAACACAGGTCTACCCTATCCTTTGATTGCCAAGAGATTGAGTAGTCTAGATCTACATACTATGTGTTTTTATTTCAAATTTTAATTTGGTTTTTATGGCAATGACTATGATTATGCCTGTACCTACTTCAATAGAATTTGTTTTTCAACGTCTAGCATACAAAGTGCTGTCAATTACTGCTTCTGCTCCACTTGTTTTGAGGAATTTTCCATAAAAATATTCTCAGCATGTACATGAGCTCACTTTATAATACAATAAATTGAAGTGTTTGTAGCAAATAAGTTAAATATTTTATTTTATTGGATTAAAAGTTTCATATAAAAGCCGTTTGAATCACTTTGCATATAATATTTCTTTTGTTAAGGTGTGGGTGAACCACGAATAAATTAATAGTAAGCAATTGTCTTTTGAATTTAGTTAAGCAGCACATACATCATTCTATAGACATAGTTATGATGATCTCAGGTCTAGGACTGTGTTATTCCAGACTTGTATGGACGGCAAATTGCGATTATAAACATTTGCACGAAGCCAAAGAATGATGCACTGATGAGTGATTTGTTATATCTTAGAGCCTTGGAAGATCATATCTACACACGATACCAGTATATTTCACTATACCTACTAGGTGAACTCTGACCTGTCATAATTGATAGCCGTTTCCGAGCACTGTAGAAATATTAAAAGTAGTGAAATACTGCGATAAATACACTAGTCAACGAAATTAAAGGAACTAATTTTTTTCAATTTTTGTTAGCGTTTTTTGAAGAGCTGTATCTTTGTGACGAGTGGTCGTATTGATTTGAAATAAAAAACATTTTACAGCTTTATGTTTTTTGTTTCGAGATTTGTATGCAAAAATTTTTTTTTGAAGTACCGTTATTGCGTTATTGCAAAAAATGAGACGAGACAACAAAATTATTTTTTTTGAAGGTCCTCATTTCTATGGATAAATTTTCTTGAGTCAATTAAATGTCGTGATCAGATACCTTGTTTGTTTAGCTTTAATTGAGTTTTTTTGTTGTTGTCGTACGATTTTTTTTGACATGGTTTATCTGACTTTGAATGAAAAAAGATACTTTTAGCCTTGATTACCAATACATATCTCAGCAAATAATGACGTTATAAAAAATTCAAAGACAGTTTTGGAAATTTGAGAAAGCGTTTTACAAGATTTTTTTAAGATTTTGTAGAAATTATTTTTTTTTTTTATCCTTCACCGTTAGTTTAAAAAAAGTACTTAAAACCAACGTTTTGTGGTCTTTTCGTAAACCTTTTTTTTTCTTTGCAAATATTGATTGCATGGCTTGCGTTGGTATGCAAATTTATAGACTTTTAAATCATCAATATTCTTGTAAATTCTCAAATTGATTCATCGAACCGTTTTTCCTCACCAAAACTTCAAAGTCTTACAAACCAGGTAAAGGAACAAATTGTGTTGTTCCTAAACAATGCGTAGCCGTCATCAAAATGACAAGAAAACCGCAATTCCAGTGGATTTTGTTCACAGTTTTGAATTAGTTAGATACTTTTTTGAATTGAAATGAAATAAAAAGTACATTAAACAAAAACAAATTTATTTCAAATATTTTTCAAAAACTTGATTTTAAAAAATTTTTTTTTCTTTAAATGTATTTTTTATTTAATTTTAATTCAAAAAAGTGTCTAACTAATGCAAAACTGTGAAAAAAATCCACTGGAATTGCGGTTTTCTTGCCATTTTGATGACGCATTGTTTAGGAACAACACAATTTGTTCCTTTATCTGGTTTGTAAGACTTTGAAGTTTTGGTGAGGAAAAACGGTTCGATGAATCAATTTGAGAATTTACAAGAATATTGATGATTTAAAAGTCTATAAATTTGCATACTAACGCAAGCCATGCAATCAATATTTGCAAAGAAAAAACAAAAAAGATTTACGAAAAGACCACAAAACGTCGGTTTTAAGTACTTTTTTTAAACTAGCGGTGAAGGGTAAAAAAAAATAATTTCACAAAATCTTAAAAAAATCTTGTAAAACGCTTTCTCAAATTTCCAAAACTGTCTTTGAATTTTTTATAACGTCATTATTTGCTGAGATATTGGTAATCAAAGCTAAAAGTATCTTTTTTCATTCAAAGTCAGATAAACCATGTCAAAAAAATCGTACGACAACAAAAAAAAAAAAAACTCAATTGAAAGTAAATAAACAAGGTATCTGATCACGACATTTAATTGACTCAAGAAAATTTATCCATAGAAATGAGGACCTGCAAAAAAAATAAAAAAAAAAATAATTTTGTTGTCTCGTCTCATTTTTTGCAATATCGCAATAACGGTACTTCAAAAAATTTTGTTTGCAGACAAATCTCGAAACATAAAGCTGTAAAATGCTTTTTATTTCAAATCAATACGACCAATCGTCACAAAGATACAGCTCTTCAAAAAACGCTAACAAAAATTGAAAAAAATTTGTTCCTTTAATTTCGTTGACTAGTGTACTACGGTGACTATTACGGACAACAAAAGCAGGGTCTTTTTGGGTGTGGATTCATTGTTAGAGGAATACTAAGGCAATAAGTCTTTACTTATGTGAACGAGCGCCTCACGACAGTTCGCATCTAGGCTAATTCGCCAACATCAGCCTCATATGCGCGCAAGTCCCTACAGAGGAGAAAGATGATCACATCAAGGACGAGGTCTACGAGCTCCTGGACAAGACATATGAGCAATATTCAATGACATTAGGATCGTCTTAATGCTATAAAGCCTGTAGGACACCACCTCCCATAACGGACTCAAGTTAATCAACTTTGCTGCAGGGCGAAACGTTATGGTGGATATTACGCAGTTCCATCTCGCATCTCGATATACACAAGGGGACATTGCGAGTTCCTGGTCAGCAAACCGCCAAACAATTTCACCACATTGCGACCCACGCAAGGCACTCCTGAAGGCAGTCCTCCAGTACCCAGGAAGTCCGTATTCCGAGGAGCTAACGTTGACTCAGACTACTACCTCGTTGATGCCAAGGTAATGCTACTTATATCCAGACCAAAGCCAAAACAGGGAAATACGGTCCTTTTCCAATTAAGTCTCTAGCACCCTCTTAAAAAATCCAGGAAGCCATCAGAGATGCCACCTCTGACGTGGTAGGCTTCACACAGCAAAACCCTTGGTTCGAAGATGAATGTCGACAAGCACATGCAGCCAAACAACAGGCATAGAATAACCAAAGATGCCCGCGAGCTCTACGAGCAGAAGAGGAACAAAAGCTTCTAAGAAGGAAAAAGAGAGAGCATGAGAAGTGTGCGATCGAGCAAATAGAGGGATGCCATTGCAGGAATGAAATTCGGAAGTTTTACCAAAAAGTAAAAAGAAACTCCCAGGGTTACAAAGCCTGCAAGGACGATCAGGAGAACATCGTAGTAGAATCGCAGTCGGTGCGGAGGATGGAAAAATCATTCCTACAAAGTTGTAAAACGACGATGATGAACCAAATTGAGCTGCCATGCATATTGCACCATTCATCGTGGACTACGCACCATAAGCCAACAAATCCGTACATCCAATCTCGACAAAGTGAAGATAGATATAATCTGAACTTAAGTCCAGAAAAGCTGCTGGAGCTGATTCAAAGCGACTGGCGATGAATAGGTTAGGAGTACACTCCAAGTCATCTGCAAAATATGGTCGGAGGAAAGCATGCTCGATGAATGGAACCTCAACATTGTTTACCCGATCCTCAAGAAAGGTGATCCTCTGGACTATACCAACTACAGAGGCATCAGTCTCCTTAACAAGAACATCGCATACAAGATCTTTGCTGATGTGCTTTGTGAACGCCTGAAGCCATTTTTCAACAACCTGAGAAAATGCACGCTGCTTCATCAAGATCAGCAAAGACCTTTGATGTAAAAAAAAGTTCTAGACAAGGCGACACACGCGCTATCATGTGACTTCAACATCGTTCTTGAAAGAGTAGTGCAAGACTCTCACGTCAACACTAGAGGCACAATCTTTCAAAAGTCCATCTAATTATTCGCTTACACTGACGAAATTGCCATAATCGGACGAACAAAACGTGATGTCACTAGTGCTTTCGTGAGTATTGAGAAGGAAGCCGAGATGATGGGTTTAACGGTGAATGAAAACAAGACAAAAAAAGACAGCCAACATCGAAGTCTTGGGCAGAACGTCACTATAGAAAGCTATAATTTTGAGGTGGTCAGAGACTTTGTCTACCTATGATCCGCTATAACCTCAGCGAATTATACCAGTGCTGAAATTAAATGAAGAATTCTTGCTAGTCGCTGTTTTTTTGGGCTTAGAAGACAATTAAGAAGCAAAGCCCTCTCTCGAACAACTAAAATGCCCCTGTTTAAGACGCTTATCATCCCTTTCCTGATGTATGGTGCAGAGTCATGGACACTATTGACGGTGGATGGAAAAGTTCTAGGCTGTTTTGAAAGGAAAACTATCCGGGTAATTTTTGGTCCCGTCTGCATAGATGAGGAATGGAAAAGAAGATACAACAATGAACTGTATGGGCTGTACAGCGACACCGACTTGGCCACAAAAGTGACAACTCAACCACTGAAATGGCTGGGTCACCTGGAGCCAATGGACATCAATGCTCCAGCCCATAAGATCCCGTAGGGTGGCACAGTAGAGGAGGACAGCATAACAGGTGGCGCATGCATGTGAAAGAGGACCTCAACCAACTTGACGTGAAAAACTGGAGATAGCTAGCTAGAAACGGGAGAAATCGTTCATAGTTGAATTTTCCTCTTTGAGTTTTGGAAGAAGAAAATGGTCAGAGTTGATGTATAACCCTCGAAATGTAAGCACGTCTAAGATGTTGAATACGTGCTTTGAGTCGATTAGCACATGGTTGAATTGGTCGCTTTGTGGTTCCTCAGTTTAAGAAACGTATATTTCTACCAACTTATCATTGTACAAGGAGCTGTGGCAAATTCTATAAGTCGGAAGCCATTATACGTTGGTGTTTTGTGGAGGTTGGTATAACTATCTTACTCACAGAAGGTGTCTGCGTTTATACTTTAGCATTGTACCTACTCCGGACGGGCTCCAAAGGTTCCGTCCAGGAGAAGCTTAATTGGTTGGATGAATATCACGGCCGGACGATCACTTACTAACTCAAGGTCAACAACTTTGCTTCTAAGTGGCGAACCCGCTTCCGAGCTGTTATAAATGTAGCAATTTTTTTAATCCATTGCATATCCTGTATGGTTTTAGTATCCGCCTTACACTGCATGAAGAAAGATTTTTAACTTTTGAGTAGCACCTTGGTTTTTGCACGTTCCAGGTTGTTGCATGTTATGTATTTCCAAATCTTACGCCCTTTAGGCGGACCTAGAAGACCAGAATCTTGCTTTAGACTCCAAAGCCAGATAAAATGATTCCAGTACCCAACTACTTGGATATAAGAGCTGCCGCTGGCCCGCATTTTGGGGTTCAACTACCACCATGTCCTTTTCAGCACCCTTTCTAGTACTGAAAGTCCTAACTGATCTCTAAGTATATAAGAGTAGCTCACGTAAGGTCTTCACCAAGTAGTTCGACTGGAACTAGACATCACCGCTGACTCTATCTACAATCTAAGTGTATATATTTCGCTATCGTATTTTCAAGAGAAACTTTGAGGAAGCACTGATTCTTTGCTGTGTAGTTAGTGGTGCCATCCTACCCTGCTTCCAACCTGTCGATCACGTCTAACCCTTCTGCAGAATTAAGTTCCACCATCACGAAGCTCTAGGTTGCATTGTACTAGTCATCTTAAGCTACATCTTCGTCAAAGAACCCCTTTGGGGTTATAATAAATGGAAAATGCATATATTATAATTTTATCTACTGATAAATTGATTGGTATTAAGGGCTTTAACCCTCAAAATAAAACGAAATAGTATTTATAACAAACAACTTGGGTCTAGTAAGTGAAAATTCAACTGCTTTGAAAGGTACATACACACTAAGCCAACTAAAACATTTCACAAGCTTTAACATTTATTTGTTTAAATTAAAATATTCTTTCTTCTATCACTTTGCAGAACCTGTCTTTCCATCACAAGCAGAATTTCGAACCTTAAGAGCGATTTCCAAAGCTAATTATGAACTGGCAGTAACGATGGGTGTCAACTCGATTGACAACATTCAAAAGTAAGCGTAATACCATTAAATGTATCAATAAATTAACATATCCGACACAACTCAATAAATTTAACTTTTGGGTTAACTCATAACAACGCAACTGCGTTCATAAAAAAAGAAAAACACAAGACTCTACTTTAATACTTGCAACTTACAAAACTCTTGTGTTGTTAAGATATTTTATTAGATTAATAAAAATTCCAAGTTTTATTTAATTTTCTTTTGCCTCTGAAGAATGATATTTGTTGAGTTGTGTCGATTTTCTCTTGGCACATTATATTTTTGTTTTAAATAAATTTCATCTAAAGTTTAGAGACTAATTTATCAAGTCGAGGAATTAATGTACAAAATGGAAGTATTTCACACAAGCAACTTATCGAAACTCTTCCCGATAAAAAAGCTCAAGAAACAAATTGTCTTGCAAGGAAAATTCTCAAAGCAAGTCTTTATTTATACAATTCTGAGTGCATTCAAAAGGGTGTAAGTCCAGAATCGTGTGCGGAATATCTCGCATCGAAACCAATTCCTGAAGTAACTAAAGGCCTTTTAGAAGAGTGTTTAGAATTGTTTTCAAGTCGCAAAGATGGCAACAACATATTCCGAAGATTGCTACCAAATAACTACACAGATGGATTCTATCAAGTAACAGAATGATGATAAGCCATAATTACACGCTGTAGAGTCGTCTTAAATAGAATTCCTTTCTTTCTTATATTTAGATGAATGATAAGCTGCCTTCCCCAAGGGAAATCAGTAACTCAGCCTTACATGGAAGTGTTGCCAGTAGCAATGATGGAAATCACCACGAAGACAGCCACAGTAAGAATTTAGCTCTAGTCCAATGGACTCAATTTATAGAGCATGATCTCAGCAAACCAGTGGCTTCTGCATCACGTAAGTATCGATATCTGTGGAGAATATAAGAAATGATTTAATTAAACAAAAACTCAATTACCTACACTCCTCTTTGCAGAAGATGGACAACAAATTGAATGCTGCGATAGAGATAATTATGCTAACATACCCAGAAACCGGCATCCGGATTGTGCACCTCTGATTGGAGTTAATCTATTCAGCAAATATGGTAGAGAGACTTGTTTAAATTATGTTCGCAGTGCGTTGTCAATTGAAAAATGCAATTTTGGACCTGCACAGCAAGTAAGCATTAAGCCAAAGCCATACTAAC
This sequence comes from Dasysyrphus tricinctus, assembly GCA_963921185.1. Taxonomy (NCBI): domain Eukaryota; kingdom Metazoa; phylum Arthropoda; class Insecta; order Diptera; family Syrphidae; genus Dasysyrphus; species Dasysyrphus tricinctus. The sequence continues at coordinate 116,958,398 of OY992530.1, forward strand.
TACTCTTAGCGTGTGATACAAGATCAAAGATTAATTTTATAGATAAGTATCGTTATATTGCTACCACTTAGCTGATGAGGCATTTAGGATGATTAAACTTAAGTTATTCATGCAGGAAACACAGATGAATATTTTAAAAATGTACATAAGTAAGAGTTGATCAGCATATTAGGAAATTCGGAAGAAATTTGTTTAAACAATTATTGAAAAAGAAATAGATGTTAATGCATTCAAGAGTTAAAGGGAAAATTAAATGTTTTGTATTTGTTTCTTTTTCATGATTATTCATTTTTAATTACATAATTATTTCAATTTTTCAATTATCGGTATTATTTCCTAAAAACTATTAACATTGTTACAAAATCCAAAAAAAATATAAATATGTAAGTACATACCTTTATTAACAAATCATTGTTCAACTTGGGGATAAATACCCCATTTCATTTTTCATTTTTAAAAATGGCGCCCAATCATAGGTCCAGTGAGGAAACCGATCCCTGCGCTTTTTGTGGGAGGGACCATATTTTTTTATTTGTAATCTATTTTTGACAATTTGTTTTTGTTTATCATCGAGTTAGACGTGTAAATCAAGTGCTTAGAAATAAATCTATTTTTCTTGGTTTTTTGTTGGTAATAAATACCACAAAAATATCTATCTTTGAACAGAATTATCTAGAATCGGGTTTTCGTGACGAACATTCTATACATTGTTGTAATCCTGTTGCTTGAGCGCCATTTTTAAAAATAAAAAAACTCATAAATTACTTGGAGAATTTCCATAATCAAAATAATGATTGATATCTTAAAAGATAGGTGTTGAGAAGACGCACATTCGTGTAAGATTTCAGTGTTGGCACTTTTCGGGAAATTTTTTATGTCAACGTATGTTCCTGAAAAGTGGCAACACTGAAAATTCACCTGGACGTGTTCTTAACACCTATCATTTAAGTTTTAAGACATCAATTGTTATTTCGATCATGGAAATTTTCTAAGTAATTAACGAATTTCCACAGATTTGAAAATGGCTTGCAAGCGACAAGATTACAACCTGAGATTATCAAATAAAGATGGCAATCTTCGACTGGTCAGTTTGGTATGGCTACAAGCTGAAATTAACAGCTGGATGGACTAGATTTGCAAAGTATTAATGAAGAAGAGTGAAAAACACACACAGATTCAACTCATCATTTAACACAAACATCATTCAGCACAGGTCTTGTTGTTTTTGCAATTCACATCTAATGTTTGACACGAAATAAAATTATAAGTACAACAATGTAAACAAATGGGTTTAAGGGAAAACACGTATGAAAAGATTGACATCTTTATTTGATAATCTCTGATCACAACAATGATTGCCAAGCTAAATTGCATCCTTAGCATGTTAAAATTAAATTACAAACCGTCGGCTTTCTGTCAAAACCACGTAAATTTTTATGTGACATTTTAATATATTTTCTGTCAAAAAATATCATCAAATTCAAATATTAATGCTCAGAAACTGTTTCATGGTTCCTTTTAAATCTATCAAACCTTTCTATTTAAACTTTTTGGTATCTAAAAATTTAATTTTTTAAGTCCTTTGAGCGGGTTTTTTTTGTCTTATAATTTATTCGATTTTTTAAATTGGACTTGCAAGTTTTTGATAGAAAGCTAACGAAGTGTGAAAATAAGGTCCCCGGCCACAAAAGCGCAGGGATTTCAATTTCCTGACTGAATTAAAGATTGGGCCCCAAATTACAAAAATGACTCCCAAGCTAAATTTCACCACCCTTAGTGGCTTGTTTCAACTTGGCTTGGAATCAACCGTGGCGTATACTGTTCCAGTTAGGTTGAACTACTTAGTGAGCACCTTATACGGGCTACTACGACATATTCGGAGCTCAGGTCTATAAGAAGCGGTAAATCCAGCTCCATGCCCTTTTAGATATATTGTAAGGGTCTGTTCCTCCAGGTTGGGGGTCGTGACGTGCATCGGGGTCACTCCCTGGACACGTAAAGCTTTTTAGTTGCGAAGCAACAACAAGCCTCGGATACGGACGGATTTACTGTTGACGAACCAGCAAACGAAATAAGGACAACAAACTTGGGATCTGCACGTGGAATATTCTATCTCTCTATAGACCACGTGCAGCCGAAAATTTAGCGGAAACCCTAGACTGCTACAAAGCAGACATCATCGCCATCCAAAAAGTTCGATGGAATGGGCCGGGTAAAAGAAAACTGAAAGACTGCGACATCTACTACGGTGACTGTTACCGACCACAAGGGTAGCGCATCTTTGGATATGGATTCGTCCTTAGAGACAAACTTAAGCAAGAAGTCTTGAGTTCTAACTTTGTGAACGAGCACCTCTCGACAATTCGCATCAAGGTTTAATTCGCCAACATAAGCCAAATACGCGCGCATGCCCCCACAGAGGAGAAGGATAACGACACTAAGGATGAGTTCTACGAGCTCCTGGATAAGACATATGAGCAATGCCGTAGCTATGACATTCAAATTGTCTTGGGTGATTTTAAAGCAAAGCTAAGAAGAGAAGACGTCTTTGGTGGCACAATCGGATACAGCCTGCACGACACCACCTCCGATAACGTACTCAGGCTAATCGACTTTGCTGCGGGGCGAAACATTGTGTTAGCATACAGTTCCCGCATCTCGATAAACACAAGGGGACATGGTGGATTGACACAAGGGGACATGGTCAGATATCAATCAACTGGCAACCAGATTGACCATATTGCGATCGACGCAAGGCACTCTTCCAGTATCAAGGATGTCCGAACGTTCCGAGGAGCCAACGTTGATTCGGACCACTACCTCGTTATAGCCAAGGTAATACACTGATATCCAGATCAAACCCAAAACAGGGAAATACTGTGAGGAAGTTTGACGTTAGACGGATACAGTCGCAAGAAATTGCCAAATCCTTTTCCAACCGAGTCTCTCGCGCCCTCTTAAATAGTCCTATGCCACCAACTGCAAGTATCGAGAACCTATTGAAGAATTGCCAGGTAGCCATGAGTGATGCCACCTCTGACATGCTGGGCCTCGCACGACCACCACAGCGAAACCCCTGGTTCGACAAAGGTTGCCGGCAAGTACATGCAACCAAACAACAGGCATACAAAGTGGCGCTGCATTGAGGACCAGAGCTGCTCGCGAGATCTCGAGCAGAAGAGAAGAGAGGATCACAAGCTTCTAAGAAGGGAAAAGAAAGAGCATGAGAAGCGTGCGATCGAGGAATTCCATTACAAGGCCCGAACCGAAGCCTGGAAGGACGATGAAGAGAACATCGTAGTTAAATCGCAGTTGGTGCTGAGGGTATAGACTTATCATTATTTCCGCTAACATTGATATTTCACCATTTAACCTGGACGACGTATTCCAACTATTCCGTCCACCCGATCTCGACGAAGTTAAGATAGCTATATCTAAACTTAAGTCCAACAAAGCTGCTGTAGCTGAAGGCCTTGTAGTTGAGCTATTCACAGTGGCTGGCAATGAATAAGTTAGGAGTATGCACCAGCTCATCTGTGATGAATGGAACCTCAGCATTGTTTGCCCGATCCTCAAGAAAGGCGATCCTCTGGACTGCACAAACTACAGAGGCATCAGTCTTCTTAATATCGCTTACAAGATCTTTTCTGCCGTACTTTGTGAATGGAAGCCATTCGTCAACAACCTGATAGGTCCATATCAGTGTGGCTTTAGGCCAGGGAAGTCCACCATCGATCAAATATACGCACTACGGCAGATCTAATAGAAAACCCATTAATTTCAAATCGATATCCACCACCTTTTCATCAATTTCAAGGCCGCGTATGACAGCATCTATAGAGACGAGCTATATAGAGCAATGTCTAGTTTTGGCATCCCTGTCAAACTCGTCCGTTTGTGCAGGATGACGATGGAGGATGCACGCTGCTCCATCAAGGTCGGCAAAGACCTCACTGACACAAAGGCAATTGAGAAGCAAAGCCCTCTCTCGAGCAACTTAACTGTCCCTGTATAAGACGCTTATCATCCCGGTCCTGGGGCCTGTACCACAAAACAACAAGTGTGCTTTAACAAGCAAATTTTAACAATTAACAATATTTTCTGTACCACAAAAACATAAGTTAACAATCATCTTAACAATATATAATAAGTGAAAAATTTGATGAATTCTTGTGTTCTGTACCACAAAACGACAATTGTAAAGAATGAATCAGATGCGTTTACCTCTAAGCAACCGAACTAACTTTCTAACAAGTAGTTTCTAAATATGCAGAGTTAACAAGATAGTTAATTTCTGTACCACAAAACTTTTCACTTTAATAGTTAACAAGTAAAATTTCCCTTAAAACTTGTTAACTGCGTTATTAAGGAAAAAAAGGGTTGAAGTATTATATTCTACTTGCTTTTTTGCGCAAAGTAACGATATTTAACAAATTTGAAATTAAAAAGGTGATATGTATTTTTAAATTAACGTTAGATTAAATTACAATTTAAAAACGTTTGTTTTAATCTTATTTTCCCAGTCAGACTATATTTACATTCTGCATTAAAACATTAAAAAAAATCCTTTTTTTTTCAAAAGCAATGCTTAAATAAGCTGAGCATGCACAAATAATAATAACTCACTAACAAGTATTCTCATACCAAAGTAAGCAAGTAATGTGAGTTCTGTATACAATGAAATAGGATTTTGGTGCTTTTTCTGATAAATTAACAAAATGTTACAACATTGAAAAGTTGAGAGGTATTTTTGAATTGGCGCAGAGTTTGAATGTTGTCCCAAAGAAAAAAGATTGGACATAATACGAGATATTTTTTTGGCAAAATTGCAGGAAGTAGGGGAAGTACCTACGTACAAAATGACATACATATACGGACAAAATGACATACCAGCTATTTCATAAAATCAGCTCCACTAAGAGCACCCAATTCAATTTTATTAGTTGATTTGGATGATTTTTGAAATCCTATAAAAATAATTATTTATTTGTCGGCCGTGTCTCGTCACAAAAAATAAAAAACTATTTACAAATAAAATAATATTTTTTTTTTTGAATTGATTATTTTTCGTATTTTGGTAGTTTTATACCTTTTTATTTTACTATTATTAATTTAATTTATTGTTTATGACAAAATTCGTAAAATAGTCTTATCACCATATCATTCGAGTTATGTGCAATTTATTAATAAAATTTTGTCATATTATAGGGGCAAAATGACATACCCTAACTATGGACAAAACGACATACCTTTATTGAGAACAATATTTAAATTTTAGTAGTAAAAATGTCTCGGAGTTACAAAATGTCAACATATCGTCAATCTTGGAGCATTGAATCGATAAAAAAAGCAATTAAATAGGTTCCACTGCATAATGTGCAACCATTGGACTCGTGAATCTTGTGCTTACGTGTCAAAAAACACAAAGCATTTCATTTGCGAACTATGTATCTTATATGAACCCAATGGCAAAATTTGAGGACAAAAGTGCCAAAAAACAAATTAAAACTAATAAATTTATAAATTTTAGCCAAATTGAATCTTTCTAGAGCTATGGAACTAGAAAATATTTATATCCTATGTATGTCATTTTGTCCATATGAAGTGTGTCATTTTGTCCATACTATATGAACGAAAAGAATTTTTGTGGAGTTCTGAAAAAGTATTTATTTTATTTTATTTGTTTGTTTTTTTTTTAACTTTAAAATTATTTTAAATGTTTGCTAAGAATCAAAAAAGAATAAATATATTTTTCATTACGATATATTGTCTAAACAATTATTTGGATTCAAAAACTTTATAGTCATTTTGGACGTACTTCCCCTACACTTTTCAGGCCAAAGTTGTATACACAGTTACACGTGAAAGCTTAGATTCACTTAATTGTTCATATAAAATTAAAAAAAAATAATTTAAAAAACATAAAACTGCATATTTATGCTTCATACAAAGTTAAAAAAGCATTTGTTATGAGCTAACAATTTTGAATTCATCAGTTAATTTTTTTTTAACAATCTAAGAATCATTTTTAACAATTGTCGTTTTGTGGTACAGAACCTGAGAATTACAAAATTTCCCACTTGCTCTCGACTGTGTTAATTATTATTAAGAAGATTGATAACTTTTATTTGGTGGTATAGAAAACATTGTGAATTGTTAAAATTTGCTTCTTTAATTATACTTGTTGTTTTGTGGTACAGAATTCTCGTGTATTTTCTTTAAGTAATTAAACAATCTTTAAAGGAAATTTAACTTGTTAAATGTTAACGCATAAATCTTTGTGGTACAGAAATTTATTTTCTTGTTAAATTTGTATGTTAAGAATTTACTTGTTAGAAAGTTAGATTGTTGTTTTGTGGTACAGGCCCCTGATGTACGGTCAGAGGCGTATTTAAAGATTTGGCGCCCCGGGCCAAGAAGTTTTGGCGCCCCATAATGAACGAAAGAGAACTAAAACACTTCATACTGAAAAAAAAAATCATAAATAATAAATACAATTTTAATATTTACATTTTTGCCGAGGCACAATTTAGTGGACACATTCATCAATAGCACTGTTATAATTGACCGATTGTGTTCAGCCTTCAGTCAGAATTAAAGATTTTAAGGGATGATTAACTGACGACCTTGATTTTTCCAACAATTGTCGGAATAAAGTAATTTTGATGCCTGAATATGTAGCTAATTGAATGGTTATTTGTTGCAAAGACCATACATTTGTATCTCTACTCTAGTAATCACTTGTTATTAAAGTTTTTTTCTAAAATAAGACTGAAGTAAGCAGTGAAAATCTAAAATTATACGAATATAAAATTTTTGCTTACTTGTTTTCACCCCGATTTTGCTGCTTCAACAGTTTTTTTTTTGAAAATTAAAGCTTTCACTAAACAAGACTGAAGTGTGAAGCTAGCGAACGAAAATACCAAAAAGCTTAAGCTTTTTAGATAATAATTTCGTATGCAAAAATGAATTTGTAGCTTCAATCGATCGTTTTTTTTTTTCAATTTTGAAAATGAAATTCACATTTAAGAAAGCGTACTTGAAATTTATCTGTTTTTTGAGTACGGAACATGAACGTTCTTCATGACAATTTGTCAGTTGTCACAGCAATCCTCAGAAACGCATGCAGTGTATGGTCTGAGAACATTGAGATACTTGATTTTTTCTTAAATTAGAACTTCTCGGAATGCCAGTAAGCAATCTATGATAGTATTTTAAAACATATATGTATTTACTGCGCTGTGCCGAAAAATCGAAATGTTTGTTTTTCATGATTGGTCTCAAAATGTCTCTAATGATTTCCAAACATGGGGGTGGGCTCATCAGTTAGATGCCACCATACCCAATTTAAAACGCAATGTTTTTGTCACTTGGGCGAAACGCATTCATTGGAGTAAAGGCCACAATAACCTTTATTATTGAATTTTATTCATGAAACCCCACAAAAGGAATATATTTTGGAATAACTATGACAGTTTTTAACTATAATTAATTTTGTATTTATGTTTTCTTTGAAATAATTCTCAATGGTTTCCAAAATATATTTCCTTCTTAAGGCTTTTGAGCTTTTCATATTGAAAGGAAAAGTAAGAACTTAGATGCAACTAGAAAATGGTTATTTCCATCACCTTGGACTCCACTCAATATGAACAAATCAATAGAATAAAACTTCGTTGAGAATGTAACCAATTTTTTGCATATAAATAAAATATTTTATTCAATTTTTGTCTGCTGTTTTCGGCTAACCAATCCGTTTCTGGTTGTTCACAAACGTATTGGCTACTCAGTTATCTTGCCACTGAACAACCGGGACTGAAATTGAGCTCTGTTATCTTGGATAACTTATCCGAATCGGATAGCCGGTGGTATAGGACCATTGATATTTAGAGGTGACTCATCGCAATGTTAGGCATTTTCTGTGATGCGTTCCTACTGTAAACTTTAATACCTCTTAAACTAATTAGTCCAATTAAAAGTAGCAAGAAATATACTTAGTATAGGCAATAAAGTTTCTACAAAAAGATATTTGAATTAAATTTACGTAAGTACCTACTTCACATCGTTTGGATGATACTTCGCCTGGCACCTCTAAAAGCTTAACTTTTACCATACAATTTTTTTTAAAGGAATTTTACATTTTGCACCCAAAGTTGAGTGCCGCCCCATGCCAGGGTGCCGCCCCGGGCCATGGCCCCTATCGCCCTAGTGTAAATACGCCACTGTGTACGGTGCAGAGGCATGGACACTATACTAACGGTGGATGAGAACGCGTAAGGCTATTTTGAGAGGAAAATTCTCCGGGTGGTTTTTGGTCCCTTCTGCATAGATGGGGATTGGAGAAGAAGATACATTGACGAACTGTACGGGCTGTACAGCGACACTGACTTAGGCACAAAAGTGAAAAGCCAACGACTGAGATGGCTGGGTCACCTAGAGCGAATGGACACCAATGCTCACCAATGCAACGCAGTAGAGGTGGACAGTGTAAAAGGTGCCGCACGCTAGTGGGAGAGGACCTCAACCAACTTAGCGTGCAAAACTGGAGACAGCTAGTTAGAAACCGAGCCGGGTGGAAGAAGCTTGTTGGCTGAGGTCCTGACCTACCCCAGACTGTAGCGCCACTTTGAGTAATTAAGTAAGTAAGTGCGGTTAGAGATGGCACATCTGAGTTTGAAAGTATATCTGGATCCAAAATTGAGTTAAAAAAGCAGTTGGACATTTCAAGAATCGTACATGTAGCATTTGAGTTGTTTTAAGAAAAAAGTGCTGATTCTATATCACTGGAGTATGGAAAACTGTTAATAAAAGTATAGCTATACATAAAGAAGGGATAAGTGGAACATTATGGTGGTGCTCGAAAGACGCAAAAGCTTACAATATGATGCTATTACATTTTGCATATAATTTTTAAAACTCTTTTCTAAACATTTTTGCGGTAAATGGAGAAATAATAGACAAAATAATTTATGAGCAAATCAAAGAACATCTGGGCATCAACACTCTACGGATCATAACAGTAAGTGGAGTTTCCCTGCTTTACCAGCTCTTTATTGACTTTGAAAAGGCTTTCGATTCGATAATCGGATTTATGTATAGATGTTTTATTTGGTTAGGACAAGCCTGTATACACTGCTCCAGTTGCAATATGTGGGCTCAAGCAGCGCTACCTTCGGGACTCTTTAGAGTCCTTTTTGACTCCAGTTACGTCCCAGACGTCACCGTTACCCATAACACCTCCCACAATCCCCTGGCCTAACGGCATATCAAAATCATAACAGGTTCTCACGCCATTTTTGCTTATACAGCAAAACTGTTCCCCAACGGACACACCCCCTTCCCGTTTGTATTCCCCACAATATAAAAACACGCCGAAACCCGAAACCTATAAAGCAAATTGTGGGAAAGTTCAATTCTACTATTTGCAAAGTAAGCAAATAATATCATAGAGAATAAGCCTCATGTTAAATTATAAAATTATTATAAGTCAGTCTAAAACATACAATCTAACTGGAAAGTGCAGCCACGCTTAGGACAGCGGCTTTCCTTTTAGAATTTAATAAAATAAAATAAATATAATAAAACAATAAATATAATAAAACAAAAAGAAACAATTGTGTTTTTTTTTAAATTAGACTCAAACCACAATACATAATTGGCGCAGTCGGTTTCCGAATAAGGAAAAAGTAACCTACCCACAGTGGGTACCTCCATAGGACAAAATTCAAAAAATTAAATGTCTTTAATCAAGTATTCAGACTGTCAATAAGGTTCTTCAAACTCCCTCTAAACCAAAATAAAAAAATATTTTGACGCATTATTTTTTTTTCATTCCGTTATTGCCATCCAAAGTTAACATATAATAAAACATACAGCTCGCTTATCCTGGCAGTTTCCTATTAAAGAGCTGGTGATAGTGATAACTTGTGTTAAGAAAGTGTGAGCAATATTTAATTATTATGGATATTAAACAAGAAGGTGAGTACTTTCTAAAAACATACATTTTATTGTTTAATAACATAAAGGGTCAGTGTAATTAGACCCCTGCGCGAAGCACTTTTTGTTACTTTTTTTTAGCTTTGTTTACAGTAAATAAAAGATTTTTTTGGTTTGCCTTCGAGTGCCCACTTCAAATGAGGAACTAAAATGAAGATTAGTGTTCCACCTTTTCAAATAATAAAGTAGTTTTTTTCCCGTTTTTTCCTTTTTTCGAGTTATAACAGTTTAAAGAACCATATTTCGTTAATTTTCAGATTTGAAAAAAAAAGAACAAAAAAAACTGTGTTGACTGATCTTTTTATCGTTGGTAAGTGCTGGTTATCAATGCATAATTAAACGCTATTTTTTATTTGATAAATGGCTTGGATGTCGAAGAAATAATACAACATGGTCAACGCAAGCCAACCAAATCCTGGAAAACATTAAATGCAGTTGGCCATATCAAGGTGTTGAGACTATTTAATTTGATCTCCTCTATAACCGAATTTATTTCGTGTGCAAGAAGTTGACAGAATTTTGGAAGAAAAATAAAGCCAGACAAAAATCAATTACGAAAAATCAGTCCTCTTGGCTTGATATATCTGAGACTGTCTTTTTAAGTTATCCTGACGAAAACTATTCTACACAAATCTAATCTAATTATTCTACTTCTAATCGAAATCTAATTTTCCAAATATTTTTTTTTATGAATTTGTTTAAATTTTCGTTTTTATTTTGTAAGTTAAAACAAATTATATAATAATAACAGTGTTAAATATAATATTAATTCAATCAAGCAAACAAATAAAACAAAAATTTTAAATGAATATATTTCTTAATTTGCAAAAAGAACAATTTCAATGATTTTTCCCGATACATACTCATAGAAAATTGGGTGTGGGATAAAACTTTGTATGGGCTGCTTGTTAAAAAATGCGTTTTCCACATAATTCTGTAAAATATTTTTTTATTTTTAAGGAAACCATTTGATAAATAAGATTTTTGTAAAACGCCCTCAAAGTGGGTGAATGCGAATGTTTGTGATTATATGGACTGTATGGTGTATTGTTTGATTAAATGTTTTTTTTGTTGTTGTAATTGTCTTTATATTAATTGTCGGATAAAACTAAAGCCTGAATGTTAATTTCAATTAAATTTATGTATATTTGTCAATATATATTTGATTTGTGATACAAGTATAATGTTACCGTGTTAACTGCTTGCAGGTCAAATTCAAAAAAAAAAAAAATTAGTTGTTAAAATTCTTGTTGGCAAGTTACAAGAAAGTGAGTGCAAAAGAAAATAACAAATTGAGTGAAAATATGTTAACTGTGATGACAACTTGTTATCGCAAGAACAGATTTATGTATTTAAAAAAAATATAACTGCATGTGCATAGATTTAAGTTTTAAGAGCAAGAATTCATAGGGTATTATTTTTAATGTTTGGCAAGCTTAGAAAATATTTTACTAAAATAAATTTGATCAAATGAAAATAATTTAATTGCTATTTTAAATCAAATTAATTTGTAATGAATTGAATGAATGATTTGCATGAATGTTTTAATTTAAATTTAGGTTGATTAATCCTGAACAGTGGGCGTGGTCAATATTTAGCGAGATTATTTTTTTTGCATGTTTTTACGGCAACTCGTTACGTTTTCTAAGAATTTTTTACAAAAACGCCCCCAAAAGTGGGCGTGTTAGAAAATGTTGTACACAAAATTATATCAAATCACGTTATCTACAACTTTCTAGAAGAACACAACCATCATTTATTTCAACTTTGACACTTAGAAGACTTTTTTTTTTAAGTGGGCATGTCAGTGGGCGGAAATTAAGTCCGAAGATACATTTTACTTCCTTAACCATGTCTGAAAATTTCACTCAAATCGGTTGACTGGTTCAGATTTTATAGATTTATGACCGCCTCTCCATACAACCGGACCCACAGTGCTACCGTCCGAAAAGGAAAAATAACCCACCTTCCGAATAAGGAAAAGGAAAAAAAGTGAATAAAAGAAAAATAACCTAATTCCGAACAAGGAAAAGTGAAAAAGTAACCTACCGTTCGAAAAAGAAAAAATAAAACACCTTCCGAACAAGGAAAAGTGAAAAAGTGAAAGTGAACTTTAAATAAAAGAACCTCAATAAAAATCAAGTGAAATTGACTATAAATAAACTACTCCAAAATTAACAAAAAAAAAAAATACCCAATTTGATCTCCAAAGAAGAGACAGAATGGCGCAACATAATCTTGAACAATGCGTGACAATGCTCACACAATTATTGGTGACCAACAGTCAACCAGTCACCATCAGAGCGAAAATTGAAAAGGAAATAAGATACCTTACACCCTATGAAGGAAAACCAGGAACTTTACCGTCATTCTCAGCATCAGTAAACAAAATATTAGAAGGCTATACAAGTGCAGAGGAGCAACAACAACTTTATGAAGTCATCTTTAACACTAAAATCACCGGAACAGCAAAAAATTACCTTCTGATCGACATACCATCAACCTGGACCGAGTGCATAGACAAACTGAGGAAACACTTTCGACCGGCAAAAGATGATTTAACCATCACCAGACAAATAGGACTATTAAGGGTAAGGTCTATACGAGAATTAGATAGAAAGATAAAAACTATTGTAGAAGATATAACAGAACATGCCGCCTTCAGCGACAACAGTAGAAATGTAACAAACATCCTTTTTAGTGTTTTAGCAATGAAAATTAAAGAAATGGTCTCAGGGGCATTAGCTTACGCCCTTTCGGAAAAATTTGAATTAAGCGAAATTAGGGAAATAATAAACAAATTCATTGGTCAGGATCAAGGAAATCTGAAATTCCAAAACAATTTTGTTAGAAATGATAATTATTATAAAAGAGATACCTATAACAATAATAATTACAATAACTATAACCCCTCTAACAATAATAATAGGTCTGGACAATACAGAAACTTCACTACTTCAGGACAAACCAGAAACCCATCAAATAACAACAATAATAATACTAACAATAATAACTATAGTAACAGATATTCCAACAATAACAATTCTGGTCAAACCAGAATGTCCTCTAGCAATAATAATTCGAATAGGAACATAGAACCCATGGATACACTCTCTGCCTCTTACCAAAGGCAAATAAATAACGTACAGGCACAGGATTTTCAAAGGGAAAGCCTAACAGACTTCCCTATATAATTTGCCGAACAAAAAATAACAAATATAAGCTAAGAATATTAATAGATACCGGTGCTGACACCAGCATTTTAAACCCCGGTATCTGCCACCCGAAATGGCAAGTGCCACTCGACAAACCGATAAAGGTTACAACGACTAGTACAGCCATATTAATAAACAAAAAAGTAAGAATTCCCCTGTTTGAAGAGTTCAAACTTAACAAAACAGCGGAATTTTTAGAATACAAATTTCATAACCAATTTGACGGATTAATTGGTAATAATATTCTTTTGCCACTAGAAGCTGAAATAAACTATAAAAAGAAGCTTCTCATTACTAATAACTCCCAAATCCCAATTTTCTTCAATGAACTAGATGAAATAGCTAGTTCATATGAAGAAAACATCCCAATTTTATCTATTTACCACACTGAGACGAATAAGGACCCAGTGATGGAACAAATACGGACCAATCACCTCAACGATGAAGAAAAAGCTGAAATTAAAAAGCTTATATCAAAATATTCAAATATTTTTTATCAAGAAGGTAGCGATCTTTCGTTTACCCATGCGATTAAGCATGAGATAAAAACCACTAATGACATACCTATTTATGTCAAAAATTATAGATACCCAGAAGGGCATAAGCAAGAGGTGCACAGACAGGTTAATGAAATACTAGAACAAGGAATTATCCGCCCTAGCAAATCTCCCTATTCAGCTCCAATTTGGGTCGTCCCAAAAAAAATGGATGCTTCAGGGAAACAAAAATGGAGGGTTGTCGTAGATTATCGTAAACTAAACGATGTCTCAATCAACGACAAATTCCCTATTCCTAATATTGAGGACATTTTTGACAAATTAGGTAAGGCACAATACTTTACCACTCTCGATTTGGCCAAGGGTTTTCACCAAATCGAGAAAGCCGAGGAAGATATTCGGAAAACAGCGTTTTCTACGGACAATGGCCACTACGAATTTGTGCGTATGCCATTTGGCCTGAAAAACGCTCCGGCTACCTTCCAAAGACTCATGAATTCCATCCTTGCAGAATACATAAATAAAATATGTCTTGTATATCTTGACGATATAATAGTTTTCTCAACTAGTTTACAAGAACATATTGACTCACTCACAAAAATTTTTAAAACATTAAAGGCCGCAAACCTCAAAATTCAATTGGATAAGAGCGAATTCATGAAACACGAAACCGAGTTTCTTGGACACGTAGTCTCTACAGAAGGGATTAGCCCTAATCCTAACAAAATTTCAGCAATCAAAGAGTATCAACTCCCAAAAACGACTAAACAGATAAAAGCATTCTTAGGAATTACCGGATACTACCGGAAATTCATAAAAGATTATTCAAAGTTGCCAAACCTATGACAACATTTTGAAAAAAGATGCGAAAATCGATATTAAAAACCCTGAATATATCGATAGCTTCGAAGAATTGAAAATATTATTAACCTCAGAACCAATACTTAAGTATCCTAACTTCGACAAAAAATTCATACTCACAACAGATGCGTCAAAATATGCTTTAGGAGCTGTCTTAACTCAAGATTCGCACCCTATTTGTTATGCAAGTTGCACACTTAATGAACATGAGATTAATTATTCGGTAATAGAAAAAGAACTTCTTGCAATAGTCTGGGCTGTTAAATACTTCAGACCCTATCTTTATGGCACAAAATTCACGGTACGCACTGATCACAAACCATTAGTTTGGCTAAGTTCACTTAGGGAACCTAATTCCAAACTCCAGCGATGGAAATTGAAACTAGAAGAATTCAATTTCAACGTCGAATACTTAAAAGGAAAAGATAACCAAGTAGCAGATGGTTTGTCTCGCCTTGAAATTAATCTCCACCAAAACGAAATTCTTGATAATACGGACAATATTTCTATGATTCCAACAATCCATAGCGCTCAAGAAGATAGTACCGAATATATCCCTATTATTGACTCCCCAGTAAACTTATATAAAACCCAGATAATATTACATCATTCTGATGGTCTAAATAACCACAAGCTTTACAAAGTTTTTAATAAAAAAAGAATAGCCATTTATTTTAATAATTATAACGAAAAACTCATGTTAGATATCATGAAATCCTTCTTTCCACCAAAAGGCATCGTTGGAATATATTCCAGTAATGACCACCTTTTCGCCCAATTTCAAGACACTTATATTAAATTTTTCAGCAAAAATAAACTCCTGCGTTTGGTCAAATGTTCAAAATTACTTGGAGATTTAGACAACGAAGAAAAAGTGTTGGAAGTAGTTAATAAAACACATAAACTATTTAACCACCGTGGAATAAACGAAACGTATGAAGAGATTAAGAACATCTATTATGCTCCAAATTTAAAAGAACAGATAACAAAATTTATTAACAACTGCGAGATATGCAACTGTTCAAAATATGAACGACAACCACTAAAAATACCATATTCAGTAACAGAAACTGCTCAAAAACCAAATGAAATACTACATATAGACATCTGGTATGCGAACATCAATCTTATGTTCGTAACAATGATAGATAAATTTTCAAAGCATGTAACAGTCTATGAGATAAGACACAGAACCTGGACCTCTCTCCTAAATTCTCTAAAAAATAGATTCGCTAATTTTGGCACTCCCAATAAAATTGTGACCGACGGTGAAACCGGATTCTCGTCAATTGTGATTAAAGAATATTTAAAAGAATGTAATGTTGAACTACTTATATCTACACCATATAAGAAAACAGGAAACTCAGACATAGAAAGGTTCCATTCTACTTTGAATGAGCATATAAGAACCTTTACAGCAGACAAAGATAATAATGATACACTTAGAAATAAGGTCCTAAAAGCTGTTCAAATATATAACAACACTATTCACTCCTCAACTAAACAAAGGCCAATTAACTTCCTTAACGGAATAATTAGCAAAGAAAATTTCCCAAAAATCACTGTGTTAGTTCAGAAAAATAAAGAAAAGTATACTCAAAAACTTAACGAAGGTAGGAAGGACATTAATTTTACTAAAGATAGGTACACATTTTTGGAAAAATAGAAACAATAACAAGTTAAAACCAATCCACAATAAGGAGGATCCTGAAATCATTAACAAAAATTATTTAAAAAACAGCAAGGGTAGTAAATTTTACAAAGATCAGGTGAAACGCAAATACAAATACGAACAGTAAAAGGAAAACCTTTTATTTCAGGTTCTTACAACTATTTTTCTAACACTATCAATTCTGACAAAAATAGAAGGACAAAAACTAGAAGTCCAAGATTTGAAAATCGGACAAGGAAGGGTACATACTAATTAAAGGTGAAGAAATCAAAATAATCGAAAACTATTCAAAGATCCTACATGTAATAAATTTGACATTATGGACGGACAATCTCGAACTAATACAACACAACGTAGACAAACTTGACGACAAAAACGAATTTCCAAATATTCTCCATGGACTAAACCAATTAACACGCAAAATCGAAAGTCTCACTGAAAAGAATAGAAAGAAAAGAGCGTTACTTAATATAGTAGGAAAAGGTTTAAAATACTTAACAGGGACAATGGACTATGAAGACGAACAAGAAATCAAAACCAGACTCAGTTTAAACGAAGAGAACAATAAAAACGTAATAGACGGACTAAATGACCAGGTTAAGATTAACACGAAATTCTATGAAAATATTTATAACGTCACGAAACACATTAATATACAACAAACAGAAATAAAAAAGCAATTTTCGACCATTACCAATGAAATAGATAGAGAAAACTTTAAAATAACTGCAATGCAACATGCATTTCAGATACAATATGACGTACAATTATTAAGTGACCAAGTTAAGAAAGTTAAGGAAAGTATTTTACTAAGTCAACTAGGTTTGTTAGGTAAAGATATTTTATCACCAAAAGAAATCGAGAAATTTAATATAACCCTTGAAAAACTTAAAGACATAAAAAGTACAACAATTTTGCATGAAAACCAAATAATATTCATTATAATGATTCCTAACTATGTTAACAATAAATTTCACCGGGTATATATTGAACCCATCCCAAATCTAAACTATCTTGAACTATCTACTATGTATAAATCAATAATAACCGATGGAAAAACAAACTATGTAGACAAAAATAAAATTTTAAAAAAAGATGATTTAATATTAATAAATAACGAATGTATACTTAATATCTTTAAGAAAAATACAACTTGCAATTTTGTTAAAAACACAAATACAGACATTAAACAATTAACAAACAATATTGTTATATTAAAAAATATAAATAAGACAGAAATAGAACATAATTGTAACGATTTTAAACTTGAAGTATCAGGAAACTATGCTATAAAATTTGAAAACTGTATTATCAAAATAAACAACGTTAAATACGAAAATTTCATGTATTACGAAAATTTTATCATACCTAATTTAAGCAATGTAAAAATAAAAAATCACATCAAAAACCGCAAATTAATCGATGAAATAAAATTTAGTAATAAAACACATACAAGTATAAATTACAGCTTTAATGTTTTGCTTTTGAGCTTTTTGATCGCGATTTTTATAATTTTTAGAAAAAAAATAATAAATGATGAAACTAATTCAAAAATTATATTCAAAAAAATGATTCTCCGGAGCAGAATCCTAAGGGGGGAGGAGTTACGTCCCAGACGTCACCGTTACCCATGACACCTCCCACAATCCCCTGGCCTAACGGCATATCAAAATCATAACAGGTTCTCACGCCATTTTTGCTTATACAGCAAAACTGTTCCCCAACGGACACACCCCCTTCCCGTTTGTATTCCCCACAATATAAAAACACGCCGAAACCCGAAACCTATAAAGCAAATTGTGGGAAAGTTCAATTCTACTATTTGCAAAGTAAGCAAATAATATCATAGAGAATAAGCCTCATGTTAAATTATAAAATTATTATAAGTCAGTCTAAAACATACAATCTAACTGGAAAGTGCAGCCACGCTTAGGACAGCGGCTTTCCTTTTAGAATTTAATAAAATAAAATAAATATAATAAAACAATAAATATAATAAAACAAAAAGAAACAATTGTGTTTTTTTTTTAAATTAGACTCAAACCACAATACATAATTCTCCTTTTAAACGCTGGGACTCCAGGACTCCTCTTTTTAAAAATGATTGAAATTTGACTCCTTTTATAAATTTAGGACTCTTTTCATAAACGCACAAATATTTATTAAATTGTATGATATGAGCGAGTTCAATATCGCTTGAACATAGACATACTACATAGTATGTCTATGCGCTTGAAGCTCACTTCTACCCTTTGTTTACACTAGATAGTTTCAACAAAAAAAAAATAGTATGGGTATTCATGCAACAGCGTAAACTCGTCGTTATCGTTGTAAAGTTTAAAACTTCGTAATTCGGTCACAATTTGTATGGAAAATTTGACAGATTTACGAAGTTTAAAACTTTATAACGATTACGTCGAGCTTACGCTGTTGCATGAATACCCTTAGTATCATTCAAACAGGTTCAAAAGTTTCAGTTGAGTGAAAAACGCCGTCTGTGAAAATTTGAGCTCTTAATATTCATGTTTAGACATGCCTCATCGCAGGTTTAGGATAACCATACGATTTGTATTGTATTGGAAAAAGCACCTGTTATCATAAAAATTTGTAGTTCACAAAATTGTTAAAATTCAAGATTCTTCAATATAAAATTTGTAGTTGTAAATTACCAGCGAAAAATTGTAAGAATGGTTCAGAAGTTTATTCAGTTTGTGAAAAATGTCTGCTGGTTACTAAAAGAATAATTCAGCAACGGGCTCCTTTCCGGCAATTAAGGGCTCAATTCGAAGGTAGTTCTGCCAAAATAAAAAAAAAAGATTCATTAAACAGCATCAATTTCGTTTACCTAAACTTCCTTTCATATGTCTTAAATGTTTTCAATAAATACATAGAATAAAAATTTTCAGAGCGATTCATCTCAAATTATTCATCTTCCTTCGTCAATAAAAGATGTTCTCTCATTACATACGGCATTCGTCTCTCAGTGCTATTCAAAACGGATGAAGAATAACATACTATCACAGACACTATAGTTACAAACATAACGCACGCAGAGCAAACAAAAATGACTGCATTTTTATCATGGGACGTAGAGCTACGTCCCAGTACTATCAATTTTGTGTGAGCCTTAGACTATTCATGATGACAAAATGTTAACTAAAAATCATATCATCAGCAGTTTAGTCAGCTTGAAAATGCAAAATATTTAAAAAATAATCATTTTTATTTGTACTGGATGCGATATCTATGTAACTCTTGTTTCAATGATACTATTGAAAAAAAAAATACTCTTAGTTTATATTACAAAATTATTTGTAATCAAATAATCTCGCGTTTTAATTTCAATGATAACAAACTTTCAATTCTGAAATATTAGATTCAAAAGCTTACTTGCTTGCAAAAAGATTTTATTTATTTTTCTTGATAATCTAATATCCCAACTTTAGCCTTCATCCAGTAAAAAGTTATTGAAGAATACAAATTACCATGAATAAAGCCCAAGATCGTCGTTTTAAAATATATTTTAAATTGAATAACATTGA
The DNA here is from genome assembly GCA_963921185.1 of Dasysyrphus tricinctus. Lineage (NCBI taxonomy): Eukaryota > Metazoa > Arthropoda > Insecta > Diptera > Syrphidae > Dasysyrphus > Dasysyrphus tricinctus. The sequence continues at coordinate 116,978,178 of OY992530.1, forward strand.
AAGTTTGGGTTTGAAGTGGGCAATTTAAATAACCAATTGTGGAAAAATTAAAAAAATTATATACTAAAAAAAATAATTGGCCACAGCAGCCCTTGTGCAGAAAGAATTTTTTTTATAAATTGACTCTAATTTAAAAAAAATAACAAGCCGCCTAAAAGTTGATGTGTGCATTTCAATGCCTTCTGCACTTATGGCCAATTTCATAAACAAACACTAAAATTACTTTTATCTAAACTCCTTCTAAATTTTATCAGACATTTAAAATTTGTCAGTTTCACCAATACAGAAAAGGGATATTTTAGGGATATTTTAATTTTACTGAGTTTGCTCACATCCCTGGATTCAAAAATAGAGGTTGTTTCTCTCGCACATGGAAGTGAAAAAGAGAAAAAGTGAAAAAGCATTATGGATGAGGGACAATTATTCTGACAGCAAAATATCAGCTGTTGCTGACTGGAATGGCTTAGCAAAAAGGACTTTTATAATTTAATGAGACAAAAACGAGCTTTTAGTTTACAAGGGCATTTAAAATCTTCTTAAATATAAAAGCTTTTGGTGAAACCAAAAACATAATTTTAAGGCTAAATGGCTTTTAAAATAATTAAAAGCCTTTCGTGAAATTGGCCATTACTCTATTAGATTATAACTTAATTCAAAAATATAGAAATGAGTTCCTAATAAATAGTATTATATTAATATTAAGAGTTTGGTTTTGTTTTCTTTTGTTAAAAAGAGCAACTGTTTATTTATTTAAAAAAAAAACTTTGAAATTGTTGTTTTTTGTCTGGAAATTAACTAATATCTACAAAAAAAAATTGAGAAGATGGAAGTTTTTTCAAGTTAGAGTTGTTTTTCTCCAAAATACAAATATTTATTTATTGTTTTGTTTAAAAGAGAAGTTTTTTGTTAATTTTTTAAAAAATAAACCATGTTGAATTCAAACGGTGATAAATTTTGATGGGACTCCTTTTTTTCAGCCAGGACTCCTTTTTTTGACTCCTTCCGAAAATTTTCAGAGGTAACCCTGGCGCTCAAGTAGCATGTGCACTTGTGCAGATACTTTATTCAGAAGCCTGCATAAAACGTCACCTATTATGTGATTACGTGCTTTGTGTTGGAAGGGAAGACCGTCCGGATTGTATTATTTCTCCACCAAAGTATAATTTTGACTTTTAAAAATGACTATGCCAAAGTTGGATTTCTGATAATTTTTTTGATTTTAAAGTTTATTAATGTAACTTTAAAAAAAAAAGTTAATTTTTTTTTTCGTAATAGTTTTACTTTTATTTCCTGAAAACCTAAGGTGTCTGCCACTAGGTATTTCACCTATTGGCATTTGTTTCATTTAATTGCTGACACAAGAAATCTGGGTAGTACCTCGTGGCATAATGGTAGTGCGTTGGACTGTCATGCCGATGGTGTGGGTTCGATTCCCAGCCGTGAAACCTAAAAACAGAAATGTTTTATCCGAGGAACTGACAAATCCTCTAAGAGTATACTAGTCATGAATAAGTGTTTCTCATCTAGCCGTTCGGACACGGCAAAAAACTGTAGGTCCCCTCCATTCCTGCCAACAACACGCACACAGGAATGGTTGAGAGTTGTAAGTCACTAGGCCCTGGTTCTCCACGAGCTGTTGCGCCACCCAAACTATATATTTTACAAGAAATCTGTTTGAATTTACTTTGGTTTTCAACTTCGACACAAGCTGCTAAAGGTAAAATTTACTGATATGCAGTTTATAGATTTCTTGTGATCAAATGTGGCATTTGTTTTATATTAATATATACCTTGCAATGGCAGGTTGTTTCACCTTTTATAGTTTTTTGTTAAGGGTGTTCTCTATCCAGAGCGTGCCACCTACGGTGGAGTATTCCATTACTACGTAGTCGATGAGAAGCAGGCTTGAAGCCTCATCTAGCTGTAGCTCTGATGTCAATATGGTTTTTAACTTTTTGAGCACATCAACTTCGCTGTTTAGCCCTAAGAGTTCTTCATTGAATATTCTCCTCTTTATTCCATGGACGCTCACTAGAGTGAAATACCGTCAAAAAGATAATTTTTTTCAAAATATGAAACTTCCCCTTTCTTGGTTGTTTTTAACGGTGCGGAAACAGCTATGGACGTCAAACGTGTCTTGGAAAAATAACGGTTGATGTCTTAAAAGATAAGTGTTAAGTAGGCGCACCTATAAGTTAAATGTCAAATGTTGGGACTTCCATTTTTTATTAATTTTTAATATTTTGAACAAGAAAAAAGTTGTGGAAACGCCTCTTTTTTAGAAAAAAAAAATATTTTCTTTTATTTAATTTTTTTCAAAAATTTTCATAAATAGGTACAATTTTTTTTCCAAAACTCAATGCTCTCACGGATTCTTAGTCGAATACAAGAAATCGCAGGCCTATTATTACCTTAGTTTCTGAGATTCTTTTAAAAACTTTTATTTCGCGTTTCCTTAGTCCGGTCACTATATACATCAGACCTTGAGTCAGGTCCATTCATTAGATCTGACTTTTGTTAAAATGTTTTTTATCTATTATGTTGGCCAAGCAATTATAATCCAAGTTTTCGACCTTGAGGGCCAATGCAACATTGGTAACAATCGAAAAACACGCATTTACTTTTTTAATTTTTCAAAAACTATGGATTAAAACATCTTTATTTAAAAAGAACTTTCAAATATAGAATCTTTCTTTCTATAAGATTCCAGTCCAGATGGTACCTTTAATTTGTAATGCTAATTTTTCTATGTTAAGTCAGTTTTTTAAAGAAATTGACCCTCAAACCTGAACGGGGAGATATAAAACCACCCTCTCCTATGATTTTTTTTTTTTCATTTGAACCAACGTATACGGCCAAGTATTTTGGTGAATCTCCTTCTAAGCACCCATTATTTGTTCTTATACTTGATTATACTCTTATTGATATAAATTTATTATTGCCAAATTTTGAAAAGCTGTCTCTTGGAAGCTTTTGATTCTACAGAGGTGTTTCTAGTATTAAATTGAAGCTTATGCAATCTACTTGAAATCGTAGAACAAAGTGTTTATAAAAAAAAATAGTCTTTTGGGGTTCAAATCGACAATTACTGCAAAAAGGCAAACATTTCTTGGTGTTTGGATACCTGCTTTTATTTTTACTATTGTTTTGACTTTGACAGTAAATTTCTCAAAAAGTATTCTCTCAATCATTTTTTTCCAGTCATGTCATAATGCCATCATGATGCATATATACATATGTTTGCCTCTAAGCCTATAACTAAAGAAAGGGATCAGGTACGATTTCGGGGTTTATCAATTTAGAATCCTGAGATCATTTCCAACAAGTCTGCATCATCACTTTTGGGATCCATTCAGTGAAACCAGTCACGTCTTCAAGACCACCGTGACATATCTAATTATTTTTCCTCCATACGTTTGGTATATGCAGACGTTTTTGTCCCTTTTTTATGTTGAACACATTAAAAACTTCCAAGATAATCGAGATTCCACCCTGTTGACATGCAAAAATTTTTTCCTGAAAAGTGGTAACACTTAGATTTTACCCGAAGGTGATACCACTCAACACGTATCTTTTAAAGCATATCCCGTTATTTTTCCAACATGCGTTTGGCATCTTGAATTTTTTCCACTGCTATTTATCATGTTAAAAATATTAAAAAGTATTGAAAAGCGGCAACACTGATATTTCACCCAAAGAAGCGTCTACTCAACACATATCTTTTATGACATCAACAGTTATTTTAGCCATGGAAATTTTCCAAATAATTTACGATTTTCTTTTACCATTTGGCCCAGATTGGGCGCCAATTTTCAAAATGACGTCCAAACGACAGGATTACAAAAATGATCTCCAAGCTAAATTTTATTCTTAGCATGTCAAAAATAAATTTCAAATGTAAAAATAAGATCCCCCACAAAAAGTGCCATGATTGGGTGTCTTGACTGGAGTGTACTCCACCGTTGGGCGCCATTTTTCAAAATGGAAAACAGGATTACAAAAATGACTTCCGGGCTTAATTTCATACTTATCATCTCAAAAACAAATTCCAAACATTAAATAAGGTCCCCGCCAAGAAACGCACGGGATTCGGTTTCCTGACCGGACTACTAATCTTGAATAACAATAAGATCTTTTCAGCTAAAAATGTTAGGTTCGAGCAACATATAAGCATTCCAAGAGCTGTAAATTCAGGCAAAACAAAAAATTTAATTTTTTTCTTTTTCTTTTGAACACAAATTCCGTTTTGAGTTGTCTAACAGTTGACTTTTGCAGTTTGCCTTTAAGAACACCCTACAATTGCATTTTTGACGCAAAATTTGGAAAACATATTAGTTTGGCAAACCCTTTGTCTTTTTGGGCTCTCACGACAAATAAGTGGAGGTGGATAAGTTGTCTTAGAGATGAGAAATGTCTAAGAGTTCTCAAAATTTAAAGCTATAAAATTTTTGCTCACAACTTTTTTCTCAGTGCAATAGAAATGAAAATAAATCTATTTAAAAATAAAAATCAAAAAAATTGAAAATCAAACCCATGCGCTAGATCTAGACTTTGGCAATAATAAAATACAGTCTCCCGCTAGATTTTTTTTTTCACTTTGCCACTACCCGCATCAGCTGCGGTCAAATCAATAAGACCATACACCATACTTATGGCACTTTGCACTCGTTTTTGAGCAATAAGTCAATGCAAAGACAAAGAAGAATCGGAACTGTCAACTTCATACATAATAATAGTCAACACTATGATAATAGATAGCATATACATTAGGGTGTCCGTTATTTCCCAAAATCGTTTTTAAATAGCAGACACCCCCCAAATCAAAAGTTTATGCCCTAAAAAAAAAATTTGGCCAAACAAATTTTTGTCCGAGGCCATTTACACGTAGCTCTAAGTCCATACTTTTCCCATACAAATTTGTATGGAATTTTCGCTCTATTCACGCTTTATTTTGTTTTCTCTCGAACTACTGTAGCTATTCCAATTTTTTTTGTTGATTTTCGTTCTTTAGTCACACCTTTAAAAGACCTCATTCAAAAATTTATAAAAAAAAAAAAATAGAATTTTTTGCCTCGATTATTACCATGGTAACTCCCATATAAAGACATCATAAAACTGAACGTCTAATATTTAATTTTAAATTTTTGTAAATAAATTTTTTGAATGCGATCGTTTAAGGGGATGATTTAAGAGCAAAAATCAGCAAAAAAAGTTAGTATAGCTGCAGTAATTCGAGAAAAAAAAAAAATAAAACGTGAAAAGAGTGAAAATCCCATACAAATTTGTATGGGAAAAGTATGGGCTTAGAGCCACGTGTAAATGACCACGGACAAAATTTTTGTTTAAAAACGATTTTGGGAAATAATGGACACCCTAATATATGTACAATGTACTTAGCTACTATAGTTGTATCGTCAACGTGTGTCAATTTATCTACTCGAGTTGACTCACCGAATTTGAAGTTTCAAGTTTAACTCCGAGAATAAAATAGTCTTACCTCCCATAAGGAAAAAAATAAACTTTAATTAAACTTCTTTTAACAGTCTTTAAAACACAATTAAAGTTTTTGCTCTCAAGGAAACATTCTAATGATACGTATACGCCCAAGTGTACCATGTGCCTGCATCTGCATCATAAAAACCAAATGACCTCAATGTTTATAATTCTATTTTAATTACTTTTCACTTTTTTTAAAGGCTTTAAAATCAGCGAAGTGCTCCCTGTGGGCTAGTCGTTAAAAAGCAATAATTTCAGCAACATATCACCAATAAATTAATCTAATCAGTAATTCTTATAATTGTATTTGCCCATAATCTCCTTTTGGGACTCTCTTAAATAATTATCCAAGTCAATCCAATATCATTGCATATGAAAAAAAAAATATTCCACTGCCTTTCAGAAAAATCTTTAAAAAAATACCATAAATTATGGGAATCTATAAAAACATGACAAATAGAGTCCAACATTGCACAAAACATTTTAAATCACATCCATATGAACTGAACATACATAATTTTTTATTACTTTTCACAGTTGAATCAAGCAACTGGATATTTGGATCTGTCCCAATTGTATGGCTTCACAAGGAAATCCCAACGAGGCATGAGAACTTTCAGCAATGGCAAACTGAAGTCATCCGGTGAAGGCCTCCTACCACTTGCCGAGGGGGAGAAACGCAACCTATATTGTGCACTAAAATCAGACGCGAACGAGACTTGTTTTATGGCAGGTAATAAGACTACCTTTTAATTACTACAGTTATTTCGAGTATTTCCTTTCTAAGAGCTAATTGCTTCTTTGCTTTAGGTGACACTCGTGTAAACAGCAATCCTTACTCGATTATCTTGTATACCATACTTTTGCGCTCTCATAATAAATTCGCCGAGGAAATTAAGACACGCAATCCGGACTGGACAGATGAAACTATCTTCAGAGCTGCCAAAAAGCTGAATGTACAACTTTATAGGGAAATCGTGTTCGAAGAATGGCTGCCAGTTGCATTAGGTCAGAAAATCAGTGCAAGTATAAATTCCGAACCGATTGTGAAGAGAAATAACCCCGGGGACTTGGAAGTGTCTAATGAGTTTGCTGTGGCTGCTATTAGGTTTTATTTTTCTATGATGCCGAATGTGTTGCAGAGACATCCATCACCTTTGAATAATGAGATTGCGTCTGAGGATGCTATAAGGTTAGGGGATTTCACACTCAACTGAATTTAGTAATGTTTTTTTGATTGATGATTTGGTTTTTAGTAAATTATCAACTTCGGCATTATTCAACCTTATGGAAGCTTCATTCAGATCGGAAGCCTTAGATAAGTCAAGCAAGCTGAATGAGTTCTTAGCTTCTATGCTGAACCAAAAGGCATTGAGAATGGATGCAACCTATGCTGGTGATGTAAGTATACAAAATAATTTTACTCGGAAATGCATTAAAATTTCTTATTTTCAATGACCTTCAGACCTTCAAACCTAAGAAATAAATGTTTTAAGAAATCGGAGAGGCTGCTTGCCAATTTGTTGTCTGTGCGATAAATTGAAATCAAAAGGAAAATGTGCAAAAATGTATGGGAGCTGGTCCAAAACTCACGCGTCGCGTCGTTTAAAGGTTGATACATGTGCTTTATTTCATAATATGGCCGTTAAGCTCTCAACAACAATGTGTCGTGCATTCTTAAAAAGATTTTTTTATTATTGGAATTCATTTCTTACATACTAAGAATAAAATTTAGCTTGGGAGTCATTTTAATAATCCTGTCACTTGGACGTCAATATCAAAAATGGCGCCCAATATGTAGTCCAGTCAGACAACCAAAATCCTTGCTCTTTTTGTGGGGGGAATTTATATTTATATTTGTTATTTATTTTTGATTTGATTGATTTGATTGATCATGGAATTTAGCTTGGGGGTCGTTGCTGTAATTTTATCGCTAGGACACCATTCTCAAAAATGGCGCCCAATCTGTAGAAAATGGCAAAATACAAAAGAACTCGTAAATTACTTGAAAAATTTCGCCATTAACATAATAGGCCAGGAAAAATGGGTTCCGAGGTTGACAAAATTAATTCATGAAATATTAAAATTGGAATCGACGCAGAATTGCAATCTCTATAACATATCCAAAGTCCCCCAAAATCCCCGCATTGGCTTTTTGTGTAGATGCATTTGAAGAGGTGCAGACGGGGAGAATTTGGAGGTCTATCAAACTAAAATATTTGTTTGGGTAAAACCATTGAGTTTATATACATAGAGGAATCACGAAATCTTGCGTTAAGGCCTCGGAAGGTGTCGCCACATACACTAAATTGAGAATTTTAAATTTTGTGGAACGCATTGATTGTAAAAAAAAATCAAGGGAAGCAAATGGCAGCTCACCAAGGAGTGCCATGACAAAGAGAGAAGGTGTACGAGGGGTGTCTGTTTTTTGTTATTTTGTGGCTTATGTATGCAGACTTATGCAATATCCCTTTTCAGCTTTTTTGTGTGCAGGCACAGGCGCTTGTGCATATTGGGACATCTATAGGAAGGTACATATATTATATATCTGTTTCAAAGCGTATAGGGACGAGTTATGTATGTAATTTGTGCGTTTGTATGTCGATCGGTGATGGTCGCGTCAATTTAAAAATAAAAGGCAGGAAAATGTACATACTTTCATATGTGCATTCATACGTTAATAGTTTAGGTCCTGATTTTATACTTTGAAGATATTCTTTATTTTTTTTCTATTTCTTTGGAATCAGAAACTTTTTGGTAGGTAGTTACAAGACTGTGTTCCTATGGTGTAAATAAATATTTACTGTACACAGAGGTCGAAGATCTGTTTTCTAAACGAAAATTATAAATTTGTACTGTGTCTATCTAGATACATAGGTACATACCCACCTGGATAGAAAGTCTTTTTTTTGTATGCAATTTGATGAACTGTAGCCTGGCCCAGGAAAATCAGGCAAAAATGGCAAAACTACGAAAAAATCATGAGCTTTGTTTTGACGTCTTAAAAATTTAAAGTCGCTTAAATTTAGACAGGGTGAACATTTTTTAGAGGGTAAAAGGGCATAAATTTCAGTTTTTTCTTCTCGAAAACTAACAGAAATATATCAACAATTTGCAACTTCGTTTCGTTGTTCATTGAGTGATTTCAATAAAATTGACACAGGGATAGCTGAGATAGAATTTCAATAGAAACAAATATTTTCAAAACAGGGTATTTCAAAAAAATTACAACATTTAGCAACTTCGTTGTTCCTTGGGCGATTTCAATGAAATTGACACAGTCGATAGCGAAAATGTCCATAAATAAAAATTTAATACAAAATAGGTTTGATAATTTTCAATTTTCTCGAAAACTACCTAGTAGACTTAAAACCATCTGGTTTTCAGTATTTGATTAAAAATAAATAAGAGTTTGAAATCAGTTCTTTCAAGAACTATTCATGGAAATCACTTGATTTAAAAACTAGATAAAAGTATTATAGACTTTAGGCTTTAAAAAAATGTACAATGCTTAATTTAAGGTAGGTATTACCGTTATTTTAAAATATTTTTCTTGTCATTATAAAAATAGGGTGAGATAGACCCCTTCCTAAAGTAAAAATTGCTCGTATCTAACTGTTCGACAAAAAGCCGTTATTTTTTCTTGTCGCCTGAATTATCGTACACTTGGCGAAAGCTTTATTAGCCAACAAAATTCTTCATAGTAAATAAGCCATTCGAAAATTGTTCCTGTTTCGTTTTCCTGATCGCAATAACTGGCCCCTAAGGGCCCTATAGTGCAGGCTTATTAATATATTTTTAATCGAAAAAAAGAAAAATTGTTAACAGCAGTTTAACGATTGAATATGGTGAAGGGGGCTATAAGGTATGTACAAAAAATCTATTTCCCAGAGGCGGAGTTGGAGGGGGGATTTGAGGGGTAAAAAAGAGGGGGGAATTGTATTATTGCGTTTTCCGACTAAAGTTGACCCCAATATGAAGAGTGTTCAATAGAAATGTTGTAGATCTGGCAAAAATCTACAACTTTTATGTACCTACATTACTTTTTAACGTAACCACAAAATTTCCGAGATATTGGCGAAAAACCATATTTGTTTCTGGTTTTTGTTTTTATTTTTCATTTTTCGAAAAATTGTTGAATTTAAATGAAACTTTGTGAAAATATATCTTGCTGTGTCCTTAATTAGGACAATTTTTTTCAAGCATAACTATTGATCAGTTTTTGAGATATTCAATTTTGTTTGGAAAAAATACTTTTTTTCAAATGAAAAATGTATTTCGTACCGAGTTCATTTAAGGATCATTAGTTTTGTTTTTAAATTTACTTTTATATGAAATAATGAAAACATATAGTAACCACGTACAAAAATACGAAAAAAGCAAAAAAATCATTTTGCATCAAGTATTTTTTAATAATGGTTGATAAATTGTTAAAAATTTTTGGAAAATGCAATAACTAATCACACCATTGAATTTTCTACAGAAAAAAAAATTACATAAAACAGTGTTTTATTATTTGACCCCAGACAAACGTTTATGCCGATGCCGCAACAATATTGCTAGAAATATTCATTTCAATACATACAGTTTTAAATGAAAAACAAAAATAATAGTACAGGAGCCGATACCAAATTTTGGGAGCAGATGTACATATAACCAGAATCTGAGTATGAAGTTTTAAAGGTACATGTATTCTGATATTTGATACCAAAGTTTGGCAGGTTTTTTTTCTCAGCCTTTGGTGGGGATAGCGGTATAAAACCAGCTTGGTTTCCTATTTAAATTTAATGGTCAATAACTCTTCAATGCACTTTTAAAAAAATAGGAAATGATGCTCTGTCATTTTCCCTTAACCTGTAGACTTTTACTTTGATGATTCAATCAATGATATCAAAGGGCACGGTAGTGCCCAGCCAAGTTCGCGGCACTACACCCTTTTTACAGGAACAAACTCAGGCGATTTTCAACCCCCCTATAACTTCAGTACCAATAAAGTCACAAACTTCAAATTCGCAGTATTAGCTGAGCTGATCAAACACAGGTGGCTCACCAAATTTCAACTTTTTAGCATAAGTGATTCCGGAGATATAGGACTTCAAAAATCGCAAAAACCGTAACTGACTGACTGATTCACTGACTCACTGACAGATCATCAAAATTATGGAGCATTTCCCGACATCGTAGAAACTTGAAATTTCGCACAACGGTAGGCCTTGTAGTGCATACAAAGGAAAAAATCGAAAATCTGCAATTTTCTATTCAGGGGGCGTGGCATCCACCCACTTTCTTAAAAATTCTTATTAATTATATGGAGCACTTCCGTATGTTGTAGAACAATGAAAATTGGTATGTCGGTAGGGCTTGAAGTACTAAGAAAGACAAAAATTGAAAAATTGTAATTTTCCACTCAGGGGGCGTGGCATCCACCCACATTCTTAAAAATCCTTATAAATTATATGGAGCACTTCCGATTGCTGTAGAACGATGGAAATTAATAGGTCGGTAGGGCTTGCAGTACTTAAAAAGAAAAAAATTGAAAAATTGGAATTTTCAATTCAGGGGGCGTGGCATCCACCTACTTCTTTAAAAATTCTAATAAATTATATGGAGCACTTCCGTATGTTATAGAACGATGAGAATTGGTAGGTCGGTAGGGCTTGAAGTACTTTGAAAGAAAAAAATCGAAAAATTGGAAGTTTCAGTTCAGGGGGCGTGGCATCCACCCACTTTCTCAAAAATTCTTATAAACTATATGAAGCACTTCTAATTGGTGTAGAATGATGAAAATTGGTGGAGCGGTAGGGTTTGACGTGCATACAAAGATAAAAGTAAGAAATGTATGATTTTCAGCTCAAAGGGCGTGGCATCTACCCACTTTTTAAAAATTGTTATCAACTATATAATGTACTTCCGATTGTTGTAGAACGATGAAAATTGGTATGTCGGTAGAGCTTGAAATACTGTTTGAAAGAAAAAAAATCGAAAAATTGGAATTTTCGATTCAGGATGCGTGCCATCCACCCTCTTTATCAGAATTGCTATTATTTATATGGAGCACTTTTGGGCGTCGTAGAATTATGAAACTTTGTAGAGCGGTAGGGATTGATTTTTACCTGGCAAAATAAATCTTTGCAAAAAGGAGTGAAATCACAACAAAAACATAAATGTTAAAAAAAGAGCCAAGTTCTAATATGTACAAGAAACCCGTGCGTAAAAAGTCAGACAAAAAAGTAATGAGATCTAAAATATATGCCAATTTTTAAGTTCATGAAGTTTAATATCAAATATCTTAAGTAGAGTAATATCGAAACAATTCCAAATCATGACAGAAATTTGGTATTTAATGATTACTACTGATTACAATTTGGTGGGTTCACTGGTCAAGTTTTCATACATTTTAAATAAGTAAGTAGTTAAGAGAAAACTTGCCAAGTAAGTCCACCAAATTTTAATCAGTAATCATTAAATACCAAATTTCTGTCATGATTTGGAATTGTTTCGATATTACTCTACTTAAGATATTTGATATTAAACTTCATGAACTTAAAAATTGGCATATATTTTAGATCTCATTACTTTTTTGTCTGACTTTTTACGCACGGGTTTCTTGTACATATTAGAACTTGGCTCTTTTTTTAACATTTATGTTTTTGTTGTGATTAGCTTTTCAAAAAAACCTTATCGGTTTGTTTTGGATACTTTATTTTGTTGATTTTTGTTTTGTTTGAAATATTTGAAAAAAGGGGTGATAAGGTCCGCAAAAAATGATTATATCTTGAGTTTCATATATCAGACTGTCATAATTGATTATTTTATATAAAAGTTAATCTCAAAACAAAACTAATGATCCTTAAATGAACTTGGTACGATGATTTTCTGAAGTACATTTTTCATTTGAAAAAAAGTATTTTATTGCAAACAAAATTGAATTTCTCAAAAACTGATCAATGGTTATGCTTGAAAAAAATTGTACTAATTGAGGACACAACAATATATATTTTCACAAAATTTCATTTAAATTAAATTATTTTTGGAAAAATGAAAACTAAAAAACAAAACCCAAACAAACGGCTTTATATTTCATTTTCCGAAAAGAAAAATACAGTAAAAAAAGGTACATTTTATTTTCTCTTATCCAAAAACAAAAAATTTAAGTCTGCCTGTTAAATGCTCATGCATGGCTCGTGTCCAGCGTTCGGACCTTACTCCAATCGGAGCAAATTTACTGCAATTTTGAGGAATAACAAAAACTAACTAACTCCACTAATTTGAAATCTACCTCTTTTTTCCACACTAAAAAATTCTTTTGTCAAACAACATGAAATTAAATCACAACACCGTTTTATTCAATTTTCCAACCATCTCCGACTCTGAAATCTGAATGTTTACATCTGAAAGTATAATTTTAAACGGAATCATTTTTGTTTCTTATCTTGTTCGTCGTTTCTCGATCTCGATCATATAGTGATTTATGATAATTTTTGTTGTTAAAAATACCTATTTATTTTTTTTTGAAAATATAGTTTTGACAACTTGAGTTTTTCCTTCGTTTTCAAAATTTTCTATAAACCTACCTACCTACTCCGCATTTTCAACAAATCTGCTCCGAAATTTTGCTGCTGAGGTTTGAACCTTGCCATGTCTACCAAATACCAAAGCTAGCCCTTTATGCGTATAGGTAGATACATTGATGATTACAACAAAGAAAAACAACAAAAAGTACACATTCCCATTCCACAAAAGAAAGAAAATTGAATTTCTACCTGCAACCTGCTCATGCTCACTGCTCTATTCATTGTTCATGTTGTGTTGGTGTAGGTAGGTGTTTGCTTCCCACATTTCATGAGATCCACAATTTTTTGTTTTTATGATGAAAGGGTTCAAGTATAAGGACAAATAAGGTGACATCTAGCAACATGATCCACAGATTAGTTTTCTTTTATGAGTAAAATGGTTGTAGTCTTTGGATGCACAAGGCGACATCTGAAGTCGCTTTAACGTAGTATTTTCATTTTATCGAAGTGGTTCCTCTATGTATATAAACTCAATGGTAAAACCTAATCATATGATACATGCTTTAAGAGTAGTTTTTAACGCTGAATCTATTGAAACCAAATTCAAAATGATACAACCACCCAAAAAGAAGTTATAGTCCTTTTTATGTAATGATGACTTTTTTTTCAGGTACAACAGGTAAAATATTACCGAAACCCCTTTGAAAATAACGGTATGTTAATGAAACTTGGAATGAATGTTATATTTGTCATAGGAACTAAGAATTAAGTGAGTCCCTAAAAATATCCATGGTGAAAGGGTGTTTTTTTAAGGGGGAGGGGCAAGTGTAGAATGTTAACCATAACACCCACGAAAAAACTCTTACACTCATGAAATTCACCAAAAATATATAATTTATCATGGCAACCAAGAATCAAAATAGTCCTCATAAATATATTTGTTCTGGGGTTTTTTTATTAAAAAGAGGAAAATCTGGGAAGAAGTTGGAAGATTTGAGCCAAAATTCCGATTTGGTGTAATTGAGGTATATACACAAAGTATGGTATATGATTAAGGGGTATTTTTTAACGCTGAATCTAATAAAAGCAAAACTAAAATGATACAAGCACCCTTAACAAAGTAATGGGCCTTTTCAAGCAAAAATTAATATTTGAAATCGTATTTTCCGTAGAACAAGTCAAAAGTTAACAGTCACCAAAAACACTATTAGAACAAAGATATTTGTATGGACTATTTTGATTCTTGGTTGCCATGAAGAGTTTAATATTTTTGGCGAGTTTCATGAGTGTAAGAGTTTTTACGTGGGTGTTATGGTTAACATTCTTTGTTGCCCCTCCCCCTTAAAAAAAAACACCCTTTCACCATGGATGTTTTTATGGACTCTCTTGATTCTTAGTTCCTATGACAAATGGTACATTTATTCCAAGTTTCATTAACATACCGTTATTTTCAAAGGGTTTTTGGTAACATTTTACCTGTTGTACTTGAAAAAAAGTCATCATTACATATAAAGGACTATAACTTCTTTTTGGGTGGTTGTATCATTTTGAATTTGGTTTCATTAGATTCTGCGTTAAAAACTACTCTTAAAGCATGTATCATATGATAAGGTTTTACCCAAACAAATATTTTAGTTTGATAGACCTCCAAATTCTCCCCGTCTGCACCTTTTCAAATGCATCTACACAAAAAGCCAATGCGGGGATTTTGGGGGACTTTGGATATGTTATAGAGGTTGCAATTCTGCGTCGACTCCAATTTTAATATTTCATGAATTAATTTTTTCAAGGTTCCCCATACGATTTGTGCTATTTTTCCTGGTCTATAACGATTGATGTCTCAAAAGATAGATCTTAAAATTAAGAAGACGCACCTTTGGATTGAATTTCAGTGTTCATCGGGAACATCCTTTTTCTGATGTCAAAGGATAGAACCTCTTCTTTTTTGATAATTTTTAATATTTTGACCATGAAAAAGTTGCGGAACGTGCGTGGGAAAATAACGATTGATATCTTAAAAAATAGGCATTGAGTAGTCGAACCTTCGAGTAAAATATGAGTGATGCCACTTTTCGGGAATATACCTTTTTTGATGTTAAAGTGTGGAGTTTCCAATTTTGTGTTACTTTTAATATTTTGAACATGAAAAAAGTTTGTGAAATAACAATATAAGCTGCGTTTTATTATCTCTGGGTCTGGGTCGAGGTTATCTTTTAACACGTATTGCAAAAACAACATGGGATCTAGGTTTCTATCGAGGCTAATTTCAATAGCCCAGATAGAGGTTTTCACTCTGACCAGCAGAGGGCTACTTATCATTGTGAATGATGTCAGCGATTTGTCAGCAATTTTAGGAATAGAGAGTAAAAGAGACAAGTGTTTACATGGAAAACAAATAAACATAAGAAAATAAAATGCACGACTGGATCGCACGTACTTGCTCTTATGTTCAAGTTGTGTGGAACTTAAGAACTTTAAAAAATATTCAAGTACTTATAGAAAAAGTATAAAAAAGCATTTAAATCGTTATTTTAATTGTTTAAACAGCCTGATAAATAACTTAGAGCGCAAAAACAAGTATGCCATTTGATTACTTAAAAAAATATCAATATATGCAAAAAAAAAATTTTAAATCGTTGGAGCCATTTTTTTAAAAATTAATTTTTTATATATAAAATGTTTGTAACATTTTTCAAAAAAAAATTTGGTATGCCAATTTTGAGTATATATTAATATACATTTTAAACTGAAATTTCAAAACAATTCATCAACCCGTTTTTGAAATATTGAATTTTCAAAAAAAAATTTTGAATCTTTTTTCAAAAATCCAAAATTTATTTTTTCAAAAATTTTGGTATGCAGTATTATTTATATTCTAACAAAGCTTTTGTGCAAAAATTTTTATTGAAATCCGATGAGCGGTTAATGAGAAAACCAAAAATCAAAAAAACCGTAATATGGCAGGTACCGTTAATAAATGTTTTTGGTGATTTTTTTTCTTACTAAAAGGTATATCATATCTACAATAATACACTGATTTTTTTTTATCAAAATCGTTGGAGCCGTTTTTGAGATAAATAAGCTTTTCCTTAACGGTTGTATGGCAAGTACCGTTATTTTTTGAGTTAAAAAAAAAAATTCAATTTCCCCTCTGGAGAGTTACAAAAAAACATTAAGTTCAAAATTTGAAGAAAATCGCTTCAGTAGTTTAGGCTGTAGATTGAGGTACGGACAGACAGACAGACAGACAGACAGACAGACAGACAGACAGACAGACAGACAGACAGACAGAATTGTGCCACCCACTTTTTTCGTGTTCTCTATCATCGTAATGTCATGTTTGATTGTTATCTCGAATTTTTTTTTTTGCACGAATCCAAAACTTGCCCTATAGTACCTATATCGCAAGTAAAAAGAGACTCATATACAGCACTGTTTTTGAACTAACTCGCATCGTTTTATTTTCACGAAATGTCAGTATTGCCACCTTTCGGGAACATAATCATCAAGTTCAAGCCCTGTAACCCTGACTGGGGGCATAGGGTGCCAAAAAATCTTTTCCATCCTTCACGGTCTGCAGCTAGGTATTTTAACTGTGGCCACGTCTCTCTGGGAGTCAGATTCTGCCAGAACTGTTGATTTCCATGTTGTTCTTGGTCTTCCAACCCACCGTGCACCCTGAGGATTTCATTCAAATTTCATCGTTTGGTTTCCTCAGTGTGTGACCAATCCATTGCCATTTTAGCTTTATTATGTCAACTTCCAGCCGTTTGGCCCAGCAATCTAAATTCACTACGGCAGCGATCAACCAGTTTTGACTTCTTGACAATTGACGAAATGGCTCTGATTGTCGCCTGACTATCTATGAAGATATCAATATTTTTGTTCGTCAGTTGACATGTTAAAAGATATTTTGCAGCCTCACGAACCGCAAGCACTTCCACTTGGAAAACGCTGCAGAAGTTTGGGAGCATCAATGATCCGATCGCGTCTGTTTTAGAACCGTCAGTAAAGACCGATACATGATTTGTGTTTAGGACCCGGTTTTGCTTCCATAATTCCCTTGTCGGGATATCTGTTATTGCGACTGGGCAAAAATCTATGTACTTACGGTGAAATATAGTCCGTTTGAATGTCTATGTCAGTGAAGTTCATTAAAGTTCCGTGAACACAGTGGCCCTTTTTCCAATTTTTGCATTCTTTAAGCTCAAGAACGATACGCAAAGTGTTGATATGGTCGACGCACGACCGCCCACTATGGAAACGAGGTTGATACCTCTTGAGCCTAAACTTTATTCTAACCTTTATCCGCTCGAGAGTGATGGTTGCCACTAGTTTTACGTCATCAATTGTTGCAATTCTTAAGGTCACCTTTCTTTGGCAACTTAACAATCACATCATCCTTCCAGTCGCTGGAATATATTTCGTTTTCCCACACAGCCTGTATCATCAGGCGTAAAATACTTGCTGTTCTGACAGGGTCAGCTTTCAAAAATTCGACTGGTATTCCATCAAGTCCAGCTGCTTTGTTGTTTTTGAGAAGAGTTATCGGAGATTGGACTTCCAGTACTGTAGGGGGTTTGATGTAAATACCCCTTTAAGATCTACGCATCTCGTTTAGCTGGGGTACTTCAGCACCCTGCTCAACAGAATCCTCAATAAGCAAGGCACAAAAGTGATTCTTTGACCTGCGTAGCTGATCCCCAATTGGTAGCAAAAGTGTACCATCCACATCCACTATAGGATGATTGGTGTTGCTTTATTTCCCGACAACTTCTTTTGGCGGCATTTGATACAATTCCCTCATATCTCCTCTCCTTGCAGCGTTTTCAGCATTTTCTGCGAAACTGTCTAATCTCAATCTCTTGCCACATCTTACATAGCGATATACCATCTTATGTGCTAGCCGATACTCGCTTTGCAGTTCAGCCTTGCGTTGAGTATCTGCTTCGGCATTTATCTGCATCTTCAACGAATTGCGAAGCTCGGTTTTATCCCAGGTGTCTGGGATATCCAAGAGTTTCTAACTCTCGTCTGCTTGGGTACAGATTCGGATCCAGCTCCATAAGAACACTTTTTATATCCTCATCAATTGTTCGTAGCTTGAGACTCATGAGCACCAAATGGTGGTCGCTTCCCATATCGGCGATTCTAATACTTCGAACATCGCTCAATGACTTAATCCATCGCTGCTGAATCATGATATGGTCCATTTGTTTTTCAGTTTGACCATCCGGATGTACCCAGGTGATTTTGTTGCAAGTCGTATGTTTAAACTCAGTCCCACCCAGGACAAAACCATTAGGGTTACAAAAATCGACCAGCAAATCAACATAGTTTTTTTTATGTCAAAACAAGGGACTTTCAATCATTTGGTAACTGTTAAATGTTAATGTTATGAAAAAAGCTATGGAAATGCCTCCAAAGGCCAAAAGCGTGTTGGAAAAGTAACGGTTTGATGTCTCAAGAGATAAGTGTTGAGTAGATGCACCTTCGGGTAAAATGTTAGTGTTGCCAATTTTCGGGAACATTCTTTCTTTATGTCAAAGGTTGGAACCTCCACTTCTTTGGTAATTTTAAATATTTTGAACATGAACATGGATATTTTCTTGAAAAGTGGAAACACTGATATTTTACCCAAGGTGTGACTACTCAGCACCTATATCTTTTAAGACAGAAGTCATTACTTTGATTATAGAAATTTTCCAAGTATTTTACGAGTTGTTCTGTATTTTACCATTTTCCACATATTGAGCGCCATTTTTGAAAATGGCGTCCAAGCGACAAGATTACAACAATGAAAATGTCAATAAAAAATATTAAAATAAGTCTCACCTCCCCACAAAAAATCCAGAGATTTAGCTTTTCTGACCAGCCTACAAATTGGGCGCCATTTTTGAAAATGGCGTCTAAGCGACTGGATTACAGATTACAAAAATGACTCTCGCCTGAGATAAATTTAATCCCTAGTGAGTAAGGATTGAATTTCAATCATAAGGAAAAGGTCCAGCCAAAAAGCCCACAGGATCCTGTTTCCTGACCGGATCATAAGCGCTTGGATACATTGCTCAACATTTTGTATTAACTTTTTTAAATTTTGTACAAATCTTTATTGGAGTCACTTTTACATGAAAGTATTCTTTCAAGCACTCATTTTAGGACATTTTGAACATAAACTTTACTCAGTTCCTGACTTGGACATTGTTTTTTTTTTAAATTTCGAAGTTTTGGACCATGTTCTGGCCTAAGCTTGTGAAGATTAAGAAAATGAGCAAAATAGCTTTTCCAAATCATTTAGTGATCAAATCAATTTTTTTTAAGAATACTGACGAGAGAAATGATTTTTGTTACCAAAATTCAACAAACGTTCCAGTTTGTGTGTGAAAAGTTATAATCTAAGCATGGTCATGGCGCATAAGCAAACAGCCTATTTTTATATACATATTTATACGTTTAGATTTACAAAAAGATTCACGCCATCCAATTTTGTATTTCAGCTAATTGAAGAATTCACCAAAGCTCGTGTACCCAGCCGTCCGAATGTCTTAGCATTCGATATTCAACGTGGTCGTGATCATGGTCTGCAGGGATATGTGAAATATCTGGAACAATGCGAAGGTCGGTCGATTGCCACCTGGGATGACTTAAATCATTACATAGCTGAAGCAGTAAGTATCATTCGACCAATTGTTATAATGATTTCAAACCCTCCCAAGAGTTTCGAACTTATAATAGAAATTAAGATTTCAAACAAAGTGTGAAACCTTGAAAATATGTCCAATTATGTCGGCCACAGTCGTGGCAATTGCATCAAATTAATGAACATGCCAGCTATCAGTGTGTACAGTGGGACACACTGTATGGAAGATTTGGATTAAAATCAAAACTATCTTTTGGAATTTTTGCTATGTTATTGTTAAATGATAATGGGTGTGTTTTTTTATTATGGTTATATATTGTTTTCAGTTGTAAAGGGTATGTTTTTTCAGAGTTAGTTGTTAATCCTGCAAATAAATTAAAACCGAGTTCAGTAGAGGATTAACTTTGGCTTAAAATAGTTGTCAAAATCTATTGAAGTTGAAGTTCACTTTTCCTATAGAAATTCACTTCGATTTGAATTGATTTTTGTCACGGATCTGTTGAAAAAAAATGCAGTTTGTCCAGAGCCAACTCGAGTTAACTCAAGATCTAAATTGACTAAAAAACATGTTTCAGGAATCAGCTCAGGTTTAACCCCAAAACTATGATAATCTTCCATCACTGAAAAATTGTCTCTTAAGGCCCGTTGTACAAACGTGGATCAAATTTTGATCCGTGGTTCAAATATTATTATTGGCTGATTTCGGCGGAATTACTGGGGTTCATCGATGGTTCAAGGTTCAAGTATGATATAGTAGCCAATTTAATGCCTGAACCATCGTTGAACTTCACTTAATTCGCCAAAGTCAATGAGTTTAAATTGCTGACCCACGAGTAAAATATTATTTGTACAACTGGCCCTTAGTGTTTAACTTAAAAAATTATGGTTTTAAATTATTCAAATTTAAGACCAAATTTTGATTCTTAGCTGCCCCACTGTCTAGCTTGCAATAATTAATCACATTCCTCTAATTCTCGCACGGATGGCTTGGTTAGGTCTAATAAATTAATCGTAAATTTTATTTTGCAGGAAATAACGAAATTAAAGTCCGTCTACAAACATGTGTCCGATGTTGATTTGATTGTTGGAGGAATTTCTGAGATACCTGCTAATGGTTCAACTGTTGGACCGACATTCACCTGTATTTTGGGTAAGTTAGGCTTCGCGCTTGAGCTACTTTGTTGGTCTTGTGTTTTGTTTTGCTTTATTTTTGCTGAGTAATTATAGTCAAATTACTTACTTAAGAGACTTAAATTAAATTGTTTACACTTCAAGCACTACTAGTTAGTTAGTAGGTATATCTTGTACATACATATGTTTTGCGTGTGTGTTTCATAAATTTGCTTTTGTGTGACATTGAGTTTTTTGCTTTTGTGTCTTATTATTTGTTTCATGTCAAAGTTGTTGTCGAAAGGCAGGCAAATGTGAGGAAATTAAAGAAGAAGCAACAAATATTGCATGGTTTGTTGATGATAGCACAAACATAATATGTACTGCTTTCATAGAAAAAGATAGGGATCTAGTTTCCAGAGCAGATCCATCACACAAGTTAATTCGTGATAGGGTAAAATTGTAGGTTTGAATGTAGACATAGCTTGTTAAAAATGTGTCAATACGCTCAACATGTGAATTAAACAATTTCTTAAGCAAAATGATGAACACATTCTGATAGTATCAAGGAAGTTAGTTGAATTCTTTTTGTTAATAAATAATAATATAGTCGAATATAGACCAATATCACTTATACTAATCATAGCAAAAGTTTTCGAAAAACTGCTCCTGTAAAGGCTTTTAGCAAAGTAATAGAAGAAAGAAAATAAATATCAATTTGGATTTATAAATATTGTGGAAATGGTGATTGGAGAAAAACAAATATGTTCGGGTCTATTTTTATATGTTGCTCAAGTTTTTGATAAGGTTTGGCACTTGGGACTTGAGGTAAAAGTGTATAAGGACCTTCCCAGAAGGTATTACGAAATACTAAAATCCGACGCATATAAAATGTACAAACAAAATGATAAACAATGTCAATTTGTTTTATAAAAAGCAAAGCTGTATACCATTTCTGCGAGATTAATGACAGCAAGGTTTCGTTCAAAAATTCGTAACGTCACAATTATTCAGTGCTACGCCCCCACAAATGAAGCGAGAGAGGAAGACAAAACCGCGTTCTACACTCATCTTAACTCGGTTTACAGTAGTGTTCCGAGAGCCGACATAATAGTCGTTATGGGAGACCTCAATGCCCAAGTCGGTTCAGACAATTACGGACTGGAACGCGTGATGGGAAAAAATGGCTTGGGGTCACGGAATGAAAATGGTGACTTGCTTGTCGACTTTTGTAACGCGAATCGTCTTGTTATAGGTGGGACTGTATTTAAGCATAAGACGTGCAACAAAATTACCTGGGTGCATCCGGATGGTCAAACCGAGAACCAAATTGATCATATCATGATTCAGCAGCGATGGAGGAAGTCTATGTGTGATGTCCGGAGTATAAGAAATGCCGATGTGGGAAGCGACCACCATTTGGTTGTGATGAGTCTCAAACTACGAACCGCTGCCATACAAAAACCAGCGCAGGATGCAGCAAGGAGCTCAAAATTCATTACTAATGCTTTAAATGACCCCAACATATGTCGAAACTATGTCACCACCCTTAACGACAGAGCCTCGTCATTAAACGGAATCGAGCATTCAACAATTGATGAGATGTGGGGTGAAATTAAAAGTGTTTTTATGGAGGCTGGATCCGAAACTGTACCCAAGCGAACGAGACGTAGAGACTCTTGGATATCCCAAGACACCTGGGATAAGATCAAACTTCGCAAATCGTTGAAAGTCCAAATAAATGCCGAAGCTGATATTCAACGAAAGGCTGACTTGCGAAGAGAGTACCGCATTGCACATAAGATGGTCTACCGCTGTGTAAGACGTGGCAAGAGGGTGAAGTTGGATGGACTCGCAGATAATGCGGAAATCGCTGCCAGAAGAGGAGATATCCGGGAATTGTACCAAATAGCCAAAGATGTGATCGGGAAAAAAAAGCAACACCAATCATCCTGTAATGGATGTGGATGGCACACTTTTGGTATCAATTGAGGACCAGCTTCGTAGATGGAAGGACCATTTTTGTGCCCTGCTAAATGAGGATTCAGTTGAGCAGAGTGCTGAAGTGCCCCAACTAAACGAGATGCGCAGTTCCTATAGGGATATTGACACCGAACCCCCATCAGAATCGGAAATCCGTACATCAATAAATCTCCTCAAAAACAACAAGGCAGCTGGACTGGACGGAATACCAGCTGAATTCCTGAAAGCCGATCCCGTAGCAGCGGCTAGTATTTTACATCCGCTGATACAAAATATTTGGGAAAACGAAAGCTATCGCAGGGACTGGAAGGATGGTGTGATTGTTAAGTTGCCAAAGAAAGGTGACTTAAAGAATTGCAACAATTGGCGTGGTATCACCGTTTTGTCCGTTTTCCCAAAACTAATGGCAACAATCATACTCGAGCGAAAAAAGGATAGAATTGAGTCTACACTCAAGAGGCATCAAGCTGGCTTCCGCAGTGGTCGATCGTGTGTCGACCATATCAACACCCTGCGTATCGTCCTCGAGCAGTCGATGGAATATCAATCACCGCTTTACCTCATGTTCGTGGATTTTGAAAAGGCCTTTGATCGAGTTAACCGAGAATGTATATGGAGATCGTTGCTTGGTAGAGGGATTCCACCAAAAATTGTTGCCATTATTAAAGAGTCCTACAACAACGCAAGGTGTTTTGTTTTGCACAATGGGCAGCTATCCG
Source organism: Dasysyrphus tricinctus (assembly GCA_963921185.1). Classification (NCBI taxonomy): domain Eukaryota; kingdom Metazoa; phylum Arthropoda; class Insecta; order Diptera; family Syrphidae; genus Dasysyrphus; species Dasysyrphus tricinctus. The sequence continues at coordinate 117,001,640 of OY992530.1, forward strand.
ACTCCTTCGTAGTGCAACAGGGTGTGAGACAAGGGGATGTTCTATCGCCAATTCTCTTCCTGCTGGCGATGGACGACGTATTGACGGCCAGTGTTGGTACAGCTGAGCGACAGGGCATTCAATGGAGACCGTTCGAAAGGCTCAGTCATTTAGACTATGCCGATGACATATGTTTACTGGCAAGTAACATCAGTGGGCTGAACGGGATGTGCCAAACACTGCAAGTGAAGGAAGAGTCGAGTGGTCTAAGAATAAACAGCAAAAAGACAAAAATAATGCTCACAGGCCGCTCCACTCAGCAGCGTATTTTTCTACAGGAGACGCCAGTTGAAGTAGTGGAACAGTTTAACTACCTTGGCAGTATTGTTTCTGCAAACGGTGGTACGGATCTGGACGTTAAAAGTAGAATAAATAAAGCTCGTGCTGCCTTCGGTACTATGTCCCCAATCTGGAAATCAAGTCAAATCTCCTTACGCACTAAGTTGAGATTCTTCGAATCCAATGTCAAATCCGTGCTGTTATATGCTTGTGAAACCTGGAAAGTCACGTCTATCATTTCAAAGAAATTGCAGGCTTTTGTGAATCGCTGTCTTCGCCACATCCTAAAGATTCGCTGGCCACAAATAATATCAAATGAGGAATTGTGGCGCAGGACAAGTCAAGAGCGGCTGGACGTCGACATAAGAAAGCGTAAATGGCGTTGGATTGGTCACACACTGAGGAAACCAAACGATGAAATTGCAAAGCAGTCCTTTGAATGGAATCCTCAGGGTGCACGGCGGGTTGAAAGACCAAGAACAACATGGAAATCAACTGTCTTAGCGGAAGCAGAATCCCAGAGAAAAACGTGGCCACAGCTAAAGTACCTTGCAGCAGACCGTGAAGGATGGAGACGTTTTGTTGACGCACTATGCCCCAGCCGCACAGTGGGATGAGAAGTGATTCTAGCACGCCAAAAGTGGTATGAAAAATGGTCTCCTAAATGCGTAATTTTTTCAGGAAATGTTGTCAATACCTGGGCGTGAAAAAATCGAGAGCCAGTTTTTGTAAAACTTCATGCACTTTGTTTTTATTCCTCGTTTCTTAGAAGGTTATGAATAATCTTAATTATGAAGTCAAATTACTGCTTTTATAAAATGTCGATATTGATCCTATTTAAGGATGGATATCTGCTAGATTTTTTTTTCTTGTTTACCAATAGTGTCATTATTATAAACAATCAATTCCAATTAAATTAATTCACTGGTTGTTTGTTATTTAAATCATTTTATTTAAACAATTTTTATATCATTGTTTTTTGTTTGTATAGTCTGCCAAAAATCCGGAACGTCATGGAACGTCATGGAACGTCTTACCTATACTTCCATTAGCTTGTCCAATATGTATACTTATATTCCTATAAAAATCGCTACCAACTACCACGAACTAACAATTTTATTTAACTTTTAATGAGAGATAACGTTAGCCACGAACGTCAAACTGCTCTCTCTGGTGACTCAAGGTCGGTAATGTATTCCGTTATAATAAGTTGTCGCGAGTGTTTTCTGCGTTTTTTGGGTTGTTTTATTTGATAAACACTCAAATTTGCTTAAGAATAATCCATATTAATTAAATAATTAAATTTTATCCACCAGATTATCGATTATTAAACAAAAAAAAACTATAAATCCTATCAAAATGTGAACAAATACGTGCAGAAAAGCTCCATGTAGGTTACAAATAATAAACAGATAAGTGTTGCCATTTCAAAGGTTGAAATTGAGAGCTGTCATTATTATGTGTGGCATATTTAGGAGGATATCCATAGAAATGGCTTCAATTTTGAAAAAGTCAATATTATTTGAAAAATTAAGGGAAAAATATCGTTATCAAAAGTTGCTGACTCCTATAAATAATGAAAATCGGCAATAATTGTATGATGTGATCCAAGAATATTTGGAGCCACCAGAGGCTGCATGGATCTTTGATTATGTTAAAAAAGTTAAAAATGCTTTGCAAAACTTCTGCAAAACTTTATCCCAGAAATGGAAAACTGCGAAGTTTTCCTATAGGTATTTTTATAAAAAAAAACTCAGATTGGTTGGAAACAAGTTTTCAAGTACCTCAATGCGAAAGGCAACAACAAAAAACAAAAAGGAATATAATAAGGAAGTTCGCAATTTATTATTCCTCCAAAATGACGAAAATGAATCTGAACATGATTCCGAAACGAGTAGTAATAGTGACTCGGAACAAAAAATTTAAACAAATACAAATTTTTAGTTTTTCCTTTTAATTTTAAATTTGAAAACTATTTTTTTCAAAAAGTATTTACAAAACCAAATACATACATATGTTTATAGTCAAACAGAGAATCGATTTTCGACTTTAAAAACAGCAATAGCATGACATTCAAACTGTTGCTGTTGTTTTTTAATATTTGTTTGTCTATTTCAAGTAATTTTTTTTAGAAAATTGCCCCTCCCATCAAAAAAAGGAAACAGACCCCCCACCTCATACCATTTTTTTAGAACCGCCTAAGAATCATTTCTCAAATAATCCTGCATTAAGGGACACCCTTTTTTCGAACACTGATAGAATTTTCTTTTTGCCACATTCTTGTCCCTAATTTTTGACACCACCCTGGAAAAATATTAAAAACGGCTGCAACAACCTCAAAACCAGAGCTGTAAAGTAATTAAGTATATTGGTACTTAAGTACAATTTAAGTACAAATACATTGTACTTAAAATTTTTAAGTACCAGTACAATTCCTTGGTACTTGTACTTAAAAATTTCAAGTACCAGTACCGGTACTTGTACTGGTACTTTAATTCCACAAAAGTACTTGAAATTTTTGTATTGATTACATTTGTACTTTTGAGATGTACTTAAATACTTTTCAATTCCTTTTTAATTCCAAAAGTACTTTAATTCCTTTTAATTACTTTTAATTCCTTTTCGAAAAAAAAAAATACTAGAACTAATATATGTCTTAATAGTACAGGTAAAATAGGATAAATTAAACAAAAAAATTAGTACCATCATGAAGCTTGGTGAAAACGTTTCATGTACTATGAGAATGAAAAATCAAAAGAGTCTATAAAATATTTCACATGGAAGGGTGTTTTTTTAGGGGGAGAGGGGGGAAGTTGTGGTGTATCAAACAGAAAAATTAACTTTGATGCAACATATTCATATGACACATGTTTTTAAGGTAGTTTTAAATGCTAAATCAAATGAAACCAAAATCAAGTCGATACGGCTTCCGTGAAAAAAGTTATTGTCATTTTTTATGTAAGGATGACTATTATATTCAGTATAAAAGGCTTGTTCTCGCCAGCTCATCAGCTCTCTCGTTTCCCTGTACATCACTGACCGGGAACCCAGCAGAGTCTAATGTTATGCTGCATGCCAAGAACCCTAAGCTCTTCGCGACAGCAAGCCACAAGCCACAAGTTGCAGAAATTTCTTTTATTGCTGCTTGGCTATCAATAAAGAGGGTGATATCAGCTCGTGGTATCGCCATCATTGATATTTGCGTAGCTTCTTTTATTACTGCCAAAACCTCGGCTTGGAAGACACGGCAAAAATCCGGAAGTCTGAAGGAGCTAGCTAGTCCCAGATTTTCCGAGAAAATTCCTGCACCAACTCCAGTGCCCATCTTCGAACCATCAGTGAAGATAGTTATCGTAGATTCATTACTGAAAGGTTGGTTGTTTTCCCACTCCTCTCTATTAGGAAAAGAGCTAGGGAAGGGTCTGTTGAAGTTTAAATGGGGTGCTGTGTAGTCTGTGCAAACATTATTTCCCACATATTTCTGCAGAATCTTAGTATTACCCAATGTGCTTTGCTTCCAGCATTTAGTCTGACTTAGCCGCAGGGCACTGTATGCTGCAGATTCTTGCACGAATAGATCTAGGGGTCTCAAGTTGAGTATCGCTTCCAGTCCCGCTGTGGGAGTGGTTTTCAACGCCCCCGTAATACCTACGCATGCTAATCTTTGAACTTTCGTCAAGGTTTTCAGGTTTGTTGCTTTCTCAGTTGCGTTCCACCAAACTTAATTACCGTAGGTAAGTATCGGTCTAACTACTGCCGTGTACATCCACCTGATAATTTTGGGATTGAGTCCCCAGGATTTTCCAAAGATCTTGTTGCACGAATATAACGCAACGATAGCTTTCTTTGCTCTTTCTTTAGTGTTGAGACTCCAGTTCAGTTTCTTATCAAGGATCATACCCAAGTATTTGGCCTGATCCGAGATGAGGGTACCATTTTAGCCACAGGTTTTATGGTACTAATCGCAGCATAACCCCAACCCTCAAAAAAACACCGTTTAACCACAGATATTTTTATAGACTCTTCTTATTATTGATGTTCATGACAAATGAACCATTGTTGACAAATTTCATCGACGGACCATTATTTTCAACTGGTTTTCGGTAATATTTGACTTTTATACTGAATATATAGTCATCCTTATATAAAAATGAAAATAACTTTTTTCACGGAGGCCGTATCGACTTGATTTTGGTTTCATTTGATTTAGCATTTAAAACTACCTTAAAAACATGTGTCATATGAATATGTTGCATCAAAGTTAATTTTTCTGTTTGATACACCACAACTTCCCCCCTCTCCCCTAAAAAAACACCCTTCCATGTGAAATATTTTATAGACTCTTTTGATTTTTCATTCTCATAGTACATGAAACGTTTTCACCAAGTTTCATGATGGTACTAATTTTTTTTGTTTAATTTATCCTATTTTACCTGTACTATTAAGACATATATTAGTTCTAGTATTTTTTTTCGAAAAGGAATTAAAAGGAATTAAAGTACTTTTGGAATTAAAAAGGAATTGAAAAGTATTTAAGTACATCTCAAAAGTACAAATGTAATCAATACAAAAATTTCAAGTACTTTTGTGGAATTAAAGTACCAGTACAAGTACCGGTACTGGTACTTGAAATTTTTAAGTACAAGTACCAAGGAATTGTACTGGTACTTAAAAAATTTCAAGTACAAGGTAATTGTACTGGTACTTGTACTTATGCTTTAAGTACACAGGTCTGCTCAAAACTATAAAAGCTTATCAAAATTAGGTCTTTATTCCATATAATTACCCCAAGAATACTTTTGGCGCGCTAAAATCGCTTCTCATCCCACTGTGAGCCGGGGTTACAGGACACGATGATGATGATACCTTTATGCGGCCCGGTCACTACAGTCATCGCAGCAACACTTAATCTCATCCTGGAACATAGGACCGGTGCAGATTCTCATCTATACCAGACACTGGTTCAATGCATGGTGCTTTGGCTGTGCCCACGTTTAAATATTAATGAACAACGCTTCATTAAGTACAGTTGAACTTTCCAAGTCTCACAAGCGTACGGAAGGAAGAATTTTACATTGGACTTGATTAATTTCAGCTTGGTGCGTAGCGTTATTATGCTGGAGTTCCACACAGAAGAAAGCAATAGGCATTCCAAATGCACTACGAGCCTCGCTAATCCTATTGCCAACATCTAAATCCGTTCCACCATCAATTGATACGATACCGGCTAGGTGGCTGAACTGTGTAACTTTTTCAATAGTTTTATTCCTCAGAATAATCTGGTGCTGTTGTTTATTGCGACCGGTCTGCAGCATTTTTGTCTTTTTGGCATTGATCCTTAAACTAGCCAGCTCCCCGTTCACTTGCAGCAATTGGCACATTTGGTCTAAGCCACCCACATTGTTTGACATGAAACATCGTTGGCGTATGACTAAGCTTTTCGAAGCGATTCCATTGGATGCTTTTTCTCTCGTTCGTACTTACCGTAGAATGGAATTGGTGACATCACACTCTCTCCTTGTCTTGCTCCTTGGCGCACCTCAAATGAATCAGAAAGCTGTCCATTGTGCAGCATGCTGGATGCAGCACCTTGCGTTGTTGTATGACTTCTTAATTATAGCGACTGACTATCTCTTCCAGGAATACCTCTTTTGATACATTAGGGACTGCCAGATGCATTTTTGATTACTCCAGTTAAATGCTTTCTTGAAATCAACGTATAAGAGGTATAGACACAAAAAATGATACTCAGCTGATTGTTTAAGAATTATTCGCTGGGTGTTAATATGGCTGACACAGGATTAGCCACTACGAAATCCAGCTTGGTGCTTTTTGAGTGATGACTTTATGCTTTCTTTTATCCACAGAAGACGAACAGTGGTCGTTTATTTCAACAACACAGACAGAATGGTTATATACTACGCCCATTATAGCTATTTTTAAGAACGCCCTTTTTTTTAAATCTTTGGTTTAAGTAACCCTCTTCCAAACATCCTGAGCTAGTGGAAGCAAAATAGCAGCCGTTTCCAAACATCCTGAGCTGGTGGAAGCAAAATATTAGCCGTAGTTTCAGGATTTACCTTCAAAAACTTGGCTGGTTATGCCATCGCGTACAGCTGCTTTGTTTGTTTTAAGAAGAAGGACCGCATTTTAAAGTTCTATACAGGTTGGTGGGCCAATGTCAATGCCCCTAAGAACTTTGCACGGTTGGACCATTTGCGGATTAACAGTTTTTACATTATATTCGTCATCGTTGAGCAGTGCACAGAAGTGTTCCATTCAATCCTCTTAGCTGAAAAGATTGCCGTTTATGTCCAAAACAGGACGGGTTGTAGTGTTGCTTTGCCCAACGATTTTCTTGGGACTCTGTGCAGCTCTCTTGTGTCCTTTTATCACGTCTCAAACATACGAGTATTTAGTTTTGATGGCGCTCACAGCCCAGGATGTACTGCAGCCTCAACTAACAATAAGCCTCTCCAGTCATATCTGTCCCTATTGAGCTGCCTCCAGGTACGCACAGAAAGTTGGTTGAGGTAGTTATCCACAGTTTGGTAGTTTTCCTCTGCTTCGTACATCATCAGGGCTGGTGTGTTGCTGTCCATACGCTCCACGAGTCCTAGCCGCAGCAGGACAGGGATGATCTACAAGTCTCATACAACGAGAGAGGTCATTACTACTCAATGTCAATTGTCTTCCAAGCCCGGTTAAACAGCGATTGGGAAGAGTAGTTCTGCGTAGTCTAATAAATCGATACCAGGTAGACAAAGTCCTGACAACTTTGAAGTTGTATCTATCTATCGTGACTTTACCGCAGTCGATGATGTTGAGATTCATTTCTCGTTAACAGCTAATATTTTGTCTTGCTTCATTGACAGTCAATCCCATTTTCACTACCTCTGATTCAATACTGGCAACTGCGGAAACCACAGCTCACTTAGTTCTTCTGATAATGCTTAAAGCTGGCAATACGAGACAGATTCAAAATAGCTTTTTATGGCCTTTAGTCCTACAAATTGGCGTTTCATTCGGCTTACTCACTTGAACTCATCAGTGACATAGTGAGGGCTTTGTCAGACGCAATTTGTAAGTCTTCTACTTGGCTGATTTATTTCAGTTGTATTTAGAATTTGTATTATAAAACCTTCTTATATAGAAACTATGCCTGGCCCCGGGCAAAAAAACTTCCAGCTTAATGATTAAGAATTCTAATCTTGTTGGATATAGTTTACAGTGGATCTTCGTTGAAAAATTCATGTAAGTTGAACTGAACTTAATACAAATTGCGCTGACAACGCCCTCACTATATCACTGATGAGTTCAAGTGACTAAGCCGAACGAAACGCCAATTTGTAGGACTAGAGGCAATATAAAGGTATTTTGAATCAATAATTCAACAAATCCAATCCTTAATGCTAAAGCTATGATTAGACGGTCAACGCAAATGGTCAACGCGTTGACTCTCTGACGTCAAAATGACGTAAAATTCTGTCACATAGCTGTCTTGTCGTGTAATCGTCATCGCAGAATACTGCCCATGCGTTGACGGCTGCGTTGACACTCGTTGACACGAATTTAAGGGTCAATGCGCTGACCATTTTCGTTGGCCGTGTAATCACCCTGTCAACGCAGTTAGGACAAAATGACATACTACTCAACAACTCGTTGACTGTATCTTTACGTTGACACAGCGGCTTTTTCTGCCATGTCAACGTACTCTGCGTTGACATTAATCTCAATCTAAAAATGTTTGCATTTTTTGAGTATTTTTTGAGTATAGGTGATGGCTTGACAGGAGGGGGACGAACTATTCTTTGACGGCAAAAGTATATTTCAATCCAAATGTCACTAAATTGCCCTAAAATCACTTTTTTTCCAGTAGTACCTACAAACATTTCTAAAATTTCTGATTTTTTAGATGTTTTTTAATCCATCGACATCGTGGCCATCCTTCAATGGAACTTGACAGTTGATGGCTTGACAGATGGAAGACAAGCCATATTTTGACAGCAAACGTATATTTCGATCCAAATGTCATTCAATAGACCTAAAAAATCACTTTTTTCCGGAGCGGTAAGAAAACTTCAAACATTTCCGATTTTTTAGCTGTTTTTTAATCCATCGACATCAAAGCAATCCTTCAATGGAACTTGACAGTTGATGGCTTGACTGATGGGGGATGAACTATATTTTGACGATAAAAGTGTATTTCGATTTAAATGTCACCCAACTGCCCTAAAATCACCTTTTTCCTGAGCGGTAAAAAAACTTCAAAAATGTCTGACTTTTAAGAGGTTTTTTAATTCATCATAATTAATTCACATTGTATTGTTCGATAACACCGCAGTCAATGTCGTGTGATCGTCAACGCACAAAATGATTAAATTTAGCTCTTGTCAACTCCGCGTCAACGTTCATATGTTGGATATGGTCAAGTAGTGTAATCGTCAACGTTTCACGTGTCAATACGTTGACACCACAGAGTACCAATTGCGTTGACACAGATAACACGTCAACGCATTTTGGGACAATATTGACGAGTGCCGTCATTCGTGTGATTGTCAATATTTCATGCGTTGACACAGTCTACGTTGACAATATATTGATAGTGTTTCTGATGACGTCAAGGAGTCAATGCGTTGACCATTTACGTTGACCGTCTAATCTAAGCTTAAGTTTTCTACTTGGCTGATTTATTTCAGTAGTATATAGAATTTGTATTATAAAATCTTCTCAAAAATCACTGACTACAAGTTGAGACTTCGACTTGATTTGTGATTTTAAGCAATGCGATTTTATGTGGCATTTACTGTTATTAAATTAAAACCCGATTTCTTTTCTTTTTTGTCACAATCAAAATTGAATGTATGTATGTATAACTCTGCCTACAAAGTAAAGAACATAAATTTGAAATTAACCAAACATTTAACCAATGCTTACAAAATCTGTATAAATTACTACAAAGTTTTAATTTATAGCGATGTTTATCTGTATAAAGCTTAAAGTTAGAGTTGGGGCAGGTCTAGCACAGGCAAAGTGTATAAAACTAGTTCGAGTGTTCATAAAAGCCAAACTCTGAATGCGGTTAATCATTTGAATAACCAATTATCATTTATCACATTGTGTAACAGCAACAAATATTTATCATACAACACTACAACTTGTAATTATTTAATTTAATTTCTTGTACGGGGGACATATTTATACATTATGTATACCTACTCTACAAATTGATAAATTGAAATAATAAGTGCACTCAAGTTGAGTGTAAATCACATTTTATTATAAGTTTTCAAATGAAATTTCGATTACTGATTCATTCATTTCGATTAAGATATTTATTTATCTTGAAAACAAGTGTTAATCAATAAAATTATAAAAATAATAATTCCTGGCATCGGTGATGACCTTTAAACCTGAAAATCGGTCTTCCTTATAGACACGATCCACGAACCTAGGGGCTAGGATGTGAAAACTCTCTTGGCTGTAGAGTTAGAGTGGCACCAGATCAAAGCATCAGCTGAAACCCTGTGTGTGTTTGAAACAGTCCAGAGAAGCTATTGTTTAGTTTTAAAGAATTCTTGACGATGCGGATGAATGCTACCATAAGCCTAGAACGCTGCTGATGCGAAACGAAATTTTTAGTTGGTCTCCAACAAGACAACGAAATGCTTACGAAAACGAAGCGGAAAAATATTCATTGACAGTTGCACAAATTCAAAAAATTAAAACAAATGCAAATGCAAAAAAATCACAAGCTGCCATGCGGTAATGAAAGAAAAAACAAAAATAAACACGAAAAAACACAAATGTCATTTTTTCGCACACAATAAATGGTCTGGGTAATTAATTGAGTGCGAAAAAAGAGTGTAGACATCTCCAAATAATCTGCTACAATTATCAATTTCGCTCATCGAACAGCGTACTGCAGAACGAAAAGTAGAACTAAATTTTTAGTTTATGATTTCGTTGTGTCATTTTTGAATGGGATTTTTCGTTTCGCATCAGAAGCGTACAAGGCTATAAATGCGACATTGAAATCAATGAAAAGGAGGAGAGTCTCCTTTTGAAATTCGCTGTTATTTTTCCAGAACTCGTCTCAGTGTGAAAATTCGGTCTACGGTTGATCATCAGGGCTAGAATCGTATCTGTACTTGCCAATGAAAGTGTTATAGAGTAGCTCAAAACGCTTACACAGTAGGTTGGATAGGATCTTGAATGCGACGTTTAGCAGAGATATGCCTCGATACTTCTTGCAGGACATAGGTTGACCTTTTTTTGTAGATGGGACAAATTGAGCTGATAGACCAGTCATCGCCGGGCAAGCTTCTTTCAACTTAAACCTGTTTGATGAATTTATGTATGCATCTGTTCAACACATCCTCTCCGAATCCCTAGATCTCAAACTGGTAAACAATCAGATCCGGTAGCTTTGTTGTCCTTAAACTTCCTTATAGCTAATTTTCTATATTGGTTGTTGGGACTAATGAGTCTTAATTGACTGGGGGTGGGTTCTCTCCTTGCACCATTACTCGCTCCACCTGATCCCCATTTAGAAGCAGCTAGAAGTGCCAGTTGAACATATCTACTTTTTGCTGTGCTTCGTGACTAGGTTAAAATGGAAGCTTCAAAGAACCTATGTCCCAGTCTCCCAGTGTAAAAACCAGCAAGTGGCTTGGCTTTTTATTAAATCAATGGAATCAATGAATCGAAGAGAAGCATTTGCTTCAAATTGGTTGATCAGAGGTCATGATGTTGTAGAGAGTAGATAGGTGGTCCAAGTTTCGACCCTTCGGCAACTACAGGTCTGATGCTCTTCACTGTCGATTTGCAGTTCTCCAGTTACACAAACAAAAATATACATATAGGAGAAAGAAAAGAGAATATTATTTTTATTAGTGAGCTGAAGGAAAGCCTTGTACCTAGAGTTAAGGGATAAGGGCTTATCAATCAATACACTGTCGAATGCTTTCTTGACATCCAAGAAGCATGTGACGGTGACTCAATTGTTGTATTTGTAACTTATTTTTGACAAGTGAAGGATGTACATAATCTAGCTTGGGCATCATTGTGTAATGCTGTTGCTTGGACGCCATTTTCAAAAATGGCGCCCAATCTGTGGAAAATGGTAAATTTAACAAAAATTCGTTAATTACTTGGGAAATTTCCATGATAAAAAGAACGATTTATATTTTAAAAGAAAGGTTTTGAGTAGACACACCTTCGGGTAAAGTTTCAATGTTGCCACTTTTCGGGAACATACTTTTTTTTGTCAGCGGGTGGAGCCTCCACATTTCTTATCATTTTTAATATTTTAAACGTGAAAAAACGGGAACGCCTCTAGATGTCAAATGCGTGTTGGGAAATAATAAATGATATTTTGAAAAATATATATTGAGTAGATGCACTAACGATTAAAATTTCAATGCTGTCACTTTTCAGGAACATACTTTTTTGTACGTCAAAATCTGGCACATCCCCTTTTTTGTAGTTTTTAACGTGAAAAAAGTTAGCCTCTGGGCGTCAAACGTGTTTTGGAACAATAACGGTTGATGTCTTAAAAGATAAGTTTAAAGTAGACACATCTTTGGGTAAAATGTCAGTGTTGCTATTTTTCGGGAAGTGGGACTCCCACTTCTTGGTACTATTTAATATTTTGAACATGAAAAATGTAAGGGAAATGTCTCCAGACGCCAAACGTGACTTGAAAAAATAACAGTTAACATCGTAAAAGATATATGTTCAGTAGAAGCACCTTCGGATAATATTTCAGTTTTTCCACTTTTTGGGAACATACTTTTTTTGAAGTCAAAGGGTGGAATTTCCACTTTTTTAATATTTTTTAATATGTTTAACGTGAAACAAATATGGAAACGCCTACAGACTACAAACATGACTTGGATAAATAGCGGTTGATGTTTAAAAAGGTAGGTATTGAGTAGAAGCACTTTGGTTAAAATTTCAGTGTTACCACTTTTGAGGAACATACTTTTTTTGATGTCAAAGCGAGTGATTTCCACTTTGTTGGTAATTTTTAGTATTTATAACGGCAGAAAAGTTGCGGAAATGAGTCTTTGATCCAAGTTCTGTAACTCGCTCATCGATAAAATTGGTCGGGAAACGATGAAAACTGAAACAAAATAAATGAGTTTTGTTCCCTTTTTCAACGTTTCTCGACCGATATCATCGACGCGAGAGTTACCGACCGTAAGCAGAGATGCTAAACGCATGTTTGAAAAAAAGTAGCATTTTTTTCGTGCTCAAAATATAAAAAAAAATTACAAAAACATGGAAATTCCATCCTTTGACATAATATAAATTTTGTTCCCGAAAAGTGACATCACTGACATTTTACGCAAAGGCGCGTCTACTTAACACTTATCTTTTAAGACATCAAGCGTTAGTTTTCCATGACACATTTGACGTCCAGAGGCGTTTTTAACGATACAATTTACCAAAAGAGGGAAAATCCCACATTTGGATATACAAAAAGGAGTATGTTCCTGTAAAGTGGAAACATTGAACTTTTAACCGAAAGTGCCTCTATTTAACACCTATTTTTCAAAATAACAATTTTTATGTCCAAACACGCGTTTGGCATTTAGAGGCGTTTCCGCAACTTCTTCATATTTTCATTACTTACTTACTTACATATCCGGCTCCCGATCCATGAAGGGTCTCTGCTTGAGATATTGGGGTCTTCCATCGGTTGCGGTCCCTCGCACGCTCCCTCCAGTCGTCAAGACCAAGCGCTCTTGCGTGTGTGACCGCCTGGTCCCTATAGCGGAGGTTCGGTCTTCCTGGTCGTCTCGAACCTGGGGGCTGGGATTCAACGATTTTCTTGGCTGGAGCATTGTTGTCCATTCGCTCGATGTGGCCAAGCCAGTGTACGTGTTTTAGCTCTTTGGACTACATCCACATCTTGGTACAGCTTGTACAGTTCACGATTGAATCTTCTCCTCCAATCGCCCTCTTCGCATATAGGACCAAATATCCGCCGAAGAATTTTTCTCTCGAAAGTGCCCAGTATCAATTCCCCTTTTTTACTTATCGTCAAGCACTCGGCGCCGTAGAGTAGAACTGGTAAAATTAGCGTTTTGTATAGCGTGCACTTTGTCTTTCGAGAAAGGAGTTTTGAACCCATTTGTTTGGCCAAACCGAAGTAGCAGCGGTTCGCTAGGGTAATTCTTCGTCGGATTTCCACTAAGGTGTCGTTCGTGGGATTGATGTTTGTTCCGAGGTAGGTGAACTCCTTGACTACCTCGAAATTACTGCTACCAACAGTGACGTTTTGTCCTAGGCGATGGACAGATGAGGCTTTGTTTTTTGATAGTATATACTTTGTTTTGTCCTCATTCACTTCAAGACCAACGCGTTTCACCTGTTCATCAATAGATGTGAATGCTTCAAGTACAGCTCTCTTGGCGTGGCCGATGATGTCGATGTCGTCCGCATAACCAAGCAGTTGAGAAGACCTGTTGAAGATAGTGCCTTCCATGTTAACACCACTCTTGCGCACTATCTGCTCCAGGACTAGGTTGAAGAAATCACATGATAGCGCATCTCCTTGTCTGAACCCTGTACACGTCTGGAATAACTCGGATGAGCTGTTACCCATTTGCACGTTGCACCGCGTATTTTGCAACGTCATGTGGCATAGCTGGATCAGTTTTCTCGGGATCCCGAGTTCCGACATCGCCAATAGAAGCTCTTGGCGACTTATGCTATCATATGCGGCTTTAAAGTCGATGAACAGGTGGTGGGTCTCGACTTGAAATTCGTTGGTCTTTTCCAGGATTTGCCTCAAAGTGAAGATTTGGTCTATCGTTGATCTGCCTGGCCTGAAGCCACACTGGTACGTGCCGATCATAGTGTTGCAGAAAGGTTTTAGATGCTCACATAGTACGTTGGATAGGATCTTGTAGGCAACATTAAGCAGGGATATGCCTCTGTAGTTCTTGCAGGACATAGGATCGCCTTTTTTGTAGATTGGGCATATGGAGCTATTTGACCAGTCGTCGGGCATACTTTCCTCCTCCCACACTTGGTTGATGAGCTGGTGCATGCACCCTACCAGGACATCTCCTCCATACTTAAAGAGTTCCGCAGGTAGGCCATCCGAGCCAGCGGATTTGTTGTTCTTAAGCTTGTGGATGGCTTTCTTAACCTCTTCGGTACTGGGCGCTGGGACTGGATCTTCATTGACTGGTCTTATGCTTCTTTGTTCCTCTGTTGCCTCCTCTACATAATGCCCATTAAGCAGCTGCTGGAAATGCTGCTTAAACACGTCTACAATTCCCTGTGCTTCGGTGACTAGGTTACCTTCGCTGTTTCGAAGAGCTTGCTTGCCAGTCCTATAACCAGATGCCAGTTGCTTGGCTGTTTTGTAGAATCGGCGGGTGTTGGTGGCGGTGCTAGACTCTTCGAGATACTTGAGCTGAGAGGCTGCGGATGCTCTTTTCTTTCTACGCAGGGTTTTTTCTCTTTCCTTCTCTTTTCACGGTACTCCTCTCTTGCTGCTCTTGTTTTCCGTTGCAGCATTTGCATTCGTGCATTTTCCGTCTCCTGCTTCAATACCGCGCATTCATCGTCATACCACGGGTTCTTTTTTCTGGGTGGTTGATAGCCTATGGTGGTCTCGGCTGTCTCCTTAATGATTTCGCGATATTGGTTCCACTGGTTGTTGGCGCTTGTGGCTGGGTTTACGGCAGAGAGTTTCCCGGTCAATTGCTCACTGTAGTCTCTGGCTTTCTCAGATGTGCTAAGGCATGCAATGTTGAATTTCTTCCTTTGGGCGGTCTTCGTTTTCTTTTCATTGTACAGTCGGGCTCTGAACTTTGTCACAACAAGAAAGTGGTCAGAGTCCACGTTTGCGCCTCGGAAAGTTCGCACGTCCAAGATATTCGATGCATACCTTGCGCCAATTAGCACGTGGTCGATTTGGTTGGCGGTTCGACCATCTGGAGATCGCCAGGTTGCTGTGTGTATCCTTCGCCTGGGGAACCTTGTGCTACTTATCACCGTATTACGAGCTGCAGCAAAGTCGATTAGTCGGAAGCCGTTATCTGTTGTCGTTTCGTGGAGGCTGTGCTTTCCAACTAATCCGCCAAAGATGTTTTCCTTTCCGACTTTAGCATTGAAGTCTCCGAGCACGACTTTGACATCGTACTCCGGACAGGCTCCGTAGGCTCCGTCCAGGAGGTCGTAAAACTCCTCCTTGTTAGACTCCTCAGCTTCATCGGTAGGGGCGTGTGCACATATTAGGCTGATGTTTTGGAAGGTAGCTTTGATGCGGATCACAGCCAGGCGATCGCTAATCGGCTTAAAATCGATGACTTTCGATCTGAGTCGATTTCCCACGACGAATCCGCATCCTAACATGTGCAGTCTTTGATGGCAGCTGTAATAAATGTCGCAATCTTTTCTTTTCGTTATACCTGTTCCTATCCATCGTATCTCCTGGATCGCGGTAATATCTGCCTTGTACCGCGAGAGGACAGATTCAAATTTTTGAGTAGCACCTGGTGTATAGAGTGTTCTTACATTCCAGGTACATACTTGTAGGTCATAGTCCCTTTTCGTTCCGGGTCTGGTTGCCATTTGAGGGGGGTCGTTATCCAAGGCTTCTCACGTCTCTCTCATAACAATTAAATTGGCTTTTTTACTGTGGTCGGGTCGTTAGCCCAACGCACTAACCTCCTCCTCAACCTTGGTCAACATTCGCACTTACAAGTTAAGCAAGTCAAGGCATAAAGCCAAGACCAGTATCCGGTGGCTAACAACGTGGAGGTATTGTAAGCACTTGATGTGTAGGAAAAGATACAGCTCGAGGCCCCCAGTTCCTACAACATCCAACCACCCATATTTTCATTAAAATATTAAAAACGATCAAAAAAGTGGAGACTCCACCCGTTGACAAAAAAAAAAAATGATCCTGAAAAATGGCAGCACTGAAATTTTACCAAAAGGTGCGTCTACTCATAACCTTTCATTTCAGACATAAATTGTTATTTTGATCATGGAAATTTTCTGAGTAATTTACGAGTTGTTTTTTTAAATGTAACATTTCCTCACATTAGACGCCATTTTTGAAAATCGCAATGATTCTCAAGCTAAATTACATCCTTCACATGTCAAAAATAAATTACAAACATAAAAATAAGAACCCGATTTTGGACTGTACTACAAATTGGGCGCATTTTCCAAAAATTTAATTTTTAATAATTTTGTTTTAATTTTTCTTTCTATCCCAACAGGTGAACAATTTTCGAAAATCCGTCAATGGCATCATAATCTCGTTGCTGATCCTGTTTCATTTGATAGTAAAATGAAGAAAGTCACGGCAGCTAAGTTAATGTGTGCCAACTCAGGATTAAAGGAAGTTCCTAAAAATATATTCCTTATTGCTTCAGATACGTAAGTACCTACCAACCTTTTTTAATTCTTAATATTAAATCATATCAAACTTAAAATAATTGCCTATTGTTATCATTAAACCAATAAAATATTATTTTTGTTTGTACTTTTTCCAGGAACCCCCTTGTGCCATGTGATGAATTGTTGAAGTCATCTAATTAATCGCAAGAACAAACAATATTTGTTGATATAAGTTTTGTCCATGAACAATCTCAATGGTTTGAAATTATTTTTTACGTCATATAATGACGACAAATAATAATAAATAAAAAAAAATCCCTCATTTTGTATTTAATTTTTTGTTAATTTCTGTTGTCGCTTTGTTTGTAGTTTCTCAAGTTTATTTTCCAGAAAATTTGTAATTGCACTTATGAATTTTGTCTGACTCAAGTCCAAGACTTCGGGGCACGACACACTTAAAGGAAATTATTTGAAATATTTGCTTCAGAGAACACACATATTTATAAACACTTATCAATACACTCAATATTTTTTCATAGATACTCGTAGATATTTAATAATAAGTCTATTATATGGAAATAATATGGGTTACTATATTACTATACGCTAATTTTATTGTTCCCTTGCCTATCATGGAGGAATGGTGTAATTTTAATGATTTTACATGCAATGTATAGCTAATTACACTTAATTCAAAGCCATGTTCTTCCGATTAAATAACACCGACTTATTAGGTAAATCAATTTTTTCTGAATCAGCACTAAAAAGTTATACGCGTTGATTGGTACGAGTCATCATGGTGTTATTCATTTTGCAGTTCTTTCAATAGGTACATACTGACACGAAAAATTCAATTGAAGCTAATATGCAAAAATTACAGGAAAATTGAACATGAAACTAATTTGTTCATTGGGACAGAAAATTTATGAGGCGCATAAACTTTTCGTACAAATTGCAAACAAATTTATCGGAAAATATATCTGATATTTATGTACATTGGGTTTTTTGTTTAGTGTTTTAGTAGATAGAAGAGAAGAGAGGGATTTGGAAGAATGGAAGCATGCAGTTCTGAAGAACATCCACTTCCTCTAAAATCGATAATTATTGATAGCAATTTTGATAAAAAGGGTGGATGCCAAGCCTCTTGAAAGGAAAATCCAAAATTTTCGATTTTTTGCTTTGTATGCACCTCAAAGGCTACCATTGGGTTACCGGAAAGTGCTCTATAATTTTAATGATCTGTCAGACCTCAAATCTAGTGAGGAACCTTTGTTTGATCAACTCAGGAAATACAGCGAGTTTAAGGCTTCTGACTTTATTGGTACTGATATTAGAGGGAGCTCAAAAATCAACTAAGTTTGTTTTTTTAAAAAGGGTGTATGAGCCAAGAACTTGATCTCCTTTGATCTAAAAGAAAAAGGATTTTACCACCACTTTACTGACTGAGCAACAAAGGAAAAAAACGCTTGGGGTTCGAATAAAAATACATGTGTTTTTCTTATGTTTATCGTTCAGTGAAGGGCTGCTTCCTTACTATTGGCCTTTTTCTTTTTTAACTCAGAGCAGATCACGGAACTGTCAAACAAAAATTTTATGTTTCTTTACTAGCTCAGACATATCAGAGCATAAAAAGCGTGTTTCTTTTTTCCATCGGAGCTAGCTCCGAGCTTGCTCAAATAACTCAGAATTAAATGATAGAGCGAAACGCTGAGCGAAGCTAACATCACTTATTTTTTTAGTGATACATTATTAAAAATGGATTCCCTGGACAGTCGCCCGTCAACTTCAGGTACACATAATTTTTTGTTTTAGTTTTTGTGTTTATTTTGGATCATCATCATCATCATCAAGTCCTGTAACCCCGATTGGGGCATAGGGATAGGGCACCAACAAATGGTTTCCATCCTTCACGGTCTGCAGCTAGATATTTTAACTGTGGTCATGTCTTTTTCTAGGAGTCTGCTTCTGCTAGAACTTTTGATTACCATATTGTTCTTGGTCTTCCAACCGCCATGCACCCTGAGGATTCCATTCAAAGGACTGCTTTGCAATTTCATCGTTTGGTTTCCTCAGTGTGTGACCAATCCATAGCCATTTACGCTTTCTTATGTCAACGTCCAGCCGATCTTGACTTGTCCTGCGCCACAATGCTTCGTTTGATATAATTTGTTGCTAGCGAATTTTTAGAATATGGCGTAGACAACGGTTCACAAAAGCCTGCAATTTCTTTCGCAACCATATAATAGCACGGATTTGACATTGGATTCGAAGAATCTCAACTTAGTGCGTAATGAGATTTGACTGGATTTCCAAATTGGGGATAGAGAACCAAAGGCTGCGTGAGCTTTATTTATTCTACCTTGAACGTTCAGATCAGTACCACCATTTGCTGAAACAATACTTCCAAGGTAGTTAAATTGTTCAACCTCTTCACTTGGCGTCTCCTGTGTGAAAATACGCTGTTTTTTGTTTTTTTTTGCTATTTATTTTTAGCCCATTCGACTCTCTTTTCACCTTAAGTGCTTGACACATCCCGTTCAGTCAGACCGCTGATGTTATTTGCCAAGAGACATACATTACATATATCATCGGCCTTTCAAATGGTCTCCATTAAATGCCCTGCAGTGATGCCAGATGAGATTTCTAGAATCCCACCAGATTCCAAAAAAAAATCCTACCATTTTTGTACTGGAAGGAAAAAGAAACAACCAACTTTTTGTTATAAATGTTTCCTAATATAAAAAGAAGAAAGTTGGCTCTGCATTCTTGGCACTTCATATTCGCAAAAAAAGTACGTCATCTAATTGGTCAGTAAGAAGAAGAAAGTCAACTTGCCCTAGAAATTGATCAGCCCTAGAAAACTTGTAATCAAGACTTAAAGTTTCTTAACGCCACTCACGATTTTTGCCACTTTATTTGGGGAATATTCGCAAAAAATTTATACCGATCCGAAAGATCACTAGATTGTGATAAAAGGTCAACTATTTTCAATAATTTTGGCACCTCTGTTGGGTCATTTAGAACGAAACAATGCTATTTGAAAGTTCACTTAACGGTCATAAGAGGTCAGCTAGTTTCAGTAGTTGGTCAGTCATGGATATTTATGAATTTTTGATTATTTCTAAGTTTTTTTGCAATGTCAGCGGTTTTTGGTAACTCATTTGTGTAGAATTCACAAAAAACAAAATATTTTTTAAAGTTTCTGTTTTTTTCAATGATTTTTGTACCAAATCATTGTAGGTAATCAAATTCGAGTATAGGCAGGTATAGTGAATTGTGGTTATAGTAATCACAATTTTTCCCTCCAAAAAAGAGACCACTGAAATATTTTCCCACCATAAATCCCACTATTAATATTTTCCCACCACTTTTCCCACCAAAAGGATTTTTTCCAACCATTTTGGTTGGAAAAACCACCAATCTGGGAACACTGATGCCCTGTCTCTCCACTGTTCAAATGCTAGCAGTCAAAACATCGTCTATCGCCAGTAGAAAGAGAATTGGCGATAGAACATTCCGCCTGTCTCATACCCTGCCGCACTTGGAAAGAGTCCGATAGCTGCACATTGTGTAAAACAAAACATCTTACGTTGTTATAGGACTCTCTTATAATAGCAACAATTTTTGGGGGAATTCTACCAAGAAGTGATCTCCATTTATACCTACATTCAAGGTTTACTCGGTCAAAGGCCTTCTCAAAGTCCACGAACATGAGGTAAAGAGGTGATTGAAACTCCGCAGACAGCTTTAGAACGATACGCAGTGTTAATATGGTCAACACATGACCGCCCACTGCGGAAACCAGCTTGATGCCTCTTGAGTGTAGACTCGATTCTAACCTTTATCCGCTCCAGAATGATGGTTGCCATTAGTTTTGGAAAAACGGACAAAACTGTAATACCTCACCAATTGTTGCAATTCTTAAGATCACCTTTCTTTGGCAACTAAACAATCGCACCATCCTTCCAGTCGCTGGGATAGATTTCGTTTTCCCACACAGTTTATATCAACGGGTGTAGAATACTAGGCGTTCTGACGGGGTCAGCTTTCAGGACTTCGGCTGGTACTCCGTCAAGTCCAGCTGCCTTGTTGTTTTTGAGAAGATTTATCGAAGATTGAATTTCCAGTATTGTAGGGGGTTTAATGTCAATACCTCTTGATGCCAAAAGTGTACCATCCACATCCATTACAGGATGATCGGTGTTGCTTTTTTTCCCCACAACTTCCTTGGATATTTGGTACAGTTCCCTCATATCTCTTCTTCTTGCAGCGTTTTCCGCATTTTCTGCGAGACCGTCTAACCTCACCCTCTTGTCAGGTGCGATAGATCATCTTATGTGCTAGGCGATACTCTCTTCGCAATTCAGCCTTTATTTAGGAACAAATATAATTATTTCTGTTTTCTTCTTATGTGTTTTGACAGCAAATTGTAAAAAAAACTGCAAACAAAAAATGTCACATTACCAAAAACACCTATGAAATGACAGTTCAGTGCTCAAGTGTGTTTCAAAATTAAATCTGAGGAATTTGATCATAATCTGCTCGGTGCTCTGCTCTGATCACTCAGCCTCTACTCAGAGCTTTGCACAGAGCCAAAAAAGAAAAACGCCATATGCGTCCAAAGATGCAAGCCCCACGCAATCTTTTTTCAACATAATCTGGAGATGGTCCACTCTCTGTTTTGCCAAAATTGCTGCTCTAATTTCTCTCGCAAACTTGTTCTGCTTTGCCGAACAAAAAGTAAATATTTTCGTTGAGAAGTTGATCTTGCTTTTGACCTGCGTGGCACCTTTTCTAATGTTAAGTTGTTCTTAAAATATTGAACAGCCCTAAATACAATCGTTTAAGAGCATTTTTATATTTCAGATATTTTGCCGAATGACTACTGACAATGAAGCGCCGAGCTTTTGCATTGCAGGATTATCTTTTCTCATTATTCAAAGCTCCTGAAATAGCCCATTTTCATTATTTTGAGTGCGTAGATCTAAAAACTCTTACCTGTTACCTACAACCTTATAAGTCGTTTGAATTTTGAAAACAAACATAATTTATGACCCGTTTCTAACTATATGTGCACGATCGACTATTGTGCATTTAGACACTTTATGGGTCTAATGAAAAATAACGGAACTCTATGCCAATTTATTTTGTTTCATCCTTTAGTTGGTACAACACTTAGTCAGGAAAAAAACATAAATGGAGAGGTTTACTGCAGAAACACAGAAGATACGGAAGGAAGAAAAGTAGCGTTGAAATTATTAAAGAGCAGTTAATCCGGTCATTAAAGTTGAGGGTCACGGTCGTCCCGTCAGGGTGACTTCCCAGCCACGTAAAGCCTTTTTTTGTGAAGCAATTACTATTCTCGAATGTGGACGGATTTACTACCAACGAACCTAGCAAACGAAAGAAGCACAATGAACTCCAAATCTGTTTGGAATGCTATGTGTTCTGTCTCTCTGTAAAGGTTACGGGCAGTCAAACAATAAGGAGAAACCCAGCTCCCAAATATTGTGGTAAGCCAGCGTTGACTCGGACCACTATCTCGTTGCAGGTCGCAGCCTAGGTAAAGCGTGGTATCTACACATTATCAAACCTGAGTATCACCCGTGTTGGATATCAAACACAAACAGAACTGATGATATGTTCACGCTGAATGATGGATTAACACATAATAGTTCACAAAATGATTTGATATTATCTGGCAATCCTCGCTTTGTTGGGTGGAATAAATAACTTTAGCAAATAATTATCGTAATCTATTTTCCACCATCAGGTTGGGTTTTGATGACACCAAGAATTGTCAGAAAGAAACTGTTTTTTTTTCATTTCTCAAAAATCACCAAAGGGTTCTCAATTGTGTTGTTGAGATAAGCAAGAAACAAAATTTGGCGAAACCAGGTATAAAAAAACGTCATCATGGTGAGTTTAGGTTTTTCAAAAAAAGCTTTAGGACGACCCCGGGTGACTTCAGGGCTCAACGAACAAATCTTCCAGACCAGAAACTCAAAACAAGGAAATACTGTGAGGAAATGCGGCTAGAGCCACAAGAGATCGCCAAGTTCTTTTCCGATCGACTCTCAGAACCTTTACAGTCTCATATTGTCACCGCCAAACATATGTTATTATTAATATCGTTCATTTTAAGTGTGTTTTTATTTGGACAAAATCAATAAGTCGACAAATAGGTGACGTTTTGATTTTATCCAAAAACCAACCAACCAATTTTCCAGCTGACTGGAAAGATTATTGGAATGTTCGATGGCAGCGTTCAGTGCTGCAGAAAAGTAGCTCAGTTCTTCTCGACGCTCAAGGCTGCTTTTAAACGATGCAATTATTCTTGCATTTCTTACTTAACTTGGGGTACATCCAAAAATCGTATGCAAATACCGTGGCTAATTTTGTTATCGAAAAATTATATGCAAACGTCCATGTTTGCTAAAAACCTGTTTTTTTTTTTGTAAGCCCGAAGGGAATTGCATGAAATAAACGATGTCGGTGCTCATCAACTTATGGAGAATTTTCGGTGCTTAACTTAAGCACGGAGAAAAACTGTCTTACCGGAATGAATAACTTACATGTTATCGATAGTTTGAATGGAAACTACGTGTTTTTTCTGTGATGGCGTCGGTAATCCCCGGTGTCGTTTATTTTTGTTTTTCTCCGGATTTAAGCTAAGCGCTGATAATTCTCTTCGTTTAAATTAGCCTTAAGAGGCTATATTCTACCTGCGTGAATGACTTTGTAATCGATAAATCGCTGCAAATATCACTTCTCTTGGTTCAGCTTGCTGCGAGCTGTCAACGCGTTGACAAGTAAAATGTTACTGTCTACTACCCGGCGGTAACACAGTTTTTATCCACTTTTAAGTAAAGTGCCGAGAAGCCCAGTAAAAATTCATTAGGAATTTCAGATTTTTTAACAAAATTTGACAGTTGATGGCTTGAAATATAGGGGACAAAGTATTTTTTGACAAAAAAAGTATATTTCGATCCAAATATCCCCCAATGGCCTAAAAATCACCTTTTTCATTTTCATTCAAAATTCTTCAATAATTTCAGATTTATTAGAGGCTTTTTAATCCATCGACATCGATGGCTTGAAATATAGGGGACAAACTATTAGTTATTAGTCTAAGAGCCGGTAGCAAATTTTGTGGGTGAACGCATAACCAAAATCTGAGTATGAGGGTTTGTAGGTGCATGCATGTTGATATTGAATATAAAAGTCTGGCAGAATTTTTTTGGCGCCCGTAGTGGGGACGAGAGATTGAAAATAGCGGTTTTCCCATTTGTTGTGTCATGAGTAAGACCAGTTCAATTCATTTATTAAAAATGAGGAATGATGCTCGTTCATTTTACCTTTATCCACAAACTTTATTTTTAATGATCTGATTAATAAAATTCAAGATAAGCCCTTTTGAAGCGAATCTTATCAGCCTTATTTTGGAGACTTTTTTTTGTTGATTTTTAATATTTTTCAAATCTCCAAATTTCTCTTGATATGGTGTGCCTAAAATGGTTATATCTTGAGTATTATCAATTGGATCATTAAAAATAAAATCTTTGGGCTTAGGGAAAATGACAGAGCATCATTTCCCATTTTTAAAAAATGAAATGAAGTGATTGTACCCTTGACACAACAAATGGAAAAACCGCTATTTTCAATTCCTCGTCCCCTCTACGGGCGCCAAAAAAATCCTGCTAGACTTTGATATTCGATATCAAGTTGCATGCACCTACAAACCCTCATACTCATATTTTGGTTATGCGTTCACCCACAAAATATGCTGCCAGCTCTTTAGCCCGATAAATCTAGGAATTCAATCAAAGTTAAATGAAGTACAAAATGTTTTGATGCAGTTTTGTTCCAATGATAGATAAGAATATAAAACCACAGTTTTACACCAAAATTTGTAATGGCGTCTAGGGTAAAATGGGGTAAAACTGAAAAAGGGCCAATTCTAAACGGGAGTTTCTAGAATTTTGTTTTGTTTTTTTGTCGATAGATGTTAAAAATATAAGAAAGTCATGCATATATTTTAAAATTCTTAAAAAATTTTTGAAGGAGTTATGATTGTTTAAAAGTTGAAAACAAGAAAATAGTTATTTATAAAATAATTCACCAAAAATCAGAAGTTCAACCGATTTTGATTAAATTTCTATTTTTAGAAAGATAATAAGAAAAAAAATTAACGATATTTAAGGATATTTTGATGCTCCTTTTCTACAATTTTTTTTAATTTTTTAAAAAACATGCTTTTTTTGTGTCAATTTTTGACACATTTTTGCCTATATCTTTCTAAGGGGGCGGTCTTAAAACTTCAAATTTTCACAGCACATACATAATGTTGATTTAAATTTTTGAGCAAAATTTTGATTTTTCAAAATACCGTTAAACAGAGATATTTACTTATTAGTTTATTGATCAAATCTTCGAATAGCAATTAATTTTATAAAAATATGGGCTTTTTTGATCTTCATCTCTATATGCAAATTAAAACAATTTCATATTTACACCCTACGTTTCGTTGAAAATTCTCAACTTCTTCAGGGGTCACAATTTATTGAAACTTTTCAAAAGACAAAACATAATTTAATTAGATTATTGAATAGCAGATAGGTAATTTATAAAAAACTTACTTGTTTTTTAAAAAATTTACATTTACGGTGTTATTATTTTTTTCCTTTACTTTTAAATTTGTAATTTTAATGTTTACTGAGCACAGTTTAGTTAATTTGAAAATAAATAAATAAATAAATAATTTAAGACAATTTTATACAAAAAACTAGACCAAACAGAAAAAAACACTTATATCACAGGCTGGTTACTTTATCACATTAGTGTACGCGGCGCTAAGCTTGTCCTTATCTTCTTTGGTGTTCATGGTAAAGCAAAGCTTTTGCTGAATGCGTAAGCTCTCCAACGTATATCGTTTGTTTTCTCGTTTTTCTTTATCAAGTATTCTTACGTTGTCAAAGTCAGCTGTGTGTCGATGGTCCATAATGTGTTGTGCTAAAGCAGTTGTTGTTCGTTTGTTACGTATGTCAGCTTGATGCTCTGTCAGTCTTGTTGATAAAAGTCTTTTGGTAGTTCCGATGTACACCATTTTACATGCTTCGTCATCTGTTCCCATGCATTTTATTTCATAAACAACGTTGTGTTGGTTTTTTGTCGGCTTTGGTGGTTTAGTGTTAGTAAATATGTTTCGTAGCGTCATATTAGATCTGTGTGCGAATGTAATGTTTCCTCTTGCTCTTTCCTCTTTTTGTATGCCTAGTATGGTATGAAGAGTCTTGTTGTCTGTTAACCCAGGTATATACGCTGTGGAGTAGTAGGTGTTGCCAGGTGCATTTGTTGCGTTCAATTTATTTTGTGGAATATGTTTTGCAAACTTTTTTTCCTCTATGAGCTCGTTAATAATTTTGTTTGGGAAATTGTTCTTTATTAATATTGTTCTTATTTTAATGAAGTTGTTGGTATGAAATTGTGGATGGCTGATATCTATAATTTTGTTTATTAAATTTTTAGCACTATTTATCTTATATTTCATAGGTTGTGTAGAAAGAAAATTGATCATTCTTCCAGAGGCCATGGGTTTCGCATACCAGTCCATTATAATTTTGCTGTCTGTTCTGTGTAGTTTCGTATCTAGGTAGGGTAAGGTATTGTTTGTCTCTGTTTCAATTGTGAACTGTAGTTTTTGATGGTATTCATTCAACGTATTCATTATTAAAATTTGGTCCTGTTTTTTTACTATCGCAAATATGTCATCAACATATTTGACAATTAGTTTTATTTTGATGTTTATTTTGTTAAGTTTCTCAGTCGTATCGTCTAAAAGGTCGTCCAGAACTATGTTGGCAATCGTGGGTGATAGTGGGTTGCCCATCGGCATTCCAAATACTTGATTGAAGAATGTGTCTTCAAATTTGAAATAGTTATTGTCCTTTAGACAAAATTGAAGAATCTTTAAAAATTGTTTTTTGGGAATTTGTGTATGTTGTTGTACTTTTTCCCATTTTGCCATAATAATTTTTATTGCTAGGTATATAGGTATGTTCGTAAACAAAGATACCGCGTCAAAAGAAACAAGTATCTCGTCTTCATCCAAAATTATGTTTTCTGTTTTTTCTTTGAGCTGTTGAGAGTTTTTTATGTTGTAATGGTCAGACGTTAAGTATTGCAGAATTTTCCCGATGTATTTGGAAATCTGGTAACAAGGTACATTTGTTGATGAGGCAATTGGGCGAAGTGGTAAACTTGGTTTGTGGACTTTCGGTAGTCCGTATAGTATGGGCGCTGAAGCTACTGAGCAGATAAGCGATTTTTTCATATTTGTATCGATGAGTTTTTGATTATATAATTCATTTACGATAGCGTTGTTTGTTTTCTGTAGTTGATTTGTTGGGTCTGTTCTGATTGTTTTGTATGTTGTTTTGTCTTGTAGTAAGTCTTCCATTTTATTGTTGTAATCTTTTCTGTACATAATAACAGTCTTGTTCCCTTTATCTGCTTCAGTTATTACTATGTCATTTTTATGTTTCCGAATAAGGCGTTGAGTTTTCTCGTAAGTTCTTAAAATGAATTTCTCTTTTTCATTGTTTTTAATTTTTCTCTTGTATGTTGCAATTCTATTTGCAATTTTGAATCTGGTAACTTCTTTTTCTTTTTCGTCTGTTACTTTTTGTACATACTGTTCTACGTCTGCGATTATGTGTATTGGTGAGAAATTTGTTCTGTTAACTGGCAAAGCAAACTTTTTCCCTAGTGAGAGAAGCCATTGGCTTTCCACTGGAAACTGAACCGATGTTTTGTTCTCAAACCAGCTTTTATTATATATTAGTCCCATCTTGTTGATGTGTTCGTCTTTTAGTTTGTCTATTTTGGAAGAAAGTGTCAGTTGTGATTGTGAAATAAAGTAATTGTAGTTGTGTGTCTGTTTTGAAATAAAGGTGTTATACTCGTTTGCGTTAAGAGTAGTTTTCATTCTAAGATCTGTGTGTAAAAGGTTTTTTCTGGTTGTGTTTATTGTTATGTGTGTTTGCTTGATTTCTAGATTAAGAACTTTTACTAAAAATGTGTGGGTTATTTTTGCAAGTTTTACTTTTGTAGTATTAGATGCTAGGAAAGTGGTCAATTTTACTGTTGTATTGGAGAGATGTTTTGGAATGATCTCGTACTCTTTGCATGATAGTAAAATTGACCACTTTCCTAGCATCTAATACTACAAAAGTAAAACTTGCAAAAATAACCCACACATTTTTAGTAAAAGTTCTTAATCTAGAAATCAAGCAAACACACATAACAATAAACACAACCAGAAAAAACCTTTTACACACAGATCTTAGAATGAAAACTACTCTTAACGCAAACGAGTATAACACCTTTATTTCAAAACAGACACACAACTACAATTACTTTATTTCACAATCACAACTGACACTTTCTTCCAAAATAGACAAACTAAAAGACGAACACATCAACAAGATGGGACTAATATATAATAAAAGCTGGTTTGAGAACAAAACATCGGTTCAGTTTCCAGTGGAAAGCCAATGGCTTCTCTCACTAGGGAAAAAGTTTGCTTTGCCAGTTAACAGAACAAATTTCTCACCAATACACATAATCGCAGACGTAGAACAGTATGTACAAAAAGTAACAGACGAAAAAGAAAAAGAAGTTACCAGATTCAAAATTGCAAATAGAATTGCAACATACAAGAGAAAAATTAAAAACAATGAAAAAGAGAAATTCATTTTAAGAACTTACGAGAAAACTCAACGCCTTATTCGGAAACATAAAAATGACATAGTAATAACTGAAGCAGATAAAGGGAACAAGACTGTTATTATGTACAGAAAAGATTACAACAATAAAATGGAAGACTTACTACAAGACAAAACAACATACAAAACAATCAGAACAGACCCAACAAATCAACTACAGAAAACAAACAACGCTATCGTAAATGAATTATATAATCAAAAACTCATCGATACAAATATGAAAAAATCGCTTATCTGCTCAGTAGCTTCAGCGCCCATACTATACGGACTACCGAAAGTCCACAAACCAAGTTTACCACTTCGCCCAATTGCCTCATCAACAAATGTACCTTGTTACCAGATTTCCAAATACATCGGGAAAATTCTGCAATACTTAACGTCTGACCATTACAACATAAAAAACTCTCAACAGCTCAAAGAAAAAACAGAAAACATAATTTTGGATGAAGACGAGATACTTGTTTCTTTTGACGCGGTATCTTTGTTTACGAACATACCTATATACCTAGCAATAAAAATTATTATGGCAAAATGGGAAAAAGTACAACAACATACACAAATTCCCAAAAAACAATTTTTAAAGATTCTTCAATTTTGTCTAAAGGACAATAACTATTTCAAATTTGAAGACACATTCTTCAATCAAGTATTTGGAATGCCGATGGGCAACCCACTATCACCCACGATTGCCAACATAGTTCTGGACGACCTTTTAGACGATACGACTGAGAAACTTAACAAAATAAACATCAAAATAAAACTAATTGTCAAATATGTTGATGACATATTTGCGATAGTAAAAAAACAGGACCAAATTTTAATAATGAATACGTTGAATGAATACCATCAAAAACTACAGTTCACAATTGAAACAGAGACAAACAATACCTTACCCTACCTAGATACGAAACTACACAGAACAGACAGCAAAATTATAATGGACTGGTATGCGAAACCCATGGCCTCTGGAAGAATGATCAATTTTCTTTCTACACAACCTATGAAATATAAGATAAATAGTGCTAAAAATTTAATAAACAAAATTATAGATATCAGCCATCCACAATTTCATACCAACAACTTCATTAAAATAAGAACAATATTAATAAAGAACAATTTCCCAAACAAAATTATTAACGAGCTCATAGAGGAAAAAAAGTTTGCAAAACATATTCCACAAAATAAATTGAACGCAACAAATGCACCTGGCAACACCTACTACTCCACAGCGTATATACCTGGGTTAACAGACAACAAGACTCTTCATACCATACTAGGCATACAAAAAGAGGAAAGAGCAAGAGGAAACATTACATTCGCACACAGATCTAATATGACGCTACGAAACATATTTACTAACACTAAACCACCAAAGCCGACAAAAAACCAACACAACGTTGTTTATGAAATAAAATGCATGGGAACAGATGACGAAGCATGTAAAATGGTGTACATCGGAACTACCAAAAGACTTTTATCAACAAGACTGACAGAGCATCAAGCTGACATACGTAACAAACGAACAACAACTGCTTTAGCACAACACATTATGGACCATCGACACACAGCTGACTTTGACAACGTAAGAATACTTGATAAAGAAAAACGAGAAAACAAACGATATACGTTGGAGAGCTTACGCATTCAGCAAAAGCTTTGCTTTACCATGAACACCAAAGAAGATAAGGACAAGCTTAGCGCCGCGTACACTAATGTGATAAAGTAACCAGCCTGTGATATAAGTGTTTTTTTCTGTTTGGTCTAGTTTTTTGTATAAAATTGTCTTAAATTATTTATTTATTTATTTATTTTCAAATTAACTAAACTGTGCTCAGTAAACATTAAAATTACAAATTTAAAAGTAAAGGAAAAAAATAATAACACCGTAAATGTAAATTTTTTAAAAAACAAGTAAGTTTTTTATAAATTACCTATCTGCTATTCAATAATCTAATTAAATTATGTTTTGTCTTTTGAAAAGTTTCAATAAACAGAGATATTTACATTTTACAGTTAGTTTAAAAAACACATCATATGTCTGGAGTTTATGAATATATAACTTTTGTTTTTTTTTAGTTAAAAAGTTTAATATCTTTTTCTTATCTATACATCTATATCTATACATATAAATAAAATTGGAGTGTCTGTCGTTAATATTGAAATAATTTCAAATTTTTGAGCTTAGGTGGTTGCTTACTTGCCAAGAAACATAACTGCATTATTTAAAAATTTTTTGTCTGTCTGTCTGTTTGTCCGCGGTAACCTTCAAAACAGCAGAACAGGTTATAATGGTACTTTCCGTACATGTAGTGGACAACTCTGGGAGTAATCTAGGCTACTTTTAATTTAAGAAATGTTAAGGGTATATTTAAAATATTAGAAAAAGAATAAAATTAAGGGAAAATTGTGTCGAAACAAAAAATTTATACACTCCTCGTCAACTGAATACGCACAAACATTTTTGAATATATTTTATCCATTTTTTCCAAACAGTGATGGTTATTATGCCATCTTTTGATGGTAAAAATTTTCGTAACATATAAATAACAGAATTTCAAAGTTTTATCCAAAAACAACCGTGAGTTTTTCCTTCAACCACTTCCAAAGTGTAACTTATGCAAAGTAGAAGTTTTTTTTTGAGTCAACTGAATAGGTACAAAAATTAAAATTGGTATTGGAATGGAATGAAACAAGTTTTTGTTTAAGTTTAGTAGTGGGTACTTCCACCTTTATTTTTAATTACTTCGTAAATTCGATCCGGCATGGAATCGTATAGCTTTTTAATGTAATTTAACGAAATTTCGCTCCACGCTAATTTGATTGCAGAAATTAAGGTTTCTTTGTCTTCGAACTGACGACCACCCTCATAAACTTTGCGTACTAACCATCCCCAGACATTTTCTATGATGTTTAGATCAGGTGAGTACGGCGGCCGTTGAAGCAACTGCACTTGTTGCTCCTCTATCCATGTTTTTATTATGCGCGCTGAGTGAATAGGCGCATTATCATGTTGGTAGGTCCAGTTTATGGGTCCAAAGATGTTAGAAAATTTAGGAAAATTTATTTCCAAAATTACTTTATACCCAGCTGCTGTCATTCTTGATGTTACAACCTCGAGCTCAACTGTTCCATAATAACTGACTGCTCCCCATATCATGACACCTCCTTCACGACTATGATGGCGCTTTAAAAATCTTTTTTCTTTTCTTAAGTCGTGAAAATAGAAGTTGAACCCATCAGGGCCATCGAAATTATACTTTTTTTCATCTGAAAAAACCACGTGATACCATTCTTTTTTCCAACTCATGTGAAGTCTTGAAAAATCTAATCGCAACATTTTCCGTCTCTCGTCAAGTGGTGGTTTTTTCTTAAGTTTCATTCGTTTAAGATGGCTTGAGTTGTTGATTACTCTTAATACTGTTGAGCAACTTGCGTTTACGCCGACTTTTTGTTTTATTTTTGCCACAGAATCAGAAGAATTTGATGCATTCTTAAAATTCTTCGTCTCTCAGCTGCTGTTGTTGCTGTTTTCTTACCTCCCTTCATGTTTTTGCCGTATGCATCTTTATTTTTCAAGTAAGAATAAACAACATTAAAACTTCGGCCAACTTTATCAGCTATTGCACGTCCAGTTAGGCCTTGGTCTCTAAGTAAATCGATTTTAGCTTTTTCAACACTGTTAAGACACGTAGATCTACCCATTTTTCTTAAAATTTGAAATCAAGAATTAAATTTTACTGAATACACTAAAATCGTTAATTTAAACTGTCAAGCACTCTAAAAAACTTATAAACAACGAAGAAAATGGCGTTGTACCTATTCAGTTGACTAAAAAAAAAACTCCTACTTTGCATATAAAACACTTTGCAAGTGGTTGAAGAAAAACTCACGGTTGTTTTTGGATAATTCTTTCGGAATTATCTGCTTAACATCTTAAGGGAATAGTTAGCATCAACAGATGGCATAATAACCATCACTGTTTGGAAAAAATGGATAAAGTATATAAAGAAATGTTTGTGCGTATTCAGTTGACGAGGAGTGTATATAGGAAATGATTATAAACAAGTAGAAATAATCGATTTTAAGAGTGTCTGACACTTACAATTACATTAGAAAAATAATTATATAGTCTTAGAGGTGGTGAAAGCTTTGCTCAAAATTTTGTCAACGCAGTGTCTAGATCTGTGCAAACTACATGCCACCAACAAGGCAGCGATGCCACGGCCGGGCCTTTGAACACCAGAATGTATTTTCAAGATGCAACAAATAAAAGTGTTTTATACCTTACACTTTGTATTCGTTCAAACTTTATGCCATCAACCTTGCAGCCATTTGACGGCCCTTTAACCACAATAATGCACTTTTAAAAATGCAATAATGCGATTGAAACGCTGTCAGGTTTTATTTACATAATAATTAAATTGGAGTGTCTTTAATATGGAAATAATTGAAAGTTGATCAGGTGGTTGTTTATTTGCTAAGAAACATACACATGTAATTGCATCAATTTAAAAAATTTGTCTGTTGGAACACAATAATCTTTAAAACGACTCTGACGATATCTTTGAAATTTTAGAAAAACAGCGTGAAATTTTAGAAAAACAATGAATTTTTTAAAGAATCAACTTCGATGCGGGGGGGGCTTTAGTCCATATAGCCCCCACCCCTCCCTTTGAGTTTCTTAAATCACCTGTGGGGAAGGGATTGGGTCCATATAGCCCCGGGGCCTTTTGTCCATATAGCCCGGGGGGGGCTTTAGTCCATATACCCCCCCCCCCCTGTATACGCTACTGCATTCCAGATTATGAGTTGTCTTCAAACTAACTTTTAAATGCAAATACCTAAGTTTTGGAAAGACAAAATTTTCACGAAAAATCAACCGTTATAATCTTTTATTATTTATTATTTTTGGTTATACCCCTTAAAAGACAGTAAAATAGGTGATATTTTTTTCGATTTTCGACTCGATTTGTGAAGCTTGTATAGCATGTACAGTTATGTATTATATATTTGAATAACAAAAAGATATTAAACTTTTTAACTAAAAAAAAACAAAAGTTATATATTCATAAACTCCAGACATATGATGTGTTTTTTAAACTAACTGTAAAATGTAAATATCTCTGTTTAACGGTATTTTGAAAAATCAAAATTTTGCTCAAAAATTTAAATCAACATTATGTATGTTCCGTGAAAATTTGAAGTTTTTAGACCGCCCCCTTAGAAAGATATAGGCAAAAATGTGTCAAAAATTGACACAAAAAAAGCATGTTTTTTAAAAAAATCAACAAAAATTGTAGAAAAGGAGCATCAAAATATCCTTAAATATGGTTGATTTTTTTTCTTATTATCTTTCTAAAAATAGAAATTTAATCAAAATCGGTTGAACTTCTGATTTTTGGTGAATTATTTTATAAATAACTATTTTCTTGTTTTCAACTTTTAAACAATCATAACTCCTTCAAAAATTTTTTTAGAATTTTAAAATATATGCATGACTTTCTTATATTTTTAACATCTATCGACAAAAAACAAAACAAAATTCTAGAAACTCCCGTTTAGAATTGGTCCTTTTTCAGTTTTACCCCATTTTACCCTAGACGCCATTACAAATTTTGGTGTAAAACTGTGGTTTTATATTCTTTTCTATCATTGGAACAAAACTGCATCAAAACATTTTGTACTTCATTTAACTTTGATATATAGTCAAATTTTGTCTAGGATGATCGGGCTACTTAGTCTATATATTTTTACAAAAAAAAGTACATTTCGATCTAAATGTCACCCAATTGCCTTAAAATCACCTTTTCCTGAAGCAGTAAAAATTATTCAAAAACTTCAGATTTTCTATAGGGTTTTTAATCTATCGACATCTTCAATTGAATTTGATAGTTTTGGCTTGAAATGTAGAGGGCAAACTATATTTTGACAGAAAAAGTATATTTTTATACCCAACTGCCCTTAAATCACAGTAAAAATTAATTTTTGGAGCAGTAAACATTCATAAAATATTTGTGATTTTTCAGAGGTTTTTTAATCCATTGATATCGTAGCCATCCGTCAATGAAATTTGACAGTTAATGTTTTGATGGATAAGGGCCGAAATATATTTTCAGCCTTTGCAACTGAACCAAAAAATTACAGAAAGTAGTAGGTACAGCTGCTTTATGAGCACGTCAAAAAAGGGCGTTTCTGACAGCTGCAATGCCAGTTCCAGTGAAAGCCCTCTTTTGTGTTCAGGCAGTAAAGCTGCTGGAGCTGATAGCTTTGCTGCCGAGCTGTTCAAGATGGCAGGCGATGAATTATTATTGGTTAGGAGTATGTATCATCGCCTTGGTGGACGATATGAAAAAACCATTTCTGCAAATTATATAACGATGATGACGAATCGAATTCTGCTGCCATGCCAATTGCAACATTCAAACTGAACCACACGACGTAGGCCAACAATTCCGTCCACCCGGTGAAGATAAAGCTACATGTCTAAACTTAAGCCTAATAAAGCTGCAGGAGCTGATGGCCTTGCGGCTAAGCTATTCAGGGCGGCTGGTGACGATCTGACCACCAGCTAATCGCAAAATATGATCAGATGAAGGCATTCCCAATGAATGGAACCTCAACATTGTTTGTCCTATCTTCAGGAAAGGTGATCCTCTGGACTGCACCAACTGCAGAGGCATATCAGGCCTTAATATCAGATACAAGATCTTCTCTGCGGTACTTTGTGAACGCTTGAAGCCATTTTTCAACAATCTGATAGGTCCATACCGGTGTTGCTTTTTGCTAGGAAAGCCCAACATCGATCAATGCAATTGAAGAGTGAAGTTCTCTCTCGAGCAATTAAGGTGTCCCTCTAAAAGGAACTTATATCATTCTCGTTCTAATGTGTGGTGCAGAGGCATGGACATTATTAACGGTGGATGAGAATGCCTTATGCTGTTTTTAGAGGAAAATTCTCCGGGCGATTTTTGGTTCCGTCTGCATAGATGGGGAATGTAAGAAGATACAACAACGAACTGAACGGGCTGTACAGCGAAGCCACAAATGTAAAAAGTCAACGACTGAGGTGGTTGGGACACCCAGAGCTAATGAAAATTAGTCCTCCGGCCCCCTTGGACTGCGCAGTAGAAGAAAACAGCGTAACAGGTGGTGCCCGCAAGTGGAAGAGGATCTCAATCAACTTGGCGTGCGAAACTGGATACAGAAAGCTAGAGACCTAGCCGTTTGGGAGAAGCTTGTTGGTTGAGGTCCTGGTCCACTCCAGACTGTAGTGCCACCTTAAGTAAATAGAGTAAGTATGCATCCCCATAAATGGAACCTTAGCCAATGCTTCGGCCTGTAAAGCCTTTGAATTGGATGGTAAAGATGACAGCGTTACAAAATGGAGACAGCAAGCTAGAAACCGACCAGACTGGAAGAAGCTTGTTGGCTGAGGCCCTGGTCCACCCCTCACTGTAGCGCCACCTAAAGTTTCTTGGAATGCACACCCTAAAGCTCATATTCAGGTGTCTTGTTAAATACAGATGTTCTTCATAAAGCTACACTGTATAATGTGGAATGCCTTACCCAGCTGGATTCCTTGCTGCCATTGCATCAATGATTTAAAACCACAGGTGTGCATCGGTATATCCCATTGAACCCTCTTATATTTTTCTAACGCTCGCACACTGTTATTCATTATAAGGGAGGTCTGAACCTCTTTAGTACCCGCAAGTAATATCAATTTTTATTAGGTTTTTACACTGAAAAAAAAAAAAAATACAATTGATTAACTTTTATTTGTCAACTGAATTTATTTAACCTTTCACTCTCCAATGTCTACAATTTTGCAGAATTTTTAAAACTAAAATTTCTTGATAGCTCTTCATACAGGGTCCTTATCTAGGTATGTTTACAAAATTTGTATGTTCTTTTTTTGTGCAATGAGATAGTAAAATACCATTAAGAATAGGTCACCCACTAGCTTCCGCTTCTGTCACCTAAATTTTTCTCTTACCGCTCCGTGTATCTGGTCTTATCTGTCGGAAATTCATATATTCACATTCTAATGCTTGATATCAAACGTTGCGCTCTATACAAGTGTAAATTAAACAATCAGCTAGTGTCGATAAGATAAATACCATTAACTTCAGCAATCATATCATTTAGATAGATGATAGGATTTTGCAATGTATGAAATTTTGAAAATCAATATGTACTGTACAGACAGGTACAAAACCTATGTATTTATACATTCTCAAAAAAAAGATAGGTACCTGCCTTTTGCCGCAAGTACACCAACAGGTGGTGTTATCATTTTCACAGAAATAATTTGATTGTTCTTCTGATTGATTGTTTTAGTTAGTTCGGAATTAAAACGTGAAAAGACAATACGTTTACGTGTTTGTGCATACGAATGGTTTTTGGCCAGGTTTTCTTTTTGTCATGGTAACGTTTATTCGATAGTCGATTGGTCAGAATTTTTTTTCGGTAGTTTGACCTTTATGTAAGTACATGAAACATAAAGTGAATTATTGTGAATTTTTTTTAAAGTTGGAAAAAATTTAACCGAAGAATTAGTGAACATCACCTAATAGTTGAAATAAAAAGTAATAGATTATTGAATATAAAGCAATTAAATCGGATACACGAGAAAAAACAATTATTGCAACAAATGTAAGTACCTAGTGATTTATTTTGCTTAAACAAAATATTTAAAAAAGAAAAATCTATGAAACGTAAAAAACGTAAAATAATAATTAAATTCAATTAAACACAACCTGAATTTAAAACAATAATCTTATCAATCAAATGAAGGTGTTTGTTTATCAAAAAGAATCTCAAAAGTCTGATATCGAAAACACTTATCGTATATATTTTTGTACCCAATCGTTTAGTACCATTTGAAGGTTAAACATATATTTGAAAATTGATGACAACAACCAATTCGGTCAATAAATTTAGTCTGGAAGAATCATGTTTTTAGAGACTTTAAATTAAGAGTCATGTTGGTCGTGCCTTAGACAGTGTATTCAGTTGTTTGTTTCAGCGTAAAGCTATCATGTTTCATATGTCGTTTTCGTTTGGACGTTCAGAGTTTACCCTTTTAAACTCCTTCTACTCCAAAATTTCCATATTTGAGAGGAATGGAACACTTCCAAAATCCAATCGAAAATGACATTAAGGAAGAAGAAAGTAAAAAACAAAAATGTTATTGATTCTCTCAAAATCAGCCATCTCTTATTTCGTTGCGCTTAATAAAGTCATTCCTGATCTGGTCACTTACATACTTACCTCTTACTTATGTCCTCGGACCTGTTACGTCCGTGAGGTTCCTCTTGCGGGACATAGGGCCACTACTCCTACGATCGTGTACGGTTTCTGGAGATGTACATACTTCAGCTCTCTCCAACTTTTCTCCATTGTGCAGATTCCTCTTTGACTGTTCTTCGCCAAGTACTTCTCGGTCAGCCCCTTTCATCTGCCTCACTGTGTGAGAGGGTTCCATTGAATCGCTTAGCTCGCAATGCACTCGTGACCTTTTCGAAGTGAATGTATGTCCAACTCACTGGTCTTGGCTTTATGGTCTTGTGAGTGCGAATGTTGATCAAGGAAAGAATTGCAACATTAAACCCATGACCTTACAGATTGGAGGTTAGTGCGTTGGGCTAGCGACCCGACCAGAGTAAAAAAACCAATTGTTATGAGAGAGATGCGAGAAGCCTCGGATAACGACCCCCCTCAAATGGCAACCAGCTCCGTAACGAAAATGGGCTTTGACCTACGAGTATGCACCTGGAATGTAAGGACACATACGCCAGGTTCTACTCAAAACTTGAATCTGTCCTCTCGCGGTACAAGGAAGATATTACCGTGATCCAGGAGATACCATGGATAGGATCAGGAATAACGAAAAGAAAAGATTGTGGCATTTATTACAGCTGTCATCAAAGACCGCATGCTAGGATACGGATTTGTCGTGGGAAATCGACTCAGATCGAAAGTAATCGATTTTAAGCCGATTAGCGAACGCCTGGCTGTGATCCGCATCAAAACTACCTTCCAAAACATGTATGTATGTATGTATGTATGTTTATTTTATTTATTTTATTTCTCATAAAATTCAGATTAACAAAAGTGAGATAACTTAAATATATGAAAATATTATAGAAAAATTAATGACATTTTGTATTTTTGATACCTAGGTATAAAAATAGTGTCAAATGCCACTTCAATATGAAAAAATTAATACGAAAATTATTAATGAATAAGGGTGGGGTGGCCCTCTGACACCCAAAAATTACAATTGAAAATGAAAGTGAAAAAAAAGTAAATATTATTTCAATAATTAGAAAAATTCATAGAAAAAAAATCGAATTCAAGAGGA
This sequence comes from Dasysyrphus tricinctus, assembly GCA_963921185.1. Taxonomy (NCBI): domain Eukaryota; kingdom Metazoa; phylum Arthropoda; class Insecta; order Diptera; family Syrphidae; genus Dasysyrphus; species Dasysyrphus tricinctus. The sequence continues at coordinate 117,040,484 of OY992530.1, forward strand.
ATACTCGTAATACAAAAAAAAAAATTAAACTCTAAAAATAAAAAGGAAATAATTACACTACGGAAGTTAAATCAAAATGCCAGTGAGTTGAGATTCTAAAGTTTCAAAATTTAAATTAAAGAGCCAAAATCTTACTTGTTTGAAGAACATTCCAGGAATTGTTAATTGCCTAATAGATTGAGGTAGTTTATTAAACAAGCGACAAGAAGACACAGTATAAAAGTTACGGAAAGCGGTGGTGCGAAAGTGGGGAACAGATGCGAAGTTCAAGTCATTACCACGAATATTGTAATTTGAAATTAATCTAAAATTTATATTACCAGACCGCATAAAGAACGTCTTTAATACTTTAAAACAATATAAATGACGGACAGGAAGAATTTTAAGATCATAAAACAACGGGTAACTGGGTTGTCGCCGATTTTTACGACATATATTTCTTACAGCAGATTTTTGCAAAACCAATAGAGGTTGAATTTTGTTCAAACTGGCTCCTCCCCAACAAGAAATTCCATATTGAAGCTTAGACTGAAAAATTCCATAGTAAATTATTTTCAGTAAAAAAGGAGAGCATATATTTTTCAGGTAAAAGAAGTGTCTAACAGCGGAACGGAAATATTTCCTCAAAGTTTCTGTGTGATTAGAAAAACTCATCCTTGAATCTATACACAGCCCTAAATATCTAAACTCCTTGACATTTTCGACCAAAAAACAATTATTACAGCAACTAATATTACTAAAAAAAGTATCAAAAGAACAAGCTGAAGTACAATTGCAGTTATTTATCTTAAAACGTTGACACTCAGGTGCGTGGTAATAGAGCTTAACGTCGGAAAAGTTATGGGAAGACAAGTTGAAAAACATAATTTTAGTTTTAGAGCTAATCATCAAATTATGCTCAGCAAACCAGATACGCAATAAATTGAGATCCCAATTAATGTTACTAATTAGGTCTAAAAAACTATTTGACCCATATGAACAACCTACATCATCTGCAAAGGCAGTCAATTCACCTTTAAAATCCAAACTAAACAGTGAGTTAATGTAGATCAAAAAGAGAATTGGACCCAAAACAGAACCTTGGGGAACCCCCAGATTAATAAATTTTCTTTCACTTCTAATATCATCAATTAAAACACTCTGAACTCTGTTATTAAGGTACGTTCTAAACCATTCAAGCATAAATCCACGAAACCCAGCTTTATGTAACTTGTCCAACAAAATATTGTGATCGACCATATCGAATGCCTTTGCAATGTCGATAAACAAACCAGCAGTTAACTTTTTACCATCGAGATTAGAAAAAATTCTAGAGCAAAAAAGCAAAAGAGCATCCTCAGTTGATTTCCCCTCCTGAAATCCAAACTGAGCAGAACTGAAAAAACAAGTTTTGTTTAAGAAATTAACTACTCTTTTCTTAACAACTTTTTCCAAGACTTTACTAAAACCTGGAAGAAGAGATATAGGTCTATAATTACATTTGTCACTAGCTGATCCCTTTTTTAACAATGGAACGACATCGGCACGTTTCAAGGCTTCGGGAAAAACTCCAGTAAGTATACTCAGGTTAAAAATATGTGCCAAAACATCCACCAAGAAGCATCCAATGTGCTTAAGCATAACATTAGAAATACCATCATATCCACAAGCATTTGAGTTTTTCAAGGAACCAATGCATTTTAAAAGCTCAAACGCAGTAATAGGATCAAAAGCAAAACTGTTACTGCACATATGTGTCCTACAACTGTTAAGCACGGTAGAACAGCCACAACCATTGGTTTGTATTGTGGAAAAGGATGGTACATTGCTCACTACTGATATAAAATAATTATTGAATTCTTCAGCGACAGCATTTTTTTCAGAAACGTAGTTGTCACCAATGCGTATAACAGTAGGGTTTTTGGATGAACAAGGTTTATTAAGAATGCTGTTAACTACTTGCCATTCATTTTTCAAATTACCCTTGGCCAAATTAAACTGTGTACGATAATAATTATCGCGGCAAATAGGAATTTCTTTTTTAAGTTCTAGACAGAGACTTTTATATTTGTTTTTTAAATAAATGTTATTAGGAAACTTAGAACATTTAATCCTGAGTTTATTTTTGCCTTTAATCTTGTTGTATAAAAGCCTTGTGATCCACGGCTTAAGTCGTTTTATGGATTTTTTGGGTGTAAACGTTGAGGTACATTCGCTAATATGATTTTTAAGCGTATCTATAAAAATTGCAAATGAAACAGAAGCATCGTTTTCTATATACACACTTTCCCAAAACTCATAAAATAGGCAATTTTTTAGTTTTGCAAAATCAATTTTCGAAACCTTCTTTGAGAACCTACAATTATTTCTATTTTTATTTTTGGGAGTGTTAAACAAAAGTCCTGTCATAGAATGATCAGTAATTTTCAAATCGAAAACACACTTTGCACAAGAACTTACATAGTCTTTGTTGAAACGTCCATATATATGGTCTAAACAACTACCTGAAGCCATCCTAGTCGGCTCATTCACAAAGCAAGTAAGACCGTGTGAGTCAAGAAGAGACAAGTATGTAGAAACAACACCATGAACCTCATATATGCACACGCCCCTTCCGATGGAGCTGAGGAGTCTAACAAAGAGGAGTTTTACGAACTTCTGGGTAGAGCAGAAAAATGCAAATGCTGCAATGAAAAACAAGAGTAGAGAAGGAAAGAGAAAAAACCCTGTGCAGAAAGAAAAGAGCATCCGCAGCCTCTCAGCTCAGATTTGACTTGAGGAGTCTAGTACCGCCACCAACACCCGCCATTTTTATTGAACAGCCAAGCAACTGGCATCTGGTTATAGGACCGGCACGCAAGCTCTTCAAATCAGCGAAGGAAACCTAGTCACCAAAGCACAGGGAGTTGAATTGTAGACGTTTTTAAGCAGAAGCCCAGGCAATGAATATCGAGTCCCAGCACCCAGTATTGAAAAGGTTAAGAAAGCCATCCACAAGCTTAAGAACAACAAATCCGTTTGGGTCGGATAGCCTGCCTGTGGAGCTCTTCAAGTATGGAGGAGATGTCCTGGTAGGGTGCATGCACCAGCTCATCAACCAAGTGTGGGAGAAGGAAAGAATGCCCGACGACTGGTCATTACAGAGGCATATCCCTGCTTAATGTTGCCAACAAGATCCTATCCAACGTACTATGTGAGCGCCTAAAACCTTTCTGCAATAATATTGTAATGACTTTCCAAATTTGAACTATAACGACTCTGAAAAGCAAACAAACGGACACAATAAAGCTTACGGTCGCAGTGCAAACAGACCCTTATTAGCTATAATTATAGCAACTCTCAAACGAAGGAAGCGCCATCTGCCGGATTATAGCAGATTTACCAGCTGTCAAATAAAAGCTTTTGGAAGGGAAATTATTGGGAAATTTCCCCTACGGAAAGCTCTGGAAGCAGAGACCAGAACGTTCTCCTTATTTCGAGAGTTTGGAAGACAAGTATAAAAGGCACATGTTTGAACGGCAGCGACACAGTTTGTTTTTAATCGTGAATGAATAAAGTTGGTTGTAATAAAAGTGAAAAGTAAAGTTTGTGAACTAATTCAGTGGTGAATAATAAATCGTTTTGTTTGTAGTAAGAAAAGTAAAGTGTTTTATTTTGCGAAATAAATTAGTGGACGTTTTGAATAAAGTAAATAAGTTTTATTTACGAACCTGAGAAAATATTATATTGGTGTTAGAAGTGGAATAAAACTTAATTTATCTGTGCACTCAGTAAATTTATTGTGTGAAAAGTAAAAAACGAAAAAAAAAAGACAATGGGTAAATCTTTGAATGATTTAAATTTAGTGGAACTTAAGGCAGAACTGAATAAACGAAATCTTCCTACTGCTGGAACAAAGAATGATCTTATTATTCGTCTGCAAGAAGATTTAAGAAGATGTGGAAAAAACCCGGACACGTTTATATTCGACATTGAAATGGAAGAACAGCAAGAGCAAGTAAGTACGTTGGATATGACAAATCTTATGTCTCAGCTGCTCGCGAGCCAAAAGAACCTTCTTGAACGATTTGAAAAACAAGGCCAAGAACAACGAAATGAACAAAAGAATCTTCTCGAACGATTCGAGCAACAAAGCCAAGAGCAAAAGAATCTTCTAGAACAACAAAGCCAAGAACAAAAGAATCTTCTAGAACAACAAAGTCAAGAACAAAAAAATCTTCGAAATCTTCTCGAAGGTAAGTTAGAGGCCTTTGACAACAGAATTATTGCCCTTGATGAGCGTGTCGATAATCAATTTTCGACTATCGATAAACAATTGTCGACTGTCGACAAACAATTATCGACAATAGAAGCAAAGTTCGAAGATAAAATCGAATCCATTACAAAGGAGTTAGATAAAGTAAAGAAAATGAAGGTTCGAGAAAGTTCTGGTGACTGTCCAAAGAAAAAGGAGATGCATCCACCAACCTTCGATGGGCAAACTTCTTGGTCAATCTACAAGAAGCAGTTTGAGGCAGCCGCAGCAACAAATGGCTGGGATGAGGAAGACAAATGCATAGCTCTGACGCTTGCCCTCAGAGGAACTGCTGCTGAGCTGTTACAAAGCATACCATCAGATAAAAATGGCAGTTTCAGCGCTCTCGTTCAGGCCATTGACAAACGTTTTGGAGATGGACACATGCAAGAAGTCTTCCGCGTACAGCTCAATTCCAGAGTCCAGAAAAGGGGAGAAACTCTGCAACAGCTTCAAGCAGACATCGAACGATTGGCACATCTGGCTTATCCAGCTGCAGGAGATGAAATCATCAACCAACTCGCAACAGAAGCCTTTGTTCGTGCTGTATCTATTCAACCTTCAGCGAGCAATTCGAACTGCTGGCAAACGCACGCTTCCTGAAGCACTAGCATTCGCCCTCACAATGGAAGCAGCAGAACAGGCTTCTCAAGGAGTTCATCGGTTAAGAGAACTAGGAGTTGAGGAGTGTTCTTGCAAGAGAACTGCGTTCCAAAGAAACCAGCGAGATGGACTTGCTCGATGCTGGAACTGTAACAAGATCGGACATCTTCAACGCCAGTGCAGACTGCCACCTAGAAAACCTCCATGTTGGAATTGCAACAGGACTGGGCATCTGCAAAGCCAGTGCAGATTGCCACCTAGAAGACCATGGAAACCAGACTACAAGCATTGCACGCATGGAAAAGAAAAGGAAGTTGTTTCCATCCAGCGACTGAGAGCCTATCCCATTTACGATTGGAATAAAAGGAAAATGAGGCCTGCACAAAAAGATGGCTCGGGAAGCGATATATATCGCCCAAAAGTGACTCCGCTGCAGTTAACTCCTATCCGGCGAAAGGGTGACAAGCGTGATGCCAAAGAAAACTACAAAGTTGGAACGGACGGATTTCAAGTGTGCATGGATGTCAGCCATTTCAAGCCAAATGAGTTAATGGTCAAAACTGTTGGCAACAGCGTGGTAGTGGAAGGTAATCATGAACGTGAAGATGAACATGGCTACATAAGTCGTCAATTTGTACGGAAGTACCAGCTACCAAAGGGGTACGATGCCAAAGATGTTATCTCAACGGTTTCAATGGACGGTATCCTGACAATCAAAACTCAGCAGAAGGCATTGAAGAACAACGAAAGGATAGTGCAAATTCAACAGACTAGCCCCATGAATCGGAGTGATAAGGGAAATGAAGAAGAAAGGCTAAGTGACGTTCATGAAAGAACAAGGGCAAATATGAAGCCATCAAGTGGTCGGATGAAAAAGCGATACGACACAAAAGCAACAAAGACAGGATTCCAAGCGGGAGACCTTGTTTGGTTTTATAATTCCCAGCGTCGAAAGGGAATGTCACTGAAACTTCAACAAAATTGGGAAGGCCCTTATACTGTTGTAACACGAGTAAACGATGGCGTCTACCGCATTCGGAGAGGATTAAGAGGCAAAATAAAAGTAGTTCACATCGACCGTTTACATCGTTGTAATGGTGAAGGAAGTGATGGATTTGCTCGGGACGATCAATCCTAAGAGGGGGGCAGTGTAATGACTTTCCAAATTTGAACTATAACGACTCTGAAAAGCAAACAAACGGACACAATAAAGCTTACGGTCGCAGTGCAAACAGACCCTTATTAGCTATAATTATAGCAACTCTCAAACGAAGGAAGCGCCATCTGCCGGATTATAGCAGATTTACCAGCTGTCAAATAAAAGCTTTTGGAAGGGAAATTATTGGGAAATTTCCCCTACGGAAAGCTCTGGAAGCAGAGACCAGAACGTTCTCCTTATTTCGAGAGTTTGGAAGACAAGTATAAAAGGCACATGTTTGAACGGCAGCGACACAGTTTGTTTTTAATCGTGAATGAATAAAGTTGGTTGTAATAAAAGTGAAAAGTAAAGTTTGTGAACTAATTCAGTGGTGAATAATAAATCGTTTTGTTTGTAGTAAGAAAAGTAAAGTGTTTTATTTTGCGAAATAAATTAGTGGACGTTTTGAATAAAGTAAATAAGTTTTATTTACGAACCTGAGAAAATATTACAATATGATCGGCACGTACCAAATCTTCACATTGAGGAAAATCCTGGAAAAGATCAACGAATTTCAAGTCGAGACCCACCATCTATTCATGGACTTCAAAACCGCATATGGTAGCATTAGCCGCCAAGAGCTTCTATTGGCGATGTCGGAACTCGGGGTCCTGAAAAAAACTGATCCAGATATGCCACATGACGTTACAAAATATGCGGTGCAACGTTTAAAAAATGGGTAGGTACAGCTCATCCGAGCTATTCTAGACGGGTACAAGGTTCAGACCAGGAGATGCGCTATCATATGATTTCTTCAACCTAGCAGTGCACAAGAATGGTGTTAACCTGGAAGGCATCATCTTCCACAGGTCTTCTCAACTGCTTGGCTATACGGACGCCATCGACATAATCGGCCACTCACTGTTGGTAGCAGTAACTTTGAGGTAGTCAAGGAGTTCATCTACATCGAAAAAACATCAATTCCACGAACGACACCTTAGGTAGAAATCCGACAAAGAATTACCCTAGCGAACCGCTGCAACTTCGGTTTGGCCAAACAAATAGGTTCAAGACTCCTTTCTCGAAAGACAAACGCTATACAAAACGCTAACTTTACCAGTTCTACTCTTCGGTGCCAAGTGCTGGACGATAAGTAAAAAAGGGGAATTGATAGTGGGCACTTTCGAGAGAAAAATTCTTCGGCATATATTTGGTTCTATTTTCGAAGAGGGCGATATAGCTTCTTGCAATATCTGGTGGATGAGTTTGATAGGTCAGTGGAAGGTGTATGTGTCCGTTTGTTTGGTCAGGATTGCTGAATGAGTCGAAGGGGCTATCCCTATCCTCAAGAGGATTTTACCAAACTTCGGGAGAGGTGGCCCCATCAACTCACTGATGTTCGTGCTCATCACAAAAGCGAAAATAGCTGCTGTATAATAGACGAGGTGCCAATTATCAGTTTACTGCCTACAAAAAACACATGTGACGTTCAGTTTTCGTGCGTTCTATCATTGTCGTCCTGGACCCTTTTTATGTCTTTGACTGTGGTTGGTTTCCAATCTCGTAGTCAGGTGGTTGATAGAGCTTAAGAATTGAAATGCTTGGAATGTCAGAGAGTTCTTCCAAGTCGTTGAAGAAGTGTCTCTCTAGGATCCTGTTTCTCAGATGGTATGGTGCAGGGCAGTGACACAGGTATTCCCGTGTATCTCTACGTCAACACATCTCCTGCATAAGTCGTCCAATCTAAGTTTCGTCTTTTTCTCTTTTTCTTGCAGCAACCCAGGTGGAGTTGGTTGTTACGGGTGGTTATGCTTATGAGAAGAGATAGAGACTTTTTACTCAGTTGGATGATGCTGTCGGTCTTTTGTTTGTTGAAACAAGGCCATCATTTTCTGGTTATAACAGAGGTATCGAGCGAGCTCCATCGCTTGTTTGTCGTAGCTAGAACTTTTCTCTAGATTCCCTGTTTAAGATTACAGCGCGTGGGTACTGAATTATTGTTTCTGCCTGATTAAGAGTCGATCCTTTTTGCTAGCTCATCAGTGCTTTCATTACTTGGGACACCACTGTGACCAAAAATCCAGAAGAGCCTTATGTTGTGCTATGTACTAAAAACCCTTAGCTTTTCGCGACAGCTGGTTAAAAAGCTTCCATATTATTTCAAGGGCAGAAACCGCTTTTATTGCCGCTTGGCTATTAATAATATCAGCTATTAAGTGGTATCAGCTTGTACTATTGCCATGATTGAGACTTGTCTAGCAGCTTTTGCCACTGCCAGGGCCTCAGCTTGGAAGACACTGCTGTATTCAGAAAGTCTAAATGAGCTGGCTAGTCTGAGGGCTTCTGAGAAGAATCCTGCAACAACACCAGTATCCATCTTGGAACCGTCGGTGCATAAAGCTATCAACGATTCGTAGGCTGACGGCTCGTTCATTTGCCAGGATAGGACTATCTGTTAGAACAAGTGGTTTTAAACGACTTATGGAAGTCTAAACTGGGTATTACATTATGTGGTCAGTGCATATCATGTTTCCCATGTTTTGCTGTAGAATCTGCGTGTGACATGTAACACTCTGTTTCCAGCTAGACCGCAGTTTTTTGTCCATGTATTTACTATTGAGAAGTCATTCTTTTTTTGTTTACTTAATGTGGAAGATTCACGGATTCAACATTGGAGCGGAACAGTCGTAGCTTGTTCTTTAAGTTTATAGAGTTGTTTCTCCATATATTGGACAGCATTTTGAATGACTTTGTTTCCCGATTGGGCTGATTATATCTAGTCGGTCCGGCCATCAGTAGAGACAATACTCCCAAGTTATTGAAAACTCTCCACCATCTCAACTGAGTGTTCAGAAATATCTTGGATAGATGAGGAAGTTCCATGGCTGGTCTTTTTTGTTTTTGCATTGATCTTTAGCCAAAGGATTTCAGATTCTCTCTCCACACTTGTTGTCATTTAATAGAGATCCATGTTCCTATAAGAGAGTACGCAGAGAGTGAACGGCCGTGTAGTCCAGATGTTTGAGGTGTGATTGCAGATTCCACTAAATTACTCCATTTGCAGTCGACAAAGCTGCATGCAGTTCATCACTTATACCTAATAGGAACAGTATGGGTGAGAGCATACAACCTTGTTTAATCCCACTTTGGATCTCGAACTCCTCTGACAACCCGGAAGAACGTGACATTTGGATCCATCATATGAAACCTTAATATTAGCAATTCATTTATCCGGCATGCCCCTCTTGCGCAAAGCAAGCCAGATAAATTCTCTATTGAGATTGTTGAACGCCTTTTCGAAGTTGTTGTAGTAGGTTAACGTCCTTAGATTCATGTCAAATAAAAATCAAAAAATCAGTTCGATTTTATTCAAGAATTTCTTTTACTAGCCAACTGGGAAAAGAATGTCCATAATTACTACATTACCAACCAACTTATAACATTCCTTAACATATCTCAGTTTTGCTACACAGATATCTACGCGTTGTGCTTGATATTGGTTTAACTATATGTTATTGTAAAAAAGTATCTTTTTTGTAATTCCAGACCATTTATAGGACCGATAGTGGGTTCAGTTTGAACTTTCTGAAAAGACCTACATATGTCCAATATATTTCAAAGTATTTACGTTATATAGGTATGATGTTTTGTTAATAGTTTACCAATTACCAATTCAAGCACACTCACTATAGTCAATAGTCAATATGCATTCATATCTTCGGTAATAAAAATAATACCTACTTTTAGTGAAACGGGAAATTGCCTATACATTTCATAGTGAAAGAAATAGCTTAACGTTTGTAACTAGTATTCCGACGTGACTGGCACACCTCGCTATATTTTAAGTCAGACAATTTGCTAGTGATTAGTAAGGTATAGTTGGTAGCCAAAAAAACCAATAGGATTATATATGGAAATACATACATACATGCATAGTTAACATAAGTTTAACTGTTAAAATTCTCGCTTTTAGTTTGAAGTTATGTAAGCGCTTTGCCTTCTATTCAAGATCTTGCTATTTGTGTCAAAAAACCCGGTGCACTCCTTAGTAAGGGCATCAGTGAGGGTGTAAAAAGGAGAACATTTAATTATATTTACCGAGGGTGTGCATGTCTTTAAACACTTTAAGCTGGTTCATATTCAACTCTGCAAAAGACTGGTGGAAAATTGCAAAAGAAATACGTGGTTGCCCTTTAAATAGTGGAACTCAAATCGCAGCTTCTGAGTTTATGTTCCACTTTGAAACTCGGATATTTCACCGAATAATTTATACATTGAAAGATTTCCGTCAGTTTCCATCACGTTACTCGATAGTCCAATTGACCTGCAGGAACTTAAAATAGCTATAAATTCGGCAAAAGAAAATAAAGCTCCAGGCATAGATGGCATTGGCATACCTTATGAATTTTATAAGAATGCAAGCGATTGTTTTATTGGAGAGTTACACGCCTTTTTCAACAAAATTTTCGAGACCGAAACAATACCATCCTCTTTCAAAAAATCAATCATCTTTCCACTTTTTAAAAAGGGCGATGCCAGTGTTGTATCTAACTATCGTGGACTCTCGTTTTTGGATACCTTATACAAGTTATTTACCACTGTACTTTTGAACCGCTTTACCACCTGGATTGAGAACAATAATATACTCAATGAATACCAAGCTGCTTATCGAACCGGCTATAGCACTATTGATCAGATCTACAACCTTTCTTGTATAATACAACTCCAAATTAGCCAACAAAAAAAGCTATATGCTAGGTTTGTAGATCTTAAAGCCGCGTTCGACAACATAAATAGGGAAGCCCTAATTCATAAGCTGGTAACTTTGGGTATATCGGCTAAGATGATTAGAAATGTCAAATTACTGTACCAAGCTACAATTGCTGCTGTCTGGGACGGGAATAGTGCATCCGATTTTTTCCGCACGAGCAAAGGTGTTAAACAAGGTTGCGTTTTAAATGCCTTACTATTCGTTTTGTTTTTAAATGACCTGCATTCCGAACTTCCAAACTTGGATGGGCTAGATATAAACGTTCTCTTGTATGCCGATGACATCTTGCTTTTGGCTGATAGTCCCGCCACACTTCAAACGACCATCGATAAGTTCAGCATCTACTGCGAGAAATGGAACCTTGAAGTAAACCTCGATAAATCTGAAATTGTTATTTTTAGGAATGGTGGTCGAAGAGCTGCAACCGAAAGATGGTATTTCAATGAAACAAAAATTAAAATAACAAACCAATATAAGTATCTTGGCGTCATATTTACCTATAATATGTCATGGTCCGAGCATCTAACAAAAAGGCTGACAACATCAAAAAATGCTATTAACGCAACATGGTCAAGATTCGTTATGAGCCAGCATGTTCCTCACTCAGCCAAGTTTAAAGTACACGACGCAGCTGCTAGGTCAATAATGTATAAATTAGTTAAAATTGAACACCTGCAAACCGAAAGCTAATTTAAATAAAATCTTCTACACCTTATTGTTTTCACACTTTTTGTTTTATTGTTTTTAACGCAACGACATTTAAATAGTCCGCGATTGACACGAAAACATTAAAAACGAGACGAAAAACAATTAAAACACGCACCTGTATGCATTTCGGACTGCTTGCAGCATCACGACTGATCCAGATAGTGCATTTCTTTGTGGAATACCGTTATCAGCATTGATTGCATTTCTGTCTTTTTGTATGAAAAAGCTCTCTAATGCATCTAATTTTCTCTCGTCAGTTACTTGTTTTTTTATGCTCACATTGTTTATGTTTACATTAAAGTGGTTGAGGTTGAGAACATGTTCTGCGATCGCTGAGCACTGCGGTTTGTTTTGTTTTATTATAGGAACTATGTTGCTAGAATCTTTTTTCTATTGTGCGCTTAGTTTGGCCGTAATATACTCCGTCACAATCACCACATTTGATCGAATACCCGATTTTTTCAAATTATCAACTTTGTCTTTTGATGAACCCAACAGATTTTTTAATTTATTTTTTCTTGAGAAAACAAGTTCAACATTATGGTCTCTAAAGTTTTTGGAAATTTTATTTCTAATTTCTGGCACATAACACATAGAAGCGCGTTTCACTTCTCTTTTTTCCGAGTTTTGGGAAAATAATGTTGATAAATTTAGTTTTTTGATTTTGTTGGAGTGTTTTAAAATAATTTTGTCAACCAATTTGTCACTGTAGCCATTCATATGTTCTACTTTTTTAATGTACTCATACTCACATTTGTAACTTGCAGCTTAAAGAGGCAGTTTGCACAATCTTTGTTGCAAATCCTTAAGTTTACCTCTTACAAAAATATTTAATAAGTCACTTTTTACTGGTGATTTTCTAGACGATTGGAAAGTTTCATTTAAAACACCGTTTTTAAAGCTTGGTTCGAAGCAAGACGTCATGAATTACAGGCTAATATCTAAACTTAAAATTGTTCCAAAAGTATTCGAATCTATAGTAAAAACAAAGATCTATACTGAAGTTTAAAGTTCTCTATCAGATAAACAACATGGCTTTGTAAGAGGTAGATCTACCAGTTCTAACCTTGCATTGTTTTCTAACTATTGTCTAAAAGGTATGGAGCGTGGAAATCAAGTTGATGCGGTCTACACAGACTTTGCTAAAGCGTTTGACAGAGTCCAGTTTAATATACTTCTTAAGAAACTCGAATGTATGGGATTTCACTCAAACCTTCTAAAGTGGCTTAGAAATTATTTAACTGGACGGACACAGTACGTCAAAATTGGAAGCACATTATCTAGAGTTATATTTAATCTTTCAGGGGTCCCTCAAGGGAGTCATTTGGGTCCTCTCCTATTTTTAATTTTCATTAATAACTTACCTGATGTTTTTAAATTCGCAAAAAGTCTTCTTTTTGCTGACGATTTAAAATTGTTTGTTCAAATAAACTCCTTCAATGACAGTTTAAAACTGCAAGATGATCTTAATAGCCTACAGGAATGGTGTGATGCTAACTGCCTTCATCTTAATATTCAAAAGTGTAAATTCATACGATTTACGAGATCAAAATTCCCCATAGTTTTTAACTATAGCTTATCCAATATTCACCTAGAATGGGTGAATTGTCAAATAGATTTGGGTGTAATCTTCGATGAAGAAATAAATTTCAACAAACATTATGATTTTATAATAGCAAAAGCCAATAAATTGCTTGGTTTTCTGAAGCGCAACTTGAAAGAATTTAGTGATCCATATACATTAAAAAGTATTTATGTTTCAACCATCAGAAGTGTCCTCGAATATACATGCATTATTTGGTCACCATTGTATGTAATACATATAAATCGAATTGAATCGATCCAAGGGAAATTCACCAAATTCGCATTGAGAAAATTTTACTGGACCAACAATGTTATGCCTTCTTATAGGGAAAGATACCTTTTGATTAACTTGAAATCACTTGAGTCTAGAAGAAAATATTATATGGTAATGCTGGCTAGAGATACAATGTGTAACCATATTGATTGTCCCATGCTGCTCTCTCTTTTTCTATTATATGCCCCTAGTAGACCATTAAGAGAAAGACAATACTTTTACATAGCAAGATCTTTTACAAATTATGGGAAGTTGGACCCTATTTCAATGTTTTGTTCAGAATTCAATTCTATTTGTCAGTATATTGATTTGTCAAATGATAGACAGAAGTTTAAAGATATTTTATTGAGTATATTGTAAAATGTTTATAATGTATGTATGTACCTTTTTAGAGTACTTTTCTGTTCTTATTTTATTTATTCATTGCCATATATTATTTAAACAACTAAATGAACATTATGTAAACTTTTTTGTATGTAGTTTTTTTTTTTAATAGGCTAAGTCTAAGAGATTATCTGTAATCGATAGATGAAATAATAAATACAAAATACAAAAAAAAAATACCTATTTCATCGCAGGCACGCAAAAAGAGGATGCCAACCGATAGCTTAAGTCCACTTTTCAAGTTGAATTTTCCATAAAATATACCAATAATATGAGCAACTTCTATAAATGGGGTATCAAATGAAAGGTTAGTCTGTCATCTACACGATGCCAATGACCACTTTTGTAAAATTAGGGATTTTGTGCATCCTTGGACGAAAATGAAGAAATAGTGGTATAATCAATTTTCATACCTATTTCTAACCTAGATAAAGCTTATCCGACCAGTATTTTTGTAAATGTTTGGACTAATCCTATCGGTTGGCATCCTCTTTTTGCGTGGCCGTGATGAGAAAGGTAATCTTACGGTCGGTCGGCTCCCGGACTATAGGTATTAATACAATACTTGGCAAACATCTGCGCATATATGACAATGTTTGCAGAATAACGTAAAATCTCTTAATTAGTTCTTTCTCAACTCCTGTTATACTCGTATCTGAAGAGCTTTGATGATTTTGAAAAAAATCTATGCACAGTGCCGCCATCATTACAATTACAAGTAGGTACCTTGCCGGGGTTTGTCCACATGAAAGCCTAGCTTAGCTCGAAAGTATGATTTGGAATTTACATACTCCTTATTTTCTTCATTGTTTTTTTTGTATTCGTTTGGATTTTACTTTTTCGTAAGTATTCATGTCCTTTGTATTCGTTCTACCATTATTATTGTTAAAAACAACTCATGTTTAATTTGCACATCTCTGTCACATCTGGTGGGTAGCATAGGAACTTTTCCTGTGTGTGCTACCATCTATATATGGCACATTTTTTTCCTGATGTTTCGAAGGCTCTAAATCAGAGGTTCCCAAACTTTTTTTCCTCGTAGACCACTTTCAAAAACTAACCTGGTTTCGGTAGACCCCCTGCTGCAACAATTTCACCATATTCCCAAAACTCGTCAAAAAATGCGAAGAATAGATCTTAAGATGGAAATCTGCGTCGTCGCAGCTGAGTTCAAATCCTAAATTCGGGTGCCACTTTGCAAGTCTGGACAGGCATTGCACTTAATATCGAATATCATCGGCTTTCTGATGTCAAAGCCTCGTAAGTTTGTTTTGAAAAATTGCTTAGAAGACTGTATGAGAAGCTCCAAAAAATGTTAGCCAACAATTTTGAAAATTAGAGCTTCAAAATCATTTTTTTAAAGCCGCAATACGACCATTATTCACTGAAATATAACCTGTCAAAAGTCACCATAATTTGGAATTTTTGTGTTCCCTTACCCACTTACAACTGGTGAACCCCCATTTTTATCTCATGCCAACGTAGACCCCTGAGGGTCCACCTGAACCACTTTGAAAATCACTGCTCTAAATCTATAAAAATTCTCATGCCTGGTAATAACCTCTTGAGTATAATAGGCGCTTTCCTTTGGAGGTGGTGAAGTAATTCCAAGTCCTTTGCTTGCTTATTTCAATGGAACAGATCAAACTGCTTTCCCATGTAAAATGTATCTACTCGCACATGAGAGCATATGCAGTTGGAAGTACTAGATTAGGGTTATCATCTACTCATAAGTACCTTGCCACCTCCAAAGGAAAACGGCTAATAAGGAAGGGATGGTACTGATGGTTGTACAAGTGTATGAGACAATTATTCCTTCAAAATAGAAAATTATTCCCACAAAAGGCTCTCCAATAGATCTTAGACTTTGAACAAAAGCTTTTTTAGGTGTTCCAGTCCATATTCTTTACATAATTGCATTTGTCTCTGTGTTTTTTTCTAACGAGTCATTGTGCATTATATAATAGAGTATATTGGGGTCATGAACTCTTCCATTTCCTTTTGCACGCCACTGCCTGTCGGCCGAAATCTGGCTGTCTTAAATATATTCATCTATAGCTAAAATATTGCGAGACTCAATTATTTTAATAGGTATCTTTAAATAATTTTTTCATACCTAAGTCATAAAACTCTTATCGCAAAGTAGTCACAATTAAAGCACAAACAAAAAAACTAGGTAAGTTCAAGTTTTGTATATTATAATGCAACAAGATAAAGATTTTTAAATAATTTATTTCGTGTGTTTGGATAAGCCGCACGAGTTTATAATTTGCACTTAAAGCCAAACATAATTATTTAACTATTAGAGAAACATATCCCGATTGAATAATTAAAACAAATCACATAATCCATTTCCAGATTGGCAACAACTACTACCTACCTACTATCTACTTAATCAGCAATATAATTAAACAAATATAAACCAAAAACTCCCGCCCGTGCTGATAACACTTTCACAAAAAAGCAATATGGGTCGTACGTCATTGAATGGCACTTCAGCTGCTGACAATTTGAGCGCTTTGTTTCGAGACATGAATCATCAAAACCATCAAGATCAATCACAACAAACAACTCAGCACCACCTCCAGTCAAATGGAGTAGACCACGATAAGCCTACATATGCCATGGATCATTTGGCTACGTTTAAGGTGAAACACGAATCAGAGCTACGGAATCCAATTGAGAAAATTAAACTTCTTAAGGAAACCAATGTGTGTCGGCAGAAAATGTTTATGCGATTTAGTGGACAATGGATTGTCATACTCGATCAGGATCAGGTAAGAATAATTATTTTGAACTTGATATTTTATCTATCAAAAGATGTAAATTTAAAATAGGCACATTCTAAAAGAGAAAATTGTATCCACAAAGGTTCTTAAATGTATTCTCAATAGAGATGTAGATTAGTTCCTACTAAATCACCTGCCTGCTTTCTCATTTTACTAAATTCCTTTACCATGAATTTTAATTTTAAAAATAATTTATTTAAAAGTGGACTAAAATGGTGCTATTTTTACTTCGCAAAAAGCTCTTAAGTTCTTGTGGATTTTCAGCTTGATTTAAAGATAAAAATTATTAACTCTGGAATAATTATTGAAATGTCCCAAAAACAATTTAATCTTCTGGATATTGTGCATCTTCCATAATTTTCATTTTATTTTGCTCATGTTAACCGGCAACAACCTGAAGAAGCTTCACAAAACGATTTTTACTTCTTTCGTGCAAGGCATGTAAATTTAATGTTAATTACTTACTTAGGTCCTCGGACCAGTTACGTCCTTGAGGAAGATGGACCTATCCAAAGCGTATGTCCAATCAACTGCCACTTACGTTTTTATATTATAGAGTCGATGGTCCCTGTCCTCACATGAAGTTCATCATTGGAGATACGGCTAGGCCGGAAAGTCCGCAAGATGTTTCGAAGACATCTATTCACGAGTGTTTGCAGCATTCTTGTGACATTGGCAGCGGGTGATACTTTGATACTTTTTAAGTGCTGGATCCATAAAGAAGCACGGATTCAAGATTGGTGCGGAAGAGTCGTAGCTTGGTCTTAAGACTAAGTTGGCATGTGCGTTATGTCTCTGCACCACACATCAGAACCGGGATGATAAGCGTCTTATACAGGGACAGTTTAGTTGCTCGAGAGAGGGCTTTGCTTCTCAATTGCCTTCTTAGCCCGAAGAAACAGCGATTGGCAAGAGTAATTCTTCGTTTGATCTCAGCACTGGTACCGTTCGCTGAGTTTATTTCATTCACCGTTGAACCCATCTTCTTGGCTTCCTTCTCAATACTCACAAAAACAACACTGACATCACGCTTTGTTCGTCCGATTATGTCAATGTCGTCAGCGTAAGCGAGTAACTGGACGGACTTTTGAAAGATTGTGCCTCTAGTGTTGAAGTGAGAGTTTTGCACTATTCTTTCAAGAACGATGTTAAAGAAGTCGCATGACAGCGCGTCGCCTTGCCTAAAACCTTTTTTGACATCAAAGGTGTCGGTGACTTCTTTGCCGGCCTTGATGGAGCAGCGTGCATTCTCCATCGTCATCCTGCACAAACGGACGAGCCTGGGAGGGATGCCAAAACTAAAGATTGCTCTATATAGCTCGTCTCTACAGATGCTGTCATACGCGGCCTTGAAATCGATGAAAAGGTGGTGGGTATCGATTTGAAACTCCTGGGTTTTCTCCAAGATCTGCCGTAGTGCGCGTAGTGCGATCATCATCACCATCTCTTCTGGTTGTCCAGAACGAGGAAGTTTCAAGGTTCCATATCCATATATTCCAGATGTTTGAGGTATGATTGCAGATTCCACTGAATTCCTCCATTTTGAGTCGACAAAAGCTGTAGGCAGCACATCATTTATCACTAACAGGAACAATATTGGTGACAGTGTACAACCCTGCGTAGCCCCACTTTGGATTTCAAGCCTCAACAATAGCAATAAATTTATCAGCAATGGCCCTCCTACGTAAGGTAAGCTAGATAAATTCTCTATTGATACTGTCAAACGCCTTTTCGAACTTGATGAACAGCAGGTGAGGTGGTGATCGATACTAATGGCACTGTTCGATTATGATTCGCAAGGTGTGGTTCACACAGTGAGATCCAGTGCGGAATCCTGCTTGTTCGGCGTAAAGTTAATCTTCGAGCTGGTCTTTTATTTGCTCGATTACAATTTTTGCTATTACTTTGGCTATTGGTCTTCTTGCTTGACAATCATTCCCTCCTTTTACTCCTCAGGAAAACACTCTGTTTCCCAAGCTCTTTCAATGAGTGGGTGCAGGAGTTCACTCAATGTTGCTGGCACTGCCCGTAAGAGCTCTGTGGGAGTACCGTCAAGTCCAACCCCTTTGTTGTTCTTCCAGTGCTCTGATTGCGGTTAAGATTTTTTCTTTACTGGGTGATACAGGGCATTTTCGGGAATTTGGTACTTCGGACGGGTTATTGGGTGTTGGGTTGACTTCACTGGTTAAAACGCGGTTTAAAATCGCAGAAAAGTGTTTCTTCCACTTCTTGAGCTGGTCCTCATCCGAAATCAGCTGTTATCCGTCAATGGCAGGTATTGTTTAGAGCTTGGGATACCTGTAAGCTATTTGGTAATTTTGTAGACGGTCCTACTGCCACACCTACTTGCAGCCTCTTCTGCTTCTGATGCAAATGTTTTGATATAGTTATGCTTATGCGGTTATACTCTCAACACCGGATATAGCAACATTTTGCACAGCTCACCAATGGCTTTCGATGGAGTTGGGTTTCGTGCTACTGATTGCTCTCAATCCTTGTGAAAAGAGGTTTCCTAGTTGTTGTCGGACTGCGGGATCCTGAAGTATAGCACACGGTTCTTTTCTTGGGATCTCCGAACTGCAGCTGGGCGTTGTCTTACGGTAGCAGATGGTGGTCCACATCCATTTCCATGCCTGCATATCTTCTGGTACGAACTCCTTGGAGACTGCTTCTAAATCACCGACTGATCGCAAAGTGATGAATTTGGTTGTAAGTTTTTGTCTGTCCGTGGACACTCAACTGACTTTGTGGCACGTCTTGCGTTCAAACATGGTTCCTCCTATTGCAAGGTGGTTGTCGTTAAAGTAAATAAATTTGGTGGCGCAACAGCTCGTGGAGAATCAGGGCCTAGTGACTTACAACTCTCAACCATTCCTATGCGCGCGTTGTTGTCAGGAATGCAGGGGACCTGCAATTTTTTGCCGAACGACTAGATGAGAAGCAGAAACTCGGAAAAAAACATTTCTGTTTGCCGGTTGGCGTTACAGAAAATCGACAAAAGGTTCGCCATTGTCGTTGCGGTCAACAACTCTCCGTAAACATGCCTGAGTCCATCATTGTTATTGCCAACCTCGTCATATAAATCTCCTTTTTCCGTTATGATGTATCCACGTGGTGTACTATTATAAGTAGCACTCAGCCTGTTATAAAAAGTCTCCTTCCCTTCGACAGAAGAGAGCTCCGTTGGAGCCTAACACTGTATATTGGTGATGCAACGTAGTCTAGTCCGGAACCTAGCTTTCAAGATTTATGTCATCTAAAGCCTCCCAGGAAATTAAGCTCATGAGAGCTGTGTTGGAGAATAGCAATCCAACGCCAGATTCACGATAACTTCCAGGTGTGACTTACGACTTAAACTTCCTCAAGCCCAACCATCCAATTTCACTTATCCCAAGATGTACATCTTATAGGACATATATTCTTTCTCTAATTGAAGGAATCTGGCATTTTGAGGACCTTCACTTCCGTTGTCAAGAAGTGTTTTCACACTCCTGAAACCAATCTTTATCCGGATAAAACAGCCAAAAGTCGACAACATGTTATAATTTCTTATCTGAGGATTAGTGTCGGTTTCGTTAACATTGATTTTAGTTACGAAGAATGCTAGCCTTCTTAACCTAGCCATGAGAGCTAGGCCTTTCGCACTTGTAGTTTAAGCCTATTTTTGTATATATGTATACGCAGATAGTTGCCCTGGGATCACTACGAGGAGGTAAGACAAGCATTTCACCGTACTGATTATTCCTCTACTGGCCCAGTCCAGATCAAGTTCGGAGCAATCAATAGTTTCCCGATCAGGCATGATGCAGGTCGTTAATGTAAGCCTCCGATTAAAAAAAAGGAGGAAATACTGCCGCATTCAATCTCTCGTCACCATTTTTTGAGTCTGGCAGTAGAGCTTTGAAGGAGTGGTTATCAGAATTTCAAATCATCCTTAAAGTGTTCTAAGTGTCTGATATCTCTAAGTAGACTGCACATCAGCTCTGTTGTTGGTGTTATAACGAGATACTCTTTAATAGGCAGACACGCAAGATGCAACGTTGCTAGTGTACTTTCAAACCATTTTCGCAGAAACCGACGAGGAGGAGGAAGAAACTATTCCTCACCTTATCTGTACATACCCTGTCCTTTGTCACAGACGTAAGCTCCACTTAGGAGAATTGCTATTTTCTAAGACATTTGAGAATATAATGTAGAACATTAGTTGCTCCGAGCGTTTATTTACTTACTTAATTCAAGGTGGCACTTCAATCCGGGGTGAAGCAGGGTCTCAACCAACAAGCTTTTTCAAAGCGGCTCGGTCTCTAGATAGCAGTCTCCAGCTTACCAATCTAAGTTGCTTGAGGTTGTCTTCCATTAGTGTGCGCCTTGCGCCACCTGTTACCCTGTTCTCTTATATTGCGCCATCCCAAGGGGTTGGAAGCATTAGGTGACCCAGCGCGTGGTCTCTGACCTCGAAATTATAGCTTTCTATAGTGACGTGCGTTGGTGTTGGGTGTCCTTTCTTGTTGACAGCATTTATTTGGCCTTCATTCGACATGAAACCCATCTTCCCACAGTAGCACCACTGACATCACGCTTTGTTCGTCCGATTCCGATTGGACGGACTTTTGAAAGACTATGCCACTAGTGTTGACGTGAGAGTATTGTACTATTACTTCAAGAGTTACGCTGAAGAAGTCGCATGATAGTGAGTTGCCTTGCCTTAAACCTTAAGCCAAGGTCTTTGCCAACCTTTATGGATCAAAGTGCATTCATCATCGTTATTCTGCACAAACGGACGAGTTTGCGAGAGATGCTAAAACTAGACATTTCTGTATATAGTTCGTCTCTATAGATGCTGTAATTCGCGGCCTTGAAATCAGTGAAAAGTTGGTGGGTATCGATTTGAAATTGCTGCGTTTTTTTTCCAAGATCTGCCGTTGCGTTAATCTTTGGTTGATGGTAGACTTTTCTGGCCTAAAACAACACTGATATGGACCTATCAGATTGTTGACGAATGGCTTCAGCCATTCACAAAGTACGGCAGAAAAGCTCTTGTATATGTGATGTTATGGAGACTGATATCTCTGCAGTTGGTGCAGTCCAAATGATCGCCTTTCTGCAGGATCGGACAAAGAATGCCGAGGTTCAATTCCTCAAGCTTGCTTTCTTCCAACCCTATTTTGCAGATGAGCTGGTGCATACTCTAAATTATTTCTCTTGTCATTTTAAACAGCTGTGCAGCAGGGCTTTTGGTTGGATAAATCTATCTTCACTTCTTAGAGATCGGATGAATGGTGTAATCTGCCTGGAGAAGATCTCGATTCATCATCGTCGTTTGCATAATTGATTTTTCTATATCCTCAGCACTGATGATTCCACTACGGTGTTCCCATGATCATACTTGCTACTTGCAGGTTTCGGGTCAGGCCTTCCAACCTTGATAGGTTTCTTTAACCTTCCGGTAAAACTTCTGAGCTTAATTTTTGGTATAGAAAAGCTTCCTTCTATTCCCCCAATCGCTCGCTATTTTTTTCTCTTCTCGTTTGCTCGTAGTGCTCACGAGCAGCTCTGGTTTTTCATTCGAATGTATCATTTGGCAGTAAACTAGCTCTATTGCAGGTTCCAGAGAGTAAAATGAAATTCGATTTTCATAAAACCCTTAAATGTCATGCTATGCGAAAACCTTTCTATTGGTAACGCTGAAGGTAGATGAAGAGGTACATATACTACTTGGATCGTTTTTATCTTCATCAAAATCTCTAGCTGAGTTTTGAAAATTTTCCAAATTGCAACTTCTTAAAGAAGTTCTTATTTTTGTTCAAAAAACATAAGTTTTTTTTAAATGTTTCTTCATTTATTACTTTCACAGGTAGAAATCGAGAGTTTCCCAGGCTCTTTGATACATGAACCAGCTGCGCTTATAAGCAAAGATCCACTCGAGGAATTCAATAATATGCTAGTATTTTCTGTATCAGGATCAGCTCTAGGCAATACAGAAATGCACGTTTTTCAGGTATGATATACATATTTCGTGTGTTCGTGGACCAACTTTTTCAAATTAAATTAATTATTTTATAATTGACAGGTTGAAGATGCATCGGCAAAGGATTTAGTAGAAGATCTTAAACTCGTACAGAATGGTCAAATTGTTGCTCAACGTCGCGATCACATTGAACATAAACCAAAGCAGATACCGAATGGCCTTAAGGATCAATACGGAGTTCGTGAGGCCATGCTCAAAAGCCGTGACAGTGAGGATACAAAGGAACGTGATATCAACGTTCTCAATCATTGCTTTGAAGATATTGAAAAGTTTGTTCTTCGTCTACAATATGCCGCTGAGGCCTTGGATGAACTACACAACAGACATCTTAAGAATAAACTCAATACGAATCCTCATGGTGAGGGTTTACTCGTCTTACGCTCAAGACCTCCGGTTGAGAATGAGTTTACTGATATTTTTGCAAAATTTAAGCTTGCCTTCAATTTTATGGCTCGTCTGCAGGCACATGTTGACCAAAATAAGTCGTCAATCAATGATATCTTTGTTTCGCTAGAAACTATTGTTGTAATTTGTAATGATGTGTATGTAGATGCAGGTATTCCACAAGCCGTAGTCAATCCTCTTCTAAGGAGAGAAACAATAAATTACCTCGAGTCACGTGTCAGTCCAACGCAGCGTTATTTTTGGCAGTCTTTGGGCAAAAATTGGAATCTTCCAAAAGATTCTTTTAAAGATCACAATGGATCCTACCATCCGATATTCTTTGATGATTGGTCACCAGATTTTATTGTTGACGAACCTGTTGAGTATATACCACCGCCGATAATTAAGACCGAGAGCAATCTTATGCATGATATTGCCAATGCCACGTGGCATAGAAAGCTTAAATCAAGGAACGTAAGAATAGCTGAGGTAACTCATCAAAGACCAGCTAAAACCGATAAGGAGCTATCAGTTGTGAAAGGAGAATATTTGGAGGTAAATTGAGAAGGGATATTTTTTGTCAAGGTGAATCTTAAAAAAAGTTTTCTGCTTTTTTATCTTCTTAGGTTATTGATGATTCCCGAAAATGGTGGAAGGCAAGAAATCATCGTGGACAAATTGGATACGTACCAAATTCGATATTGAATCCTCATAATTTCGAAACTTCTGAAGCTTCAACTTATTTGGGACAGGCTTCTGTAAGTAGTGAAATTTTTAAATTTTTATAAAAAAAAATAATAACAAATAACAAAAACTTTTTTTAGGATACAGAATCACTATCATCATCAGTGAACGATCAAGCAGTGTCGGGTAAGTTTAAATGTCTTAGTTACTATTTAAGTATTTTCAACCGTCTAGTTACTTATGTTTATAAACTAGTTTTCTTTCTTGCATCCCGGTCTAAGAACTTCTTCATACTTACTTACTTATTTAAGGTGGTGCTACAGTCTGGGATGGACAAGGGCCTAAAACAACAAGCTTCTTCCAACCTGCTCTGTTTCTAGCTAGCTGTCTCAAGTTGAATGAGGTTCTCTTCCACTTGCATACATCACCTGTAATGCTTTCCTCCTCTACTACGCAGTCCCATGGGGTAGGATTCAAAGACTTTCCGGGCGGGAACTTTGATTTCCATTCGCTCTAGGCGACCATCTCAGTCGTTTGCTTTTCAGTTTTATGGCTAGGTCAGTGTCGCTGTACAGCCCGTATAGATCTTCATCCCCATTCCCTATCTATATACTATATATCTATTATACGGGACCAAAAATCACCCGAAGAATTTTGTTCTCAAAACAGCGTAAGGCGTTCTCATCGTCATCCTGCACAGACGGACGAGTTTGGGAGGGATGCCAAAACTAGATATAGCTCAATATAGCTCGTCTAGAATCGATGAAAAGGGTGTGGGTGTCCACTTGAAACTCCTGGGTTTTTTCCAAGATCTGCCGTAGTGCGCATATTTGGTCGATCGTGGACTTCCTGGTATAAACCCACACTGATATGGACCTATCAGGTCGTTGAGGAATGATTTCAGGCGTTCACAAAGTACGACAGAGAAGATCTTGTACGCGATGTTATAGAGACTGATGCCTCTGTAGTTGGTACATTCCAAAGGATCGCATTTCTTGAGGATTTGACAAACAATGCTGGACTTCCATTCATCGGAGATGCTTTCCTCCGACCATATTTTTTAGATGAGCTGGCTCCTAACCAATTCATTTCCAGCTGCTTTAAATAGCTCGGCCGCAAGACCATCAGATCCAGCAGCTTTATTAGACTTAAGTTTAGATATAGCTAGCTTCACTTCATCGAGATCAGGTAGACGGAATCGTTGGCCTACACCATCTAGGTTGAATTATGCAATCTGAATTCTTCATAGCCGTTATACAATTTGCAGAAATGATTTTTCCATATCCTCAGCACCGACTAAGATTCTACAATAATGTTCCCCTGATCGCCCTTGCAAAATTTGATTCGGTTCGGGCCTTGTAACCCTGAGAGGTTTTTTTAGTTTTTGGTAGAACTGCCAAACTTCATTCCTACAATTGCATCCCTCTATTTCCTCGATCGCACGCTTCTCATGCTCTTTATTTTTTTGTCCTCTTACCTCTTCTACTCGTAGAGCTCACGAGCATCTCTTGCCCTTCTATGCAGCGCCATTTTGATGCCTCTGTTTTTTGGCTAAATATACTTGCCGGCAATCTTCGTCGAACCAGGGATTTCGTTGTGGTGGTCGTGCAAGGCCCAGCACGTTAGAGGTGGCATTTTAGATGGCTTATACTGGTTCTCGAAACTTGCAGTTGGCCGCCTAGGACTTTCGAACTTTCTCACATTATTTCCCTGTTTTCACTTTGTTCTGGAAATCCGTAGCATTACCTTGGCTACAACGACGTAGGGGTCCGAGTCAACGTTGGTTCCTCGGAACGTTCAGAGTTCCTTGGTACTATAGGTGTGCCTTGCGTTCGGTTGAAATTTTGTCAATGTGGCTGGCGGCTGATTGACCTTGTGTATATCTGGATGTGGGAACTGCGTACTAGCTACTTAGACTTTCCGCCCCGCAGCAAAGTCGATTAGCTTGAGTCCGTTATCGGAGGTGGTATGGTGCAAGCTATATCTACCGATTCAAATCGCCCAAACAATCTTAATGTCATAGCTAAAGCATTGCTCATATGTCTTGTCCAGTAGCTCGTAGAACTCTTGATGTCATCATCTTTCGACTCTGTGGGGGCATTCGCGCATATGAGGCTGATGTTGGTGAATTAAGTCTTGACGCAAATTTTCATGAGGCTCTCGTTTACATAGTTGAAACTCAAGACTGCTTGCCTTAGTCTGCCTCTAACGATGAATCCACACTCAAAAAGACGCTCCCGTTGTTGTCGGTAACAGTCACCGCAGTTGATTTCGCAGTCTTTCAGTTTTCTTTTGCCCGACCCATCCCATCGCACTTCTTGGATGGCAGAGACGTCTGCTTTGTAGCAATCTAGGGCTTCCGCTTAATATTCGGCTACACGTGGTCTATAAGGAGACAGAACATTCCACTTGCAGATCCGAAGCTCGTTGTGCTTATTTCGTTTGCTAGGTTTGCCAACAGTAAATCCGTCCGTATCCGAGGCTTGTTCTAGCTTCGCAACTAAATAGCTTTACGTGGCCGGGAAGTCACCCCGACTGTACGACCCTCAACCTGAAAAACCAGATCCTTACAATATAACTCCAAGGGCGGGGAGCCAGATTAACCGCTCTTAATATCCCCAAGCTCCGAATAAGTCGTAGGAGCCCGTTTAAGGTTCTCACTAAGTAGTTCAGCCTGACTGGAACTGTAGACGTTGATTCCATCTGGAGAATTCTTCCGTTGTCGCCTTGATAGAAGGAGAGCTGCCATAGTGGGAACACTCCTCCCGGTTTCTGTCTTCAAGACTGTTGATGGCACCGTTGATTCTCTATGCTGAAATCATCCGCCGCACACCATCCGGCTCGTCCAAAACTTAAGCCGAATTAAACAGCCAGTCATTTCCGACAGAAGATTAAAGTGTTGCTATTTTTGTCTTTTGTTCAACACTCGCGCTTATTAATTTATCAAGTCAAGTTCGGATGAACGAGATCAGTATCCGATGGCTACCACTTGGAGGTAAAAAAAAAAGCACAATTGACGTGGAGAATTCGTTGCATCACTGGACGTCGCCATGTTGACGCCAATCAGTGACTACCCGTACCCTACAACGCCCAGCCATATCGTTCTTATTCCTAGCTCTACGAGTTGTGAGCCTTCAGAGAAACAACACCAAATTATAGGAGTTAAAGTCTGCCTGTTTGGTAAAGTGCAATTTCACCAAGTTTCCCAAACTTGGGTTTTTTCTCCAATGGTTTTCGAAAGCAAATTGTAAAAATTTTCATGTTAACAAACACACCTTCTATGAAGATTTCGTAGTGGTAGTTATTAATCACTCCGACAGCCCTGTAAAGACATCAAAGAAACCGTTAGAAAAATACTATTCAAATTATTTTATTGATAATAAAGTTGTATGTAATAGGAAGTCGATAGCTATCGCCTTTTACAAGTAATTTTCTATAAATAAGTTGTAATAAAAATATTATTTTTTTGTTGTATTAATTTCAGAAAGTGGAAAAGCTGGGAGGACTTCATTATATGCCTACGAAACTGAACGGGAAATGGCCAAGCAGGTTCTGCCTAGAAGATCATTGAGTGAACCAATGATGCCACCACCTCCTCCACCGCCATTACCACCAGGTGGTGAGACCCCGCCAATAACACCAGTTAACAGTTTTCAAAAGGAGTTGGCATTAGCTGGAGCACTTGTTGGTAAGTTGTTGTTAATCGCAGATAGACATCTAAGATATTTTTGTTAAATATGTAGGTAGCTTCGTTGGATAAATCATTGGCGCAGTGTGATGCGTATAAACAATGACAGATTGCATTTTACAAATATGTTTATTAAAATATATCCAGACGAAATTATAACGGTAGTTAACTATAGTAGTTAACTAGTATAAAGACTGGTTTTGTTTATACTCTCGCACCATTTACCATTGTGAATATGGATTGTTTATTTATAGTTTTAATGGTCACTGACATTCATAGACTTGATTTAAATTTAATTAGGCATAGTTAAGTTTTATAATGATTTATAAATATTTTATTATAAGTCGTTTAAAGTCTTTGTACGATTACATTACCAGTTTGTGACTTGTTTTCACCTTTGTCTTGTACTGATTGGTCGCATTGTCGCCCATATCGTCTCAGTTCTTTTGTCAAATGTCTGGTGTGAAGAGATGTACATGAGTGAATGTTACAACAGTTTAACGGTATGTGCTGTGAGGGAAATTTTAATCACAAACAATATCCAAAAATTTAAATGGCACGTGTCCAGAAACGATGTGTGATTTTTAAAACTTCCTTTAAAATGTTTGCTGTCTGCAATTCTCCATATACAATTTGGTAAACATTGAAATAATTACCCATTTGACAGATGACAGTTAAGTAGTGATTATCTTAAGTGTCAAGTACCAATGTGTCAGTTTGTTGTTTGACACATCTTTAGTGTCATCATGTTAAAAAGTCACCTTAACCTAAGTACGCAGCTGATGGGAAAAAAATTTCATTAACAAAATGCGTTTGATAGCTATTCCCTGTCTATGTTCCTTGTCATTCGCTAAAACTAAAACCGATTGTCGAAATCAAGTACTTTTGCACGTACATATGTATCTGCAGTATTTGATTATTTTAACAGATAAGTGCTGTTTTATTTTTTTTTTGGTGAAAAGACATTAGGTAGATATTTGTCGTTAGCAATCATTAGGCGTGTTCAGGAAAACGAGATCTCAGACGGCTCAGTGTCAACAACTTAGAAAGCGAATCCAATATTTTGTTTCCTCAGTAATTTGACAGCAAAATTTCTGAGGAATCCTGTTCACGAGACTGAGATTGCTGAGGGCTCTGAAATCTAATTTTCCTGAATTCGCCTATTTCCAAACACTGTTTTTTTTTCCTAAATTTTTTCTAATATAACTTTCTTTCATTTATAAACACAGCCATGAGAGCTCGCAACGATTGCGATACTGAAAATTTAGAATCCCAAGATGAAATACAAGAAGAACTTCGTAATTCAATGTTACTACGAGAAAAACGCCGGGATTTAGAAATTCTTAAAACTCCACAAATCTACATCGAATCATCATCGACAAGCAAAGAAGTTGAGGAATGGCTTCGCAAAAAAGGATTCTCCAATGAAGTCATTAAAAAATTGCATGGCCTTAATGGAAGTGAATTGTTTGCCTTACCCGATGAAACTGTTGATGGATATTTCTGCAAAGAGGACAGCAAACGTTTGAAATCACAAGTACTTTTGCAGAAAAAGTTTAGTGGAGTAAGTAAAGATATTAAATAAAAAAAATTAAACTTAATTTATTGAAATAATTTCCTTTTTTTTGTAGTTTAAAACTACTCGATCAAATGAATTGCAAGCAATTTTAGCACGTAGGCGACAGAAGGCGGATGCAACTATTTTGGAAGAAGCTGAAGAAGTCTGACATTGATGATTGATATGTTAAGATATTAAAATAACTATATTACTAAATAACATCAAATATTTCTGATAAATAATTGCTTTTGTAAAAATTAAAAATATAAGATTTCAATGTCACCTGTTATCCCATTCTCCCCTATTCAATTATTAAACACCTTACAGTAATTAATTGACATTTATTTACGAAATCTTTTGAGTAGATTTTTTTATTAATAAATGTGTTTCAGCTTGTGATTTGTGACTATGAGAGTATACCTTACCTAATTGAATACTACGTACTGAAAGCTGACGTTGAGCTCATTATAGGGTGAACAAATGTCTTATATTGGTTATCAGATCACAAATCCTAAAAGTTTTGAGGCACCCGCCCCACCGCTGCTGTTAAACTAATTGAGCAGTCGTAAGCCGCATCAATAATTAGAAATATTATTAATATAATCAAAAATTAATATTTTCGTACAACAGCGGATGTTTGGTCTACAAAACATCGAAGTTTTTTTTGATACACTACACACATGCCATTGGCTGAATGAGTCTTTAAAAAGAAAGACTGTAGCTCTTGAGATCGCATACAGATGACCGAATCAATGATAATGTCTGATTCTCGAAATCCGTGCGTTCCAAACTTGGATTGAAGTGTTAAAATTACATTGCAACAGTAACTGACAATGGCTGAAATTTGGTTAAGGTGGTGATGATGATTATTTTAGTATTTTACTGACTGCGAAGACAACGTTGAGATTGACGATGAAGTTGTTTCTCTGGGTTATTGCAACGAAATATTTAAAAAAATACTCCCAAAACATATTTAATGTTACATCAGATATAGAAACTGAAGTTGTTGACTCTAGCTTCGTTAGGTTTAATTCAAATAAATCATTCCAAAAATGTATTAGGTAGAACATTAGATCTTATCTTTTGCAACAATGATATTAAAAACTATCTATTTGAATCAGCAGTTTTTCCTTTAGTTAATAACCAACTTCATCATAAGGCAGTTAATGTAATATTTGAATTTTATGAATTTAACCAGAAATGTGCAACTGTTAATTGCGTTAACTTTAATTTTAATAAGGCCGACTTCACAGGACTAAACAATTTCTATAGCTCAATTGATTGGGAACACATATACATAGGTACTTAAAGTAATTCTTGCTTCATTTGATTTTTCACGAATTATTCGACAAAACCCTCAAAACTTCACTAAACATCAACATAATGTCCCATAGGTAGACAGTTTAAAACTAGAAATTGTACAGGGTTTTTTTTTTTTACTGAAAGAGCTATTTATTGAATTAGTTGGACAAGCAAAATATAAAACGAAAAAAAAGCACTAGGCGTGTTTTATTGGAAAATATTATAGCTAGCACATAGAAGTCAAAGCAGCTATCTACAAACATATTTCTCTTCTTTTTATCAAAGGGCACGGTAGTGTACAGCCAAGTTAGCGGCACTACACCCTTTTTACAGGAACAAACTCAGGCGATTTTCAACCCCCCTCTAACTTCAAAGTCATGACCTCATGACTGAGGGTGAAAGGGTACAGAGGAAAAATCGAAAAACTCGACGAAATACGAAGCTGTTTGGTACAGCAAGTCATACTTCTAATGACGCAACCTTATCATCAGTTCCGAAACTCCGTTACCTACATCTCTCTCGTTTGGACAAATGTGTAACCGAAGATAACATCAAGTCGTATGCAGCAAGTGTGCTTAATTTACATGAAAATGTGCTTCAATGTAATAAATTGATTAAAATTGATGCTGATGTCTCTAAAATGCACTTTATTAATTACAAACTCGGAATTCCGGCCCATGCCTTTGAAGATGCACTTAATCCAGCGATTTGGCCCATTGGGGTTCAAATTAAAAAATTTATCAACATTCCAAAAAACGACGTTCTTCCTGCTGGGAAGGAGGCAGCGCAAACTTAAAATGTGCTTCTCCATCGTCACCTTCTCCGTCTAAGCTCAATGTTTATTACCAAAATGCGGGAGGCTTACGCACTAAAACTAATGAGCTCTTTATAAACTCTTCATTACATGAATATGATATAATAATAATTATTGAGACTTGGTTAAAAGAAAGCTTTCTGTCTTCTGAAATGTTTGATGCATCTTATGTCGTTTATCTTGTTGATCGTCCGATTGAATCTGGAATGCAACGTGGAGGTGGAGTTTTAATCGCTGTACGTTCTTCGTTAGCTAGTCGGCAGTGTGATTTACCTACATACTCATCATTCTTTGAGCAACTTTGTGTACATGTCATCACTTAAGATCATGAATTTTGCTTTATTGTAAGTTATATTAGACCGAATAGTAGTTTTCAATTATATGCTCAACTTATGTCAAATATTAACGTAGTGGTAAAAGAGTTAACAATTCACCAGTTTCCATGTGTCTTAGGTGACTTCAACGTTGGTAACATTGACTGGTGCTATATGGTTGATGAACAAATTCTGGTCCCATTTAATGTTACATCAGATATAGAAACTGAAGTTGTTGACTCTGTAGCTTCGTTAGGTTTAATTCAAATAAATCATTCCAAAAATGTATTAGGTAGAACACTAGATCTTATCTTTTGCAACAATGATATTAAATACTATCTATGTGAATCAGTTTTTCCTTTAGTTAATAACCAACTTCATCATAAGGCAGTCAATGTAATATTTGAATTTTATGAATTTAACCAGAAATGTGCAACTGTTAATTGCGTTAACTTTAATTTTAATAAGGCCGACTTCACAGGACTAAACAATTTCTATAGCTCAATTGATTGGGAATCTAGACTCTGCAATAGATCAGTTAATGATATGTATGTAGTTTTTAAAGAAATAATTTTTAATGGTATTGAACAGTTTGTTCCGGTTTTAAGGAAAAAATCATGTTTTAAATTCCCATGGTTTAATAAAACACTAAAAAATTTAGAAAATGTTAAAAATAAGGCTTTTAAACGTTCGAAAAAATCAGGTTAACCTGAGGATCATACTCGATTTCTTCAGCATCGGAGAGAATTTGCATTTTTGAATACATTTTTGTATCATCAACATATAAGTGCTGTTGAGAGTAATATTAAAAGGAACAGCAAGTCATTTTGGGTATTTTTAAATTCCAAACGAAAAAGTTCTTTTTTGCCGTTAGAAATGGAACTTGACAATGAAAAGTCATGCGATATAAAATCATCTTGCAATCTATTTGCAAAATACTTTCAATCAAACAATAATAAAGACGATATTTTAAATATTGTCGATTTATATCCATCTATTTCTCCTATTATAGATTTTGATTTAAAGTGTTTTTCAGACCAAGATGTTCTTGATGGTTTGATTGAACTCGATTCAAATAAAAAAGCTGGAGTTGATAATATTCCGCCATCCTTATTATCTAATTGTGCCCCATCACTTTGTAACGCGTTAAAAATCATTTTTAATAAATCCTTATCAACTGGTGTTTTTATTGAGGATTGGAAAATATCTTATGTAAATCCAATTTTTAAAAGTGGCCTAAAACACCTGGTTAAAAATTACAGACCAATATCAAAACTCTCTGTTGTGCCAAAGTTATTTGAAAAGTTGGTTACCCAGAAGCTATATTTTTCAGTCAAGGAATCTATAACGCCAAAACAACATGGGTTTGTTAGTGGTCGTTCAACTTCGACTTATTTGTGCTTATTTTCTCAATTCTGTTTAAGATCCATGGAAAATAGAAAGCAAGTCGACGTCTTGTACACAGATTTTGTCAAGGCTTTCGACAGAGTTCATCACGGACTTTTGCTCCAAAAACTTCGAAAACTGGGTTTGAATGCTAATTTTTTGAATTGGTTGAGTTCCTACTTGTCAAACCGGAAACAAGTCGTTCAGATTGAAGGTTTTTCATCAAACTTCATTCAGGTTGATTCAGGTCTTCCCCAAGGTAGTCACCTTGGACCAATTTTGTTCAATTTATTCATAAATGATATTCCGCAAGTTCTTAATTTTTCGGACTGTTTGATGTTTGCGGACGATGTTAAATTGTACAGTGAAATATCTTCGGATTGTGACTGTTTAAAATTCCAACACGATATTGATATGTTTTTAAATTGGTGCAAATACAACCACCTGGAGCTAAATTTTGCAAAATGTAAGATTTTTAGTGCCCATAGAACTTTATCCCCCATAACCTTTTCTTATAAATTTGAAAATGAACCACTCACAAGAGTCAACGAAATTAAAGATCTTGGAGTTATATTTGACTCCAAACTTTCTTTTTCAGCTCACATTGATTTTATTGTATCAAAGGCAAATTCTATGTTGGGTTTCCTTAAACGAACTTCGACTGTATTTAAAGATGTGTATACATTAAAGGCAATTTTCATGTCATTGGTTCTACCCATCATTGAGTATTGTTCTGTCGTCTGGTCACCATTTTATTAATAGAATAGAAAAAATACAAAGAAGATTCACGCGTTTTGCGTTAAGAAATTTGAGATGGTCCGCTGAATTACCTGATTATTTTTCAAGATGTGCGTTATTAGATTTGAAAACTCTGGAGAGCCGCAGACAAGCCCAATGCGTTCTTTTTATCAAAGATATTTTAAGTTCTTATATTAAATCTGAAGAACTTCTGGTGTTAATTTCTTTTTACGTTCCGGAAAGAACACTAAGAAACAGAAATGATATATTCTATGTTCCCAATCATCGAACAAATTATGGTCTTAATAACCCAGTAACTCGTTCTCTTACGTTGTACAATTCTATTTCATGTGAAGTCGATCTTTCTATGAGTAGAGATAGTTTTAAAAAAATTGTTCAAAACCTATTTCACTTCTAAGTTGAGTTAGATTATATAATTAAGTTTAAGCAAACATTTGTAATCAACAGATTGTAAATCCATTGATGAAATAAATAATTAAATAAATAAATAAATAAACTTCAGTACCAATAAAGTGAGAAACTTCAAATACGCAGTATTTGCTGAGCTGATCAAACACAGGCGGCTCATTAAATTGGAACTCTTTAGCATTAGTAATTTCTGAGATATAGGATTTCAAAAATTGCAAAAACCGTAACTGACTGACTGACTCACTGAATCACTCACAGATCATCAAAATTATGGAGCACTTCCCGACATCGCAGAAACTTGAAATTTCGCACAACGGTAGGCCTTATGGTGCATACAAAGGAAAGAATCGAAAATCTGCAATTTTCTATTTAGGGGGCGTTGCATCCACCCACATTCTAAAAAATTCTTATAAATTACATATATGGAGCGCCTCCGATTGTTGTAAACGATGAAAATTGGTAGAGCGGTAGGGCTTGAAGTACTTAGAAGGAAAAAAATTGAAATATTGGAATTTTCCATTCAAGAGGCGTGGCATCCACCCACGTTCTTAAAAATTCTTATAAATTATAATTAGCACTTCCGATTGCTTAAAGTACTTTGAAAAAAAAAAAATTTTAATTGGAAGTTTCAGTTCAGGGGGTGTGGCATCCACCCACTTTCTTATAAATTATATGAAGCACTTCTGATTGTTGTAGAACGATGAAAATTGGTAGAGCAGTAGGGCTTGAAGTACTTTGAAAGGAAAAAATTGAAAATTTGGAATTTTCCATTCAGGGGGGATGCCATTCACCCACTCTATCAGTTGTCGTATCGGTATCTATACCAGAGGTTTCAAAGGAATTACGCAGTGCTCCCATCATAAGGTTTGCTTAAGGATTTTGTCTTTTACTAAATAGGAGTATATCTGATAAAAATCGAAGTGTTGAAGTACATAGCTTTTCTTTCTTTAATAAAATTTAAGTTATAATCTAAGTAACTACTGACTACTCCTATTGAAGTAAGTTTCAACCCTTTGAGTGACTGAACAATACAAAACAGTTTTGACAGATGCCACCAAAAAAACATGGCCTTTACAACTGTCAACATTGACCCATCCGTATTGGAAAGTTGTAAAACCTTTTTTGTTTTACCGAGGCCACATGGACAAGTACTACTGAAAAGCCAGTTGGGTACATACAATGCCTGTCAAATTTCTATTTGTGTACTTGCTATGATGTAGGAGGCATTCCAGTTGATAAGCAAGTTGCTTGTCTCCCAACTTGCTTCACTATCACTACTGGCTTCTGGTGATACATTGCCTTCAAAGTTAATGAAATTTTGAAGGAAAACGTAGTTATAAATGAAGTGATCTAAGAAAGATAGATTCTAAGGTACTTAATTCCTGAAATATAAACATTACGTAAGTAGCAACGCAGAATTTCACTTTCTACGACATAAAATATCAAAATTAATCAGAAATCCTCGCATTAGTTTTCTGCATAGTCGCTTTTAAAGGGAGGGGGAGAGACGGGAGGTCAGATTTTCAAGTTTAAAAGTCTGAAATATTTATTTTGTTTCAATTTAAACATGATTTTATGATCAATCCAATAAGATCAAAACTAAAACGACGCGACTGTTCTTAAAAAAATTTAAGGCATTTTTGTGTAAGGATGAGATTTTTGTAAGATCAACCACTAAAATAGTACCAAAGACCTTTTTAAAGTAACGGACACGCGATTTTTAATACCAATAACAGTACCAAGCCATGCGGGATTGCGGCATTCGGGATTCTGTCATTCAGGATTCATGCAATTTGGTATTTTTTCCATTTGGAGTTTGTTGCTTTTTCGGGATTTTGGCATTCGGGACTTCGTACCCTACTAAAGCGGAATAGGTGGTATGTTACTTACGTTCATATGTGTCAAGTTGAACTTCATGGATTTTTTCTTTAATAGTTAATGGTGAACTTTTCTGGCCTATGGCCACACTGGTATGGTCCTATCACATTGTTGGCGAATGGCTCCAGACTTGCATACTATACGACAAAAAACATTTTGTAGATTGTAGGCAATGTTAATGAAACTAATGTATATGTTCTGTCGTTAGTGCCGTCCAACAGAGATCGGACAAACAAAGCTGAGTTTCTATTAATCGAGCATGCTTTCCTCAAACCATGGTTTGCAGACAAGCTGGTGCATTCTCCTAACCTAACCAATTCATCGGCTGCCACTTTAGACAGCTTACCAGCAAGACATCATAACCATGAGAAGTTCTTTTTACATTTTAAACTTCAATACTGCTTTGACATCCCTTTAATTCCTCGAGCTTCTAATGCTCTTACTCTGTCCTTCTGAGAAGACGGTATTCCTCTCTAAGTAGGGTGGATACAGTTGAACAAGTCAGAAAATGGGGGTACAATGGTATATCACATCTACTGATTCTTTTTTGGGTGTGTCCGTAGGCAGAAATTGTTTGAGTTTATTCCGTCTATGAATTGTTCTTTATTTTATCTGAAAATTAAATATTGTACAATGTGTAAGATTGTTTAGATTTTATGAAACCAAAACTGGCTCCATGCAAAAAAGTAAAAAAAAACGCCTTACAAAATGGTCGTGGTAAGAACTTTGCATCGCCGAATTCTCAAAAAAAATTACATCTAAATTTTTAACAGTGACTAGTTACTTATTGAAAAAAGTGGGCGTGGTAGTGAGTGGGAATTAATTGTGTTGATTTCTCATCTTATAAGTTATAATGTTTCATCAAAACGATTTATTGGTTTAGTTTTAATGGAGGTTTTTCCGCCCTCCCATTCAAAGTGCACCGATATGTGTCAGTCATTTTGGAAAATGGCGTCTAAAAAACTCGGTCCAGAATATGGTAATGCCTTGCTAAGTTTTTCTGACTCTCCTATATGTAATTAAATGATCCTGGATTCTGGTAGTTAGGAAAATCAGTAGGTACTAACATTTCTGCGGGGTTTCACTACAGGGGCTGTTTTATTTCGATCAGGCGATAACACTCGAACGAAAAGAAACGAAAAGAAAAGATTGCGACATTTATTACAGCTGTCACCAAAGACTGCACATGCTAGGATGCGAATTCGTCGTGGGAAATCGACTCAGATCGAAAGTCATCGATTTTAAGCCGATAAGCGATCGCCTGGCTGTGATCCGCATCAAAGCTACCTTCTAAAACATCAGCCTAATATGTGCCCACGCCCCTACCGATGAAGCTGAGGAGTCTAATGGCTGATTTACAATGACGCGTTCACGTTCGCGATGCGTACGTTACATTTAACAAGCGCTACGGCCGCGTCAAGATAAATCGAGCAAAAAAATTCAAACTTTTTTCAACACAAGATGGCCACATACCTAAATTGAAATCGAAATGTCAAAACGCACGCAAAAGTTGAATAATCTCTACTTTCGCGTTGCAGCCGCTTACGTTACGTTGGTTTGTGTACCTACTAATGGATGCAAAATCGTAACATAATGCTCAACGCATCATTGTAAACACTAAACAGATTTTCCTATGCCTGAACTTTTGCGTTGACAGGCAAATCTTTCAACGCAACGCCCAACGCGGCATTGTAAATCAGCCATAACAAGGAGGAGTTTTACGACCTCCTGGACGGAGCCTACGGAGCCTGTCCGGAGTACGATGTCAAAGTCGTGCTCGGAGACTTCAATGCTAAAGTCAGAAAGGAAAACATCTTTGGCGGATTAGTTGGAAAGCACAGCCTCCACGAAACGACAACAGACAACGGCTTCCGACTAATCGACTTTGCTGCAGCTCGTAATACGGTGATAAGTAGCACTAGGTTCCACAGGCGAAGGATACACACAGCAACCTGGCGATCTCCAGATGGTCGAACGGCCAACCAAATCGACCACGTGCTAATTGGCGCAAGGTACGCATCGAACATCTTGGACGTGCGAACTTTCAGAGGTGCAAACGTGGACTCTGACCACTTTCTTGTTGTGACAAAGTTCAGAGCCCGACTGTCCAACGAAAAGAAAACGAAGACCGCCCAAAGAAAGAAGTTCAACAATGCATGCCTTAGCACATCTGAGAAAGAAAGAGACTACAGTGAGCAATTGACCGGGAAACTCTGCCGTACACCCAGCCACAAGCGTCAACAACCAGTGGAACCAGTATCGCGACATTATTAAGGAGACAGCCGAGACCACCATAGGCTATCAACCACCCAGAAAAAAGAACCCGTGGTATGATGATGAGTGAGCGGTATTGAAGCAGGAGACGGAAAATGCACGAATGCAAATGCTGCAACGGAAAACAAGAGCAGCAAGAGAGGAGTACCGTGAAAAGAGAAGGAAAGAGAAAAAAACCCTGCGTAGAAAGAAAAGAGCATCCGCAGCCTCTCAGCTCAAGTATCTCGAAGAGTCCAGCACCGCCACCAACACCCGCCGGTTCTACAAAACAGCCAAGCAACTGGCATCTGGTTATAGGACTGGCACGCAAGCTCTTCGAAACAGCGAAGGGAACCTAGTCACCGAAGCACAGGGAATTGTAGACGTGTTTAAGCAGCATTTCCAGCAGCTGCTTAATGGGCATTATGTAGAGGAGGCAATAGAGGAACAAAGAAGCATTAGACCAGTCAATGAAGATCCAGTCCCAGCACCCAGTACTGAAGAGGTTAAGAAAGCCATCCACAAGCTTAAGAACAACAAATCCACCGGCTCGGATGGCCTACCAGCGGAACTCTTCAAGTATGGAGGAGATGTTCTGGTAGGGTGCATGCACCAGCTCATCAACCAAGTTTGGGAGGAGGAAAGTATGCCCGACGACTGGTCAAATAGCTCCATATGCCCAATCTACAAAAAAGGCGATCCTATGTCCTGCAAGAACTACAGAGGCATATCCCTGCTTAATGTTGCCTACAAGATCCTATCCAACGTACTATGTGAGCGTCTAAAACCTTTCTGCAACACTATGATCGGCACGTACCAGTGTGGCTTCAGGCCAGGCAGATCAACGATAGACCAAATCTTCACATTGAGGCAAATCCTGGAAAAGACCAACGAATTTCAAGTCGAGACCCACCACCTATTCATCGACTTCAAAGCCGAATATGATAGCATAAGTCGCCAAGAGCTTCTATTGGCGATGTCGGAACTCGGGATCCCGAAAAAACTGATCCAGCTATGCCGCATGACGTTACAAAATACGCGGTGCAACGTGCAAATGGGTAACAGCTCATCCGAGTTATTCCAGACGTGTACAGGGTTCAGACAAGGAGATGCGCTATCATGTGATTTCTTCAACCTAGTCCTGGAGCAGATAGTGCGCAAGAGTGGTGTTAACATGGAAGGCACTATCTTTAACAGGTCTTCTCAACTGCTTGGTTATGCGGACGACATCGACATCATCGGCCGTTCCAACAGAGCTGTACTTGAAGCATTCACAGCTATTGATGAAGAGGCGAAACGCGTTGGTCTTGAAGTAAATGAGGACAAAACAAAGTATATGCTATCAACAAACAAAGCCTCATCTGTCCATCGCCTAGGACAAAACGTCACTGTTGGTAGCAGTAATTTTGAGGTAGTCAAGGAGTTCACCTACCTCGGAACAAACATCAATCCCACGAACGACACCTTAGTGGAAATCCGGCGAAGAATTACCCTAGCGAACCGCTGCTACTTCGGTTTGGCCAAACAAATGGGTTCAAAACTCCTTTCTCGAAAGACAAAGTGCACGCTATACAAAACTCTAATTTTACCAGTTCTACTCTACGGCACCGAGTGCTGGATAATAAGTAAAAAAGGGGAATTGATCCTGGGCACTTTCGAGAGAAAAATTCTACGGCGGATATTTGGTCCTATATGCGAAGAGGGCGATTGGAGGAGAAGATTCAATCGTGAACTGTACGAGCTGTACCAAGATGTGGATGTAGTCCAAAGAGCCAAAACACGTAGACTACACTGGCTCGGCCACATCGAGCGAATGGACAACAACGCTCTAGCCAAGAAAATCTTCGAATCCCAGCCCCCAGGTTCGAGACGACCAGGAAGACCGAACCTCCGCTATAGGGACCAGGCGGTCACAGACGCAAGAGCGCTTGGTCTCGACGACTGGGGGGAGCGTGTGAGGGACCGCAACCGATGGAAGACCGCAATATCTCAGGCAGAGACCCATCATGGATCGGGAGCCGGATAAGTAAGTAAGTAAGTAAGATAACACTCGAACTCATTCAGTGACAAGACAGACGATAGGGCCTTTGTCATACATTATCCAACAAGAAATAGTAGTCAATGAAGGGAAAAAAATGCCCTTACCTCAAAAAAATTTCACAGCATTGAAACTTGGCACATCAATTAAGAATGGTCTAGTGAAGAAAAAGTTCGCATGTATCCAAGGCGAGCTCTAGTGGCAGGAACGTGGAACATTTATATTTCTGAAAACTTTATGACCAAATTTTCGATATCTTTTGTAGTTAGTTGGGTCCAAAAATTGGTACTTTTTTTTAATTGCCTTAAAATCGCTTAACTTTATATTCTTATGTATGAAATTCGGAACTAGGACTAACGTTTTAAGGGTTTATTAAATGATCGGCATTCAAGCATTCCCCATGGCAATAATGACGAATGCTTGCATTAAATTGTGCCATTTTTCTACACCAGGGGTAGATCCAGAGTAGAATTTTTGGGAGGGTGGACTTTTAGAATAATATATTTACCTCATTCAAATTCAATAATACAACAATTGATATTAATTAAAATTATTAAAATTAGAATAGTGTTTACAAATTACAAAATCTTTTAGTACGGGAACCGAACGTAAGATTATCTATTAGTGAACAAAATTTACAAAACTGCTGATCGGACAAGCTTTATCTGGTCGCAATGGTTAGAAAATGCACTTTTCAGGTTGTATTTTCTGCTAAATGTACCCATAATATAAAGCAACTGCTATAAATGGGGTATCAAATGAAAGGTAAGACTGTCCCCTACACGATACCATATACACGATATTTTTTTTTTTTAATGGTATTTTCTTAACATACTGCGTCTTACATCAGGGAAAACTGAGTAAAATCATAATCAAATAGCTAGGATGTGGCCTTAACCACTTTTTTTTTACATTTTCATCCAAGGATTCACAAAATCTTTAATTTTAGAAAAGTGGTCGGACTCGTGGCAACAGCCAAAAAAAGGGAGGAGGAGGGCAAACCCGTTTGGTCGGTCTTGAAACATTATAGTTCTAAGCAAAGTTTTGATTCGACGCAGAGCAGAAACGATTTTTTAGCGCTAGCGTTCATAGCTAGTAATGTGCATATTATATATCCTTGTCGCATTGTTGGAGTGTTTCGATGGCGGAGACTCGGATTCATTTTGCACTTTACAGCTTCCACTGTCGTTGCCAAAGTGCTTATTCCAGCAAAATGTTATCAAAGTGTTTGATGAGACGGTTGATAAGTTCGTCAATGTCTTTCGCTTCTG
The DNA here is from genome assembly GCA_963921185.1 of Dasysyrphus tricinctus. Taxonomy (NCBI): domain Eukaryota; kingdom Metazoa; phylum Arthropoda; class Insecta; order Diptera; family Syrphidae; genus Dasysyrphus; species Dasysyrphus tricinctus. The sequence goes on from OY992530.1 coordinate 117,081,773, forward strand.
ATTCAATGCAGAGATTGAAACTTTTCAGGACTTCTTGGGAATATCGTGTCTTCAAATCCTGTGAGACCAATTCGATTAATAGAATGTATGCAGAAACTGTAAATTAGTCTTCACAGTTTTGAAATTTTTGATTGTTTCGATGACTTTGGCAACCGCAAGTTCTGCATTTTCATACTTCAACGTCTAACTTTTCTAACTTTGTGGCATTCAAGAAAATTCCATGAAAATGGTCGTGTCTACATGGGTTCTTCGATTACTAACTACTGCAATCAATATTTTTACAAGATCTGATGTCTTTGGCAGTTCGATTTTTTCTTTTTGCAAAAGCACACTTAGGGGATGCGTTAATGATAAATTATAAAACCTCGTGTTAACAAATGAGGGCGTTCTGGAGCTGATTGGGTTTCAGAAGAAATGGATGAAATTCAAACGTTTCTTGAAAATGCTGACGATTTCCAAATTTCTTTTATAAAATTGAGATCTGCGGATACTGGGATGGTGAAAACCAACCAAGCGATAAAGAAATGGTTCGAAGAAAAATATAGTGATAGAATAATACGGATGGAACGGTATGCTTTATTGGCGCAGGGTTTCAATTTTTTAAATCTTGGTATGAGACTAAAACTTTGTATGAAACTGAGGAAAGAAGCAGAATTGTGAATGCTGCAGCGTCCATAGTAAAACAAGATATACAGTCCCAAAATTTCAATAGCCAAACGAAAAAATAAAAATGTTACAAGTTCTTGCCGCTAGAGCTCGCCTTGGCTTCATTGGGACATTTTCACACTTCTCCAGTAGACCATTTTTAATATCTGTGCCAAATTTCAAAACGGTTGCAGTTTTTGAGGTGAAAACCTTTATTGACGCCAAGTTAATAAGTAAGTTCCTTCTAACATAATGTAATCTATCGACACTTTTTTGCGGAAGGAGGGGGGGAGAAAATAAACAATGTGGTATAATAGTTTCAAGGATGCTGAATCCAACGAGAGTTCTTACGTCATCTTCCGAAGCTCGGTGCTCGATTTATAGGTCAATGTATGAAACATTTCAGGATTTTAACTGGTTAGTGGCAACTATTTTCTTGGCCTTCTTACAGTAATGCCACCTTCGCAACACTTCTAGAATTAAAGTTAGGACATGACCTATTACTTCACGAAATCTCAACCCGTCATGTCAGATCAAAATGACTAGTTTGCCCTCATATCGTGCACTAATGCCCCTACTATTATAAGTTCCTTCATATCCAAAGAAATAAGAATGTTAATTACCTAAAAGATTTGCCAAATTTTCGACTTCCCAAAGTTTGCCAACAATCTTGAATAACTCTTATCTTTACGTTGATAAATTTATTTAAAGTTCCCTCAAAACTGGAAAAACAAATCAACGCTTTTACGAGTATTAGCTTCAGCTTGAACATATCAAAAGTATCTCAAACGAAGCAAAAAAACTTACATCATTAACTATCATGAGAACAACATTGCAAAACAGAAATTGAAAAAAATTAAAAAAAAAAAAAAACAATAACGAACGCCATTATCTGGCACCACCTGTTTTATTCAGTAAAGTCACATTGATTCATCAGCCACCCATCACAGATAAAATCTTCCTCCGTGTCATTGAGCCGATCTGATATGCTTCACTTTCACTCAAACAAACCCATCATCGGTGGTGATACAAGACATCATCAAAAACAACAATGCAAATCGCGCGCTAATTAATCGTCTGTGATGGGAGATCCCCTCAGAAGACTCTATTATAAACGGAACAAGGCAGAGGCATCGTCATAACTTCGATTCGAAAAGTAAATATTTACAAAGCTTCGCCTTCATCAACATGAATGGCGGTAAAAGCAAAAATGAATGAATGGAAGAGGCTTGAGCTACTACGAGTCTACAACTTGACTAAAGCTTGTCATAACCTTTCAAAAGAAAAAAACTCACTCAACAAAACCTCTTTTCCTCCACGGAGATCTACAAGTTACCCATAGAGCAAGGTACAAGGTATAAGTACCCAAAGCTCCAACAGTCGAGACTGTAAAAACCGAACAACTCCAACAGACCAGCCAGCCATAGGAGGTGAGTATCCATATCAAAGCTTCACTGCTATATCCACTACTGAGCACCGCTGCTGGCTGTTAAGAAAAAGATACAAAAAAAAACGACCAAAAATGTTACAGTTTAGGCTTAAAAGCGATGTGTGGTGTGATATTGTCTTCTGTAGTAGCTCAAGACTTCATTAGAAGGTAGAGGGACAACTTCGACTCTCGACTGCGACTATACCAACGGACGAATTGGTACTCCGCTAACAAGCTAATAGCTACACATAATACTCTCGCTTTTCGACCCAAGGAGGAGGCTTCGACGGTTTTCATCATTATATTTTTTTTTTTCTTTCATTTCGGCGAGTTGTTATAAATATCCAAGAAATCCATCAGCAAGAGCTCAGTAGTTTTTAACACCAGCGTTTGGTGGTTTCTTTTGTTGTTCAAATTATTTAATTAATTACTTATCCGCGGGAAGTGAATTGAGTTTAAAACAAAAAAAAAAATGTTGGTCGACTAATTTTTGCCTTAACACAATAATTGCTTTGCGTGTATTAATTGGTGCTAAGGAAGAAGACGTTATTTTTGTTTAAATTTAAATTTTTTAATATATTGTAAAAAAAGCAAACAAATAAAACATTGTTAAAAAGGAATTAATACAAGAGTGTTTGTTGGATAGTTGAAAATAATAATTAAGTGCAAATTTAATAATTGTATTGAGGTGCACAAAATAATATCGAAGAGATTCAATTCAAAGAAGTGCGAAAAATTTATTGAAGGAACAAATAAATTTGAAGTGATTGAACAATATTATATTGGTGTGAATTTTTGCCAACACTTTTCGAAAGGCTTTAGTTGGAATAATTAATAAAAAAAAATATTTTAAGGTGAGTGTTATTTGAATAACTTTAGACTTCAAGGAATTAAGGATTTACAAAAATAAGTTTCTTAATTTTAACCTGGAATGAAGGCACATATCTTCAATATAACAAAAAATAATATACAGAAGCCCTTATAACGTTATTGAATTGCAATTATATTTATATTTAACAAAAAGAATGTGTTTCAAGTTAAATTTTCGAACTTATGCTTAAATTAATTCGTATCTTTGGACAAAAATTTAAAACTCTTAAAAATAAAATTAATTATTTTTCACAGATATTTAAAAAAATCATACTTATAAAAATTAAGTAAATTTAAAATTGAAAATCTTAAATGTTTTAAAAAAGAAATTATACCTAGAGTTATAAAATCAATACTATTTGAATAATACAAGTGGTGAAAAGTGAAACTATTATGTATAAGCCTTTTGTTTTTGTTTTAATAAGATTTTTGATTGGGATTGTGCGTATTATCTCAAAAAGTATTCAACCGATTACGATAAATTTTATTTGGTTCGAAGTTCGAAGTTGCGGGGGTATGGAGAACTTATACCTGAAGAAGTTTGTCGGATTTAATTAGAATCAACCTGTAGAAAATATTTGTCTGTATAGTTGAATCAGTGAGTGGAAGAACTGTGCAAGAGTCATTTCAGAAATTTTTTTTTTTTTTTTTTAAATAAGAAATTTTGTGAACTTTCGAAACATATGAAGTGTCCAGGGGAAAAACAGCTCAAGTCCACTTTTTGAAAAAATTAAATTAATGATGACATCTTATAGATTTGTATGAGTACTATCTGATGTCTCATAGCTCTCTTCACATAGGATTTTGAAAACTCGCTAAATAGTACACTTTTCAAAAGAATTTTTTTCCAAAAGTATCTTTTTTGCTCCAAAAATTAAACAAAGCGATATTTAAAAAGAAAAACTTGTGAATAGACCTAGCCACACATCAGGTAAATAATTAAAACAAAAAAAATTAGATATTCTAACTACATCCGGTCGAGGTCCTGTCTACAAGTTGAATTGCAAGAACGGTCCAATGTCACGCTTTTGAAAATTATTTTATTTTCAAACTTTATTTTGAAAATCTAGAGGTGTCTGAATAAAAAGCAAAAAACCGCTTCCAATTTATTATCATGTCCGGTTCTTTCAGAAGAAAATTTCAAATAAAAAAAATCAAAAATTTGGTTAAAATGTTGAAGGTCCTTTTGACTCATGTCAGCTATCATGCAAAAAATTCAAGATGTTTAGATCAATATATGTTTGCTTACTTGAGTACTTCGTGCTCAACAAAAAAAATTGTTAGTTTTATTTATTTTTCTTTAAATTAGCTATTACCTTAGGAATATATTTACAACTTCGTTTTTCTCGGAATCAATTCAAGTGGACTTGAGCCGTTTTTCCCCTGGACCCATCATATAGAATCCTTTAAATTTACCTTACAGTTTTAATTTATTTGCAAGAACAGAAGTTATTTCTGGTTTTTATTAGTTAATTTGGAGCTTGTTTTGTTCTTACATCACAAATTCAATGAAGGATGTCGGTTATTTCTCAAACTGTTTTTTCTTTATCAGGAACTCACTTAACTTTAGCTGTGTTAGCTTGGACTCGAAAAGATTGCAATTATTTTTTGTAAAAAAATGACCATTTAAAATGACAACTAATTAATTTTTTTGACCCACAAACAAAACTCAATTTTGAAAAATATCGAATTTAAAAGCCGCTGCTCTCAAAAAGTCATATGTATTTCTTTTTGAGAATTATTTTTATTGATCACTCTTTAGGTACATATTTTTGACCACCATTATTGGAATAATGGTGTACGGAACAGCACAGGGCTGTTGCGTACACGGGGGCCTGTCGGTCCATTGTGATCCCCTTACAATAAGAAAGCAGAGATGCTCCTAAGCTAATGATTCAGATAGACTGGCTCATTTACGAACCAGCCTGTGCTATCTATGAATTTCCTCATATTTACCATTGATACCTGCGCTAGATCGTCCAGTTCTCCAACAAACCTGTTTCCCAAGTAGCGGAGGCGGCTTGTTTGGAGGTTTGGACAATCGCAGAGCAGGTGTTTAATGGTTTCTATTTCTTCTACATCCTGACAGCTCCTACAACAGTCGGGTGCGAGTACACCCAATCTGGTGGCCATTGTGCCAATGGCGCAGTGACCCGTTAGTACACCTATCAAGATTCTAATGTTCTTTTTACTCAGCGATAGAATATACTGAGTTTCCTTTTCATTAATTCTAGGCCATAAACTTCTAGAGATAGCGCAATCGTTTCTGGTAATCCAGGATTTATTGATTTGCTCTTTCATTATTAGGTCCATTTTCGTTTTAATTACGCCGATCGGGATGTCTAGTCCCGTGTCTAATTGGCTACTACTGTTTCCATTTGACAATGACCCCTTCCTTGGAGGTTCATCTGCTATATCATTCCCTTCTATATTGCTATGTCCAGGAACCCAGCAGAGTTTGACTCGGTTAGTGTTGCAAATTTTGTTCAGTACGCCTCGACATTTTGCCACTGTTTTGGATCTTATGGTCTCACTGGCTATTGCTTTGATCGCAGCTTGGCTGTCCACGAAAAAAGTGATCTCCGACGAGATCAGTTTTTTCTTGTGTACCAATTCTGCCGCCTTATGAATAGCATAAATCTCAGCCTGAAAGACACTACACTCATCTGGGAGTTTATATGATTCCCTAATATTAAGGGCCTCACAGAACACCCCCGCACCTGTTCCTTCTTGCATTTTTGACCCGTCAGTATAGAAGGGGATACCCTGTTCACTAATTAGTGAGTTGGGTTCCCATCCATGTCTTTCGGGTATTGAAATAGAGAAATGTTTGTTAAAATCCATTAAAGGTGGAATATAATCAGTCTTCACATCATGTCCAGCCACTGTGTCATACCTTCGTAGGATAGACCCATGACCATAGGTGCTGTGCTTCCAAGAGCCCAGTTCTTTGAGTGGAAATGCGCTTTTGGCTGCTGTGCATCTAGTGTACTCGTCTAGGGCTGGAAGAATTAAAATAATTTCCAATCCTGCCTGGGGTGTAGACCTCTGTGCCCCCGTTATTCCTATACAGGCAAGTCTCTGTACCTTATTCAGGTTTTTGAGATAGCTTACCTTATCAACAGCCTTCCACCACACTATAGAACCATAGGTAAGTATGGGGCGAACTATCGTCATGTACATCCACTGGATAACTTGCGGTCGCATACCCCAACGTGTACCAAAGGTCTTTTTGCATGTGTAGAAAGCGCATAGTGCTTTTTTCATTCTTTCCTCTGTGTTACGTTTCCATGTTAGCTTGGAATCAAGGATAACTCCAAGATATTTAGCTTCCTTGGAGAGTTTCAGAGGAATGTCATTTAGTCTGGGAGGAGTAAAATCCCCTAGTTTCTTTTTATTCGTGAACAGAACTAGTTCGGTTTTTGTAGGGTTAACCCCGAGACCGTTTTGTGCTGCCCAAGAAGATAGTTCTTTAAGTGCGGATTCCATAATATCTTTGATGGTGGTAAGATACTTACCCGATATCAAAAATACTATGTCGTCTGCATAGGCCACAATTTTAATGCCCTTATTTCTAAATCTTGTAAGAATTTTATTATCAACTAGGATCCAAAGGAGAGGCGAAACTACCCCTCCTTGTGGCGTGCCTCTTGTAACTGTTTTCTCAACAATAGTATCCCCAAGTCGCGAGTTTATGATTCTGCCATTGAGCATGGTATAAATCCAGTCTACAATGGCAGGCTCAACTCCAACCTCTTCCAGAGCAGATTTAATGGACTCCGTTTTTACGTTGTTAAACGCTCCCTCAATGTCCAAAAATGCTGCCAGGGTATGCTCTTTGTGCTCGAGACTTTTCTCAATTTGTGAAACGACTTCATGCAACGCAGTCTCCACAAAATGTTTGGGTTGAGAAGGTCTCTAACATGCAGATCAATAATTCTCTCCAGTGTCTTGAGGAGGAACGAAGAGAGACTTATTGGTCTGTAATCTTTTGCAGTCGAGTGTGTCGGTTTCCCAGCTTTTGGAATAAAGACAACTTTAACCTTTCTCCAGCTGGTAGGGACGTATCTAAGTTTAACACAACTTTTGAAGATTACCCTAAGCCATTGGGTGATTATCTGTAGAGCATGTTGAAGAAATGCCGGAATTATGTCGTCTGGTCCAACTGATTTAAAGGTTTGAATGAGTTTATTGCCCACATAATCTTCTGCTCTGTGATAACCTGATCCAATTCTGGTGCTGGTTGTAGAGCTTCTAAGGGGTCTGGTTGCTTATAACCTGAGTCAGGTTATAAACAGCCATATTTTGTGACAACAAAATATCATTTGAATTTTCACAATAATTTTTCATCTTATCACTTCACAAACACACCTTAAGTCCCCTATTACACGATGATTCTTTGCGTCTGACTCTTGTCAGAATTCAATGAGTACGAAGGTGAAATCCGATGTTTTTTCTCCCTCGCACTCATGAAAATTCGAAAAGAGTCAGACGCAAAGAATCAACGTGTAATAGAGGTCTAAGCGATTCTCTATCAAAGTTTGTACTAAAAAGTACTAAATGATATCCTGTCATTTGTCTGACAATTTTGAATTTTCTTTTTTACCCTGAGGCCACATGGGCAAGTACTTGCAAGCCAGTTGGCTACATACACTGCCTGTCAAATTCGTAATTTGGATTCCACTTGCCTCTCACTTGCTTTGTGCCCTATTACACGACGACTTTTGAGTCATGACTTTTTTCGAAATTCAATGAGTGCGAACGAGAAAAAATATCTGATCTCACCTTCGCACTCATTTAATTTCGAAAAAAGTCATGACTCCAAAGTCGTCGTGTAATAGGGCACTTTCCACTTGCATTCCACTTGCTTGTCTCCCAACTTGCTTCTCAACTTGCTTCACTACTGGCTTCAAAACCTCCATGCCAGTTGATGAGCAGGTTGCTTGGGTTTGTATGTGTTAGTGAACAAATATGTTTGTAGTAAAACTCACTTGCCAGTACTTGCCCGTGTTGCCTCGGGGTCAGTTTGATTTAATTAGACGTGTTCAGGAAAATGAGATGTTAGAGCCCTCAGCAATCTCAGTCTCGTGAACAGGATTCCTCAGAAATGTTGCTGTCAAATTACTGAGGAAACAAAATATTGGATTCGCTTGCTCAGTTTTTGACACTGAGCCCTCTGAGATTTCATTTTCCTGAGCATGCCTATTGTGTTGGGAGAAATGCCTTAAATAATTTGGTTTTGGAAAAATTTTGATTAAAAGCGTTGTTTATTCCATTCAAGATTATGTAAATTTTTTGACATTTGAATTGTTCCCTAAAACAGCACACAAATCTAAGGTATTATACTGCGCACGTTGTTAAAACTGAAATAAAAAATGGCTGTGAACGTGATGACAAAAACACACTTAAAACAACATCAAATATTGACATTTGATACAAATATTGATATATGTATGCGCAGAACTGAACAAAAAACAAAACTCTAAAAATATTACCTTTAATATGTGTAGGTACTCTGGTTCCCTACAGGATTTTGTATATTTTTTTTGACAACCAAATTTTCGTTCTTCGCAGATTTTCACAGAATTGTTTGGCTGTGATTAAAAAAATGAATCGATGACATTTCAGTTCAATTTTTTCATACTTCATACTGAATCGAGTTAGACGTGAAGTTGTTGAATAATAGAACGTTTCAAGGTTCGTATTGTTGGAATCCATAATTTTTTGAGAAATGTCTGCGTTTGTATTGTAAATACATGTACGTTCGTTCGTACACTTTTCTTTAAATTTTTTTCGTTAACAATATTTCGACAGCGAAAAAAAGAACAAAACAATTATAATGTAATTGAGTTCTGCTCAATTAAAAAAGATTCAGTAAACGGTTTTTTACTACAGTGATTTCGAGAAATTTGTAAAATGTCTCTAGTCTACAATATCTCAATATCTCGAGAACAAATAATGGTTTCGACCTCTGCTTAATTGTACTCTACACATATTGACGTAATGAAAAATGTATAAAATATACATAATTGCAGATCGACGACAATTATTTTAGTAAAAATAAGTTGTTAAAAAAGTTTTTTTACTCGAATATTTTGAGAAAAAACAATGATATTGGTTTTGGGAGAAAAACTGTTTTTCATCTCAACCACCTCGAGAACAAACACTGATTTCAGTTCCGGGTAGATCTAATTCCACACTGTAATTTAGAATTGATAAGGTTTGAAAAATAATAAATAATAAAGTTTTTTTTTTAACAAAAAAGGTACAAAGGAAAAATGGTAAAGTGGTCCAACTACTCAACACGATTGTGTCATACATCGTTGAAAACGTTATTGCTAATTATTATTATTTGATTATAAAGCCGTTCAGATCTAAACCTTGGGTTCCGTGAGTTATTTGGCTTCAAAACACCGAAAAGAACAATTATGCAATTCTTCATTTGGTGCTTGTCTTGTCTTTGAAAAATAAAAATTTTAAAATATTGAATACTTCTTGGGGCCAAGTCAACAAAGCTCAAAAGTTTATGTTCTAAATAAAATGTTATACATACATTCAAATTTTGTATCTGAGATTATAAGCCTGTGCCTCTACGACCATACCTTTCTTAACTTTCATTTTTTAAAACAACAAGAAAAAAAAATAATAACACTACTTTGTTTCGTGAAAGCCATAGATTTTGTGAAAAACTTGCAAAAATGCGTTTCAAAAAAGTGTTAAAATGTATAACAACTTACTTAAACACCTAAGCCAAGTAATATTAATTCAGTGATTCAGATAAAATTGAATTAATAAAATTTCTGTAACAAAACTGTGTTTAATGTTTGAAGAAAATATTTTTTTCTCAGTTTATTCATTTCACTTATTTCTAGGTAGATATTCATAGCAGTTTAGCTTTCTTAATCCTTCATAATCATATGTACAAGGTGGGCCAAAGTAATCATTTTATTTTTGAATTACTTTTTGTACTAAATAGTGTTGATAAAAATTTGTGCTTTGTGTTTTTCATAAATTTCCGTAAGACTTCCGGTGATAACTGTTCGCATTCCTATATCAAATATTCACCTTAAGGACTGCGATTGTCTGAGGCTTGTTGGCATAAGCCCGCGACTTCAAGTAGTCCCAAAGAAAGAAGTCTGGGAATGGTTATATCGAGTGATCTTGTTGGCCATGCCCAATATCACATAATAACTCATTATATATGTATACTTTGCTTGTTGAACAACAACTTCTTAAGATTTGTGTAGCACGGAGTAACAAGTCTAGGTGAAATATAACAATTGTTTTGGCTTCGTTCAATAAGTGGAAAATTTTATAAATCCACGGTTTCTGTAACTGGGAAACAACAAGAGTTTTTAAATAGAGAATAAAATTGCTGATTAGTTGATAAATAAAATAAAATAAATTTCAACCGACTGTTCTGGAATTGTTCGAAATCAACAAGTAAAAAGTAAACTCTTGCTTACGTGTTTATCAAGTGATAGAATCGGGAAAATTGGTTTAGAATTGTTTAATGGCCAAGAATTTGATTTGCAAATTGTTTTCTTTAAAGTTCTAAATCGAACAATCATAATGAGAATTAAAAACTGACAACTACTGTTTTCAAAAAAAAAAATTAACATTGAAATATGTAGAACCCCATGTGTTGTCTGATGTTTGCGGCGTACAATTTGTTGATTATCTTACTGAAAGTTTCTAACACAAATTACGTCCAATAATTAATAAAAACGTTTCTTTTTTATCGGAAACTTTACGACTCATGTGTAACATTACTTGTTAAACTGGTTTAACAAGTCGAGGGAAAATCTTTCTATTGGCAATTGTTACAGTTTTACTGTATTATGGAAAAGATTTTCACTTGCATAACAAACATAGTTGAACAAGTAATAGTAGTTGTTGACTTGTTGACTTGCTGTTCTGTGTCATAAGCCCCAGGAAACGCTTCCTTCACAATATCCATTGTGGCCCGTGCTCTTGCGGAGTGAATAACGCTGCATTGCTAGTCTTTTTGTATACTGTAGCTGTCTAGTTTAGAAAAAATCTCAAATATGATTGACGTAAAAATTATAAAATCTTCCGATAAGGTGATTCATTTTGCACCAGTTCATATTATAAATTGATGCTCGACCCACCCGGCTGCGATTAACACACAAAGTACATAATTAGTAACTGTTTTCGAGAGGATTTTCGGAAACAGTAACAATACGAATTTTCAACTATCTCTGAACTCCAAATGGGTTGTTGCAGAGGAAAAGATTAAACAGAGATTTGTTGGAAATTGTGTACACTTTCAATATTGTACTTTGATGAAATTTACGAATAATTTATAATTTTCATGCCATACCTAAGTGAAAAAAATTCCAAAAAAAGCATTTTAGCTTCACGTTTGGTTAAGCAATCGTCAGATTCCGATTCAGCCAACTTGAAAACGGAACCCAGGAACAAAATCAAATCTACTCCACTATTTGCTCGCTAATTGACTGAAATTGAATTGATCTTACAAAAAAGTTTCGATAATTTTTTTTGCGAAAAATTTTATAAGCTACAATTTTGGACTTACCTTCTTTTTTATCGAAAAAAACGATGGTTTTCGATAAAATTAAAGTTGCCCTTTAACCACCAAAAATTCAAAAGCAGTTGTTTAAACTTTGGGTAGGTACATATATGTATTTTTCTACTTTTTAGGATACGCTTAAGACGTCGAAACAAAAAGTAAAGGGACTAAGTCTTGCATTTAATTTCAAGCCACCTGATCGTTCTCCGAGATATTTACAAAAACTGAATTTCACCACCTTGCATCAATCCAATCATTTACATAAATGATGCTGATAGGTAAGTTTAAACTTCCTTCAAATCATTTTATATTCAAATAAAATGTTTAACGCATTAAATTCGTTGACTCGTCAAATCGACAAAGCGAAAGTTGCTAGTTATCAATTAATTCGTCTTTCTTTAATTAATGAAATAAGTTCAATGACTCAATGAAAAGGAAGGTGTTAATGACAAAATATTTCGATGATTTTGAATACTGAAATATTTTCATTGACTTAAAAATTCAAAGTTAAATGAAGAGCTTAATCAACATATGAATTGTCTATTTATTGATTCTACCAAGTGTAACATCGGCTGATTTTTAATGAAAACATCTATGCATGTGTAAATTAAATGTATCATTATATTTCCGTTAAGAAGTGGTTCAGCACACTCTAGGTATAATTTTGTGGACTTTCTTGATTCTTTATTTGCATGGTAATAATATAACTTATTAATTACTAGTGTCGTAAATTTATGAAGTTTTAAATTATAATTATTGAAAAAGATTCAAGGATTTGTGATAGTGAAAGTAGAATGTGTACAGTAGTGTGGGTAAAATTTAACGAGCTTGCATTGATTTTCTTGATACCATGAAAAGTAAGTATCTTGGGACTCAAAAAAATTCTGTCAAAAAATGGAAGAAACTTTGGAATTCTATAGCTTATTAACCGTTTAACCAGGAAGAAATTCGATAACAAATTTGAAAAGAAAATTATAACGAAATTAAAAAAAAAACAGCCTCTACAAATCTCCATAATAACTTTGATAACTTTGGCTTTTGAATGCCCATTCCATGCTCAGAAAGCCTAAGGAATGGCTCCATATAATTTGAATCGCACTGAAATACCATAAGTCTGCCAACCACTGGCTCTATTAGACAGGCATGACATGGCCTGGAAAACAGCGAAAAAAAAACGTTTTTTTTTTATTTTCCAACGAGAAATTCTCAAAAACTCTCCGATGGAATATTTCTGACTTCAGAATCGAGTTCAGCACACCAAAAAAACTATAGAAAATCATGTTTTTGTTTCTATAACAAAAACCTTGTTGACCAATATTATTTAATACAATTCAAATGTTCGGCTTAGTTAATTTATTTAGAAGATATTTGAATCTCAACAAGTTTTCTTTTAGCACTGAATATCTTCTAAACGGCAACTCCTATCTAATTTTAAATTTAGATCTTTTTTTTCGAAAATACAATTTTCTTTTCAAATATGGCATCAAATTTTTTCCTGGTTCAACGGTTAGGAAATTAAAATTTTCTAAGTTTCTCCCAACTTTTTCATATACAATTTGTATGGAAAAACGAAATGGCGATGAGGGAACTCTAATTGTTAAAATTTTGAGCTAATTTTTCAACAGACATTTTTTCTAACCCCAATCTACCTACTTTCCATGGTATCAAGAAAATCAAAGCAAGTTCGTTAAATTTGACCCATCCTAGTGTACATCTTAATAAAAACTACTTTTAACTGACTGACCCTTATACGGTTTTGACGTCTGTATGAAATTGGCGGGACACTACTTTTCGAAATAAAAATAAAAAAGTATCACATCATTAGTTGCTAATTCCAAAAGAATAATTAATTGCTGTTTTGATTTACAAAAAAAATGAGTGTCCTGTTAACTTCATATGAACTTAGCGGACAACTTGCTTAAAAGCAGAGTTGGTTTATAAGAACTAAAATAAATTGCGAATTAGTTAAAAATAAAGCTCCTTAGATCCGAAGTGCATTTCACTGAAACTGAATCATTCGTATTTGTTTTGCCACAGCTTTGCTTAATTTTCTGTAAATTTTGTTGTAACCACTCAATTGGCCGTTGCATTGGCGTGGTGGAAATAATTTAAAATGGGAAGTCGAAGCACACAAATAATCACTTGTTAATGAAAGAACCCCTGAAGACATAAACACGGTAGGAATCGTATTATATGAAAATATTAAATTAATTGTTTGCATGATTGGTTTACAGTTTCACGCAAAAAAAAAACTATGCTGTCATGGAATGTTATGCAAAAAAATGGAGCGGCAATTGATTTGCATGCGAAAAAAAGTGTGGTGAATAAAATATTTTTTTTTGATGGTCGGTTTATACTTTCGAAAAAAAAAAATATATTCACCTCAAGGCATTATTTGCATGCAAATGGTTTTCGCATCCAAAAATAACTATTTTCCATTTTTAGGCCTATAGCTTGTCAATTAAGGGTAAATTAATGACTCAATGAGTGGTTTAGGCCAAAGCAAACGTTTTTCGCCTTGAATATTATTCAACTTGGTGCGCAGAATAGGTGGAAAATCGTTTTGAAAATTTTGATTTTTTTTTCGCATCGGAACTGTAAGTAAACTGTGCTTAAAAGAAAACATTTATTGTAAGATAATGAGCCTTTTTTATTCTCTATTTGTTATTCGGTATTCGGCCGAATGTTGTGAACTATTCGGCCGAATACCAAATATCAAAAATATACGCCGAATGCCGAATAGTGGCCGAATATTCGCGGCATCTCTAATATAAACCATCACATACCACTGGTGTAAGTCACTCTCCTTATTGCTCTCAGCAGCGAAGAGCTGCTTCCCTGTCAGTCAGGGAAGACATTCAGATAAAACTGAAGAAAATACCTATCCGTTATGACTTGCTAACCACAGTCATCACTTTTTATTTAACTGTTGAAATTCCGAACTACACTCTTGAGCCGAATGAATAAGTATATCTTCCATGTTACATTATGTATTAAAATTTGGCATAATTGCTAAATTTAGATCAATATATACGAAAAAGCCAGAAAGATTTTTCATTAAAAAGAGGTTACACCAGTAAAATTCCTCTCACTTCTCTGATCTAATTGAGTATGAGTTTCGTTATCTTAAACTAATTCAACTTTTTCTTGGACATGTAGCTACCTAGACTTTGAAGCTGGTTGTCGGAAAGAAGTATTTCAAGTATTTCACAATAGAAAAATCAATTAAACATTTCAATCAAAATGACACCGCACTTAATGAAAAACCCTGTTATTTACATTAAGTACTTTTCGAATTTCACAAAACCGTAAGTAAGACAGGCCCAACTTAAGCCTTAATAAAACTTGAATCAATTTTTAAACCATTTATATTTGTCCTATACTCAAGCAAAAATTAATGATCCATTTTGTGTGCGGCTACTTTTGCGGTCCACCTTTAAACGTGAAGGCGTTCTCAAAAGTGTTACATATAACATATGAATGCAAAGTACCATTTATTTTCGTTTCTTTTCATATTGCATAATGCATGCATAGTTTTGGTAAATAAAATTGTAACTAACGAAATGAGTGTGGGATGAATTGAGACAGTTTGTGTAGATTTCACGTCTTTCGAATGTGGCTAAAAGAATGGACAACTCATTAAATTAAATGACTTACAATGACATAATCTGCCATAAAAAATGTTACTTTTTTGCTTGTAATATTTTCTTTCTTTTAAAATTTAAATAAAACGGTCAAGGCCAAAATGTCAATCATTGTTTAATGAAACAAAGCAAAAAAAAAAAAAAACAAATCAAATGCCATCATTATTTTGATTCTTTTTGAAAATAGTTTTTTTTTAATGAATTCCATCGTGTTTCCATATTGGCTGACATTCTCTTTCAATAATTATTTTGATTTACATACATATCAAAGCAGTTAAAAGAAAAGCTTCAGGTAGTATATATATGTAGCTATTTTTGTATTTATTTAAACCATAACCTCTAACACTTAACACAATGTCTTTCACCTTTTTTTGTTGAATCAATCAATCTTCAGGTGATTTCCCTCATAAAACGTGTTGTTTGTCTTTTCTCATCTCTTTTAAATCATGACCCGACTTATAGCTGAGTTTGTTTTTAGAGGCCCATAAAAAATGCAACTTTCAAGGTTTTTTTCTATCTTCTTTTACAACAATAAGATTCGACGAGCTGATGATGTTTCGATTGAATCTATTAATTTTCTCTGTAACATTTTAATATAAAGGTTTTTTAATTCAAAACCATTAGCCATCAGCAGTTCCCATTTCAATTGAATCGGTTATCATGTCAAGCACATAAAAAGCTTTAATAGTATCTACTTACTTTTTTAAGATAAATTGTTAGTTTAATGAATTAAAAGAACTGGACCAATAACACTGCCCTGTGGAACATCAGCAATTAGCATATGTGCATTTTAACTTTTACTGCAAATACCTATTTAGTAACAAATTTTTCTGTGTAGTGTTTAAGTAGGCAGTTTGTCTGAATATGTATTAAACGATTTTTGGATGCGAATCTAATGTTCATATAGGTGAAGAAAGAAGCAAAAAGGAAAGACCAAATCGTTAGTTAAACGATTTTTTAGTCTGTTTTAATTCTCTGTCATTTTTTTATTTTTTTTTGTATAGATATTAAGTATATGTAAGTGTGCGCTAGCTTTAAACTGATTTATGCTTCGTTTCCTCCTTCACAAGCTCCTAACAAGGATTAAAGCTCTGTGAGGTAATACAAACTTAACAAACAAATCTGTGGAGGAATACCCCAGGGTTGTTTTCTGTCCCCTCTTCTATTATTATTAGTCATGAATACAATCTTCATTGAGTTGGAGAGATGTCACGTGAAATTGCCATTCATAATACCAGAGCAAAACTTCAAAGGTAGCCATTTTGTTAGTTACTAAGGCTGTCCCAAAATAACACAAGATTCCAATTTTCCCACCAATTGTGTTGGCAACCCTAAAAAACAATTTGATTTTGTTAGTTGTCTCCTGATTGACTGATTCCAGTTTATTTTCGTTGAGTTTCTCTAGGATCGAGGAATTCTTTTCTTCATAGTATTTCTTGTATTGAAGCTACATAGGCTCGTTACTTTTATTTAAAAGACTCACCTCTTGAATTAGTGTTTGTGCTCCCCTATTGAAAATAATGAGCATTTGTATAACAACCAGCTGGGAGGTCCCAAATGTTCTTACTTGTTGTTTTAACCAAGTCATCAAAAGCAGCTGACGGTGGACTCCCCGGAGAATCACCTAGTATCTAGACGGGCGCTTTCTTTCTCACTTCAGCGTCGTTGTCAACAGCATTAAGGCTAAGGTGGCAGAGGCCAACTAACTGTGCTGGATATATACTAGTAACATTTTCATCAATTTAATTTAATTTTATTTCTTGTTTTGTGGATTGGTTCTTGGCTGTCACTACCGAGCACACCTTGACCTTTGACCATTAGTTTAAAGCCATTGGACGGATATTGCCATCGTTTCCTGGTTAAGCATTGCTAAGGCTTCTGGGCTTTTTCTTGCAGGCGCTTCTATCGAATTCGAAATTAGAGTTCTGTCCCGGGAGAAGGGTTTCCAGCTGTTCCTTTGTGATGCGTGGGCCTGGCTCATGATTGATATACTCAAGGATCTTATCCTCCACCTAAGCCCACTGCTCGTTGTTCAGTAGCCTTTGGGAGCTCTCCCCGTTGATAACGTCCACCTGAAAACTCTGTGTTACCAAGTCTACTCCGTTCTTTTCCTTTGAATACATGTAGTTTGCTGAACTCTCGAGCTTTAAGGACATTTAGTCAATCTTAGGCTTGCTTTCAGTCAATTCGGAGGAAGAGGTACCTTGTTCAACAGGTTTTGGTTTGTTTGAATTGTTCGATCTAAGCTCGACTGCTGGCTTACTTTTCAACCCCGTCTCGGCTAGAAGTTGCCGAGCCCAACTCAGATGCTTTGAGTTCCTGAGACAGCTTCTTGAAATCACATTGGCCATACCTATATATACCTGAATCTGGATCCCTCACTGTTATTTTTTCGGACGTACCAGTTGTTCTCGATCAGTGTTGACCCATCAATTGACGGGCATCGACTTTCGGAAGAGGATGCCGTTACGATCCTGGAGGAGCCGGAGGAGTAGAAGTAACCTTAGCTCCTAGGACTGCCAAAAAATCACCTTGAGGAGGTTATCTTCTCTGTCCCCTTGCAAGGTTTTTGGCCACAGTCACAGTAAGTAGCGCCTACGTCCAAGCTTCCAGGCGAAGGATTTTTAGTCGTTGACATTGAGGATGTGGTTTTCCTCATCCCAGTTCCCACTGCACCGTCCACGGAGTCAGTAAAATCCATAAGGTATTCAGGAAACACCTGCCCTTTGATTCATTACCATCTTTTGTTGTTGTTTCGTTTTTCTTGATTGAATATGTCACTGGCGTATATGTTTGTAGATTGACATCTCTGTTGGTTTTTTTTTTGTTGTTCGATCCTGCAGCTAGGTTGCTGGCACCACACCACATCAAGATGAAAACCATGGGAAGGTGGAGGATACCATACTTCAATTGATTTATTTGAACTTCAGTAATTGAACTTCGATTGCTTAAGCCTAAGTAGCATTCTGTCAGCCGCCTAGTTTGGCAGTTGGCACAATGTGAATGGGCTTGTTAGTACTAGCATACATCATACCGCAATCAAACCCACATCCGTTAAATATTATCCAAGGATTGTGCCTGGAATTATGAGCAGGTGGTGACCTCCATTAGAGACCTCATGCCATCCACAAACATGTAGTAACTCATCAACGATCCCCCTGAGGGCAATCAATTTTGCATAATTGAACCAACAAGCAAGCTACCAAGCTTCGCAAACTCAAAACGGTATTTCCACAAATCTCACATTCCTTTTAATGGTATGCGATTAAATTTAGTACTTTTTGAGTTTTATATTAAGGCTTTCATTTTTTTTACCTTAAACCGTTCATAACTTTCATTGTCATGGAAGTATTTTAATAAATTGACTTTATTTCGCTTCCACATTAATAAACGCTTATTTTGATATATCAAACACAGCTATGCAGATCGAAAATAGCTATAATAACGTTCTACAAACGAAGTTTCAAAACAAAAACAACTTACATTTTCTTAGAAAATTGTTTCTATATTTTCGCGACCTAGCAAGTACTTTTCAATCTTCAAAAATGAAATACTAAAGGAAAGATTATATCGTCCCCTGATTGCAAGAACTTGGTAGCTCAATTTTCTATTTTTATAATATATCGGCAAAATAGGTATTATTTTGTAAAGTTTTAAAGATTTTTTGTTCAATCTTTTTATACCATTGACAAATATAGGATATTTGTGAAGTTTCAGGAACATACAAATTAAACTTTCTTTCGTCCTCCAGTAGCCAGGCTTCTATAAAGGTTGCTATCTCCAAAATTTATAAAATTGAGTTACCTAGTTCTTGCAATCAGGTGACGATATTAAATAAAGATGCCCCAAAATAAACACTAGACTTGAATTTCCTTGCATTTGTGTAGTAAAGTGTTGGCAACCCTAAAAAACCAGTTTGGGGTTAATCAATATGAGATCATGGATTTTCTTTGTTGAACAATATTTGAAAAAAAAAAAATAACAGTGAAACCGCGTAAATGGTCGCCGCCTTCTAATAACCCCACAAGAAGTAGTATGGAGGGGCTAAGTCAGGCATTCGTGGAGGCCAGTCATAATCATAATTTTTTGAAATTAGGTGACCAAGGCACAAAGGACGCAATAATTTGATCGTGGATTGGGCTGACTAAGTTATGGTTTCGCCCTGTTGGAACCATGCCGTAGGCATTACCAGTCAGAATAAGCATAACAAAATCCGTTGTCATGGCCCTATAATGCTTCCAATGATGATTATGGCTTCTCCAGAGTCTTCTTAGAAAAAAAACGGTCCGATAATCATTTTGGAACAAATTCAAGTTCAAACAGTCACACGTTGGTCAGGGAAAGAGATTGCTTGTTAATAAGTTGAGGGCTTTCATTGGCGTGGAACCTACCTACCTTTTTTGTTTATTCACGCCCCCATTCATAGAAAAATGAGCCTCATCGCTATCATCGATATTTTACACGATACGCACACGTAACATTCTCACAATATTGAAAACATGTTTTTGAATGCAAAGTTGCATGATAAAAGCGCGTTGTAGAGGCATGAACTGCTCCATAGTACAAATTCATTGACGATGACGCTTCGAACGCCGGGTGTCAAAAGCCGATCTGAAAACAAAAGTAAAAGTTACAGGGCTTACAGATATCAAACGTTTAAATGGCCCTTTGTCAAAACGTTATATGTAACTTGTCAGAAATTCAGTCACAAACTGTGAAACAAGATGTCTGTTCGCATGATTCCCAAAACTACGAATTTCTACGAATTTATCACAAAGTTCTGTCAAAGTTCATATAAAAAAAAAATTGTACTAAAATTAGTTGAAATTCGTAGTTTTTGGAAGTAAACGAACATAAGCCTTCGCTTTTCTGTTTCAACCAGGAATATTCTTATTTTCTTAAATAGGATTCTGGAACAGTTCATGGCTCTTCCAGAAAAACCAGGCATATTTTAAACTTGAGTACCAAACCTCGTCCAAGTATCTTCAAAGAACTAATGAAGTCCATGAAGTTTTGACATATTATACGACAAATCCAGCCCTGCATTGAATAGTAGATACAAATCTGAAGTGATCTGGAAAAAGTAAATGTATTTCAGTTTTTAATAACAATTGAGATAACAGCCTAGGCACGACTATCGACTATCTTAATTTTCTATTCGGCTGCCATAAAATGATTTGTTGCCAGCAATTAATAAATTCAAAGAGTATATAAATAGGCATCAGTAGGCCTGACCAACTTTTAAATAATAATTTTTTTTGTTTAAGTGATCTTGGGTTCATGAATATTCAAAGAATAAGGAAACATTGTTTGTTATTGTTACCTTGGATAATTGCTTGAAGCTAAAATTACAAAGAACTGCGCGGCATCGATCAGCTAAGTAATGGGGGCGATTGGTTCAGGAGATTTGTCAAAAGTAAGTAATGTTTGGAAAAAGGCTCTATCTGATATTAGGTATAAATATATAGTACCAAATGTTTGTCTATATGTTACTTTGTAATTTAAATAAAAGGCTTTTATAAACGCCAATGGGTTGGGTTTGAGCATTGAACATTTGCAGACATGCGAAGTTAAACCTTTAAGAGGTTTTCAAGGCCAGTTTGTCTTTGAGTAAAGATTCTTCACTATATTCAAATCTATTTTGATATATAGCCTCTAGGCTAAAAGCCCGTCAAAGAAAAGCGAGTGTCATCCCTGAGGTAAAATAATAACTTTGTTAGCTAAATTAATAATAGAGAAGATAAAAGAAGGGTTTCACACAACCATGGATGAACTTGAATTGGTAATGTAATCGAAAGTTACTTACATCAATCTATAGGTAATAATAATATAATTATGCAATTCAACTCCTACCACAAGATTTATTTTTAACATTTCATTGCCCAATTTGGCCGTGGCGAAAGTTGACTGTTTGGATTACATTCACATTTTCGAACAGCTTATATAGTTATGTATATTCTCCTCTATTCGAAAGGAGGTTACAGGTAATACAGGACTTAACATCCTTCATTGTTTTCATCCCTTTTTACTAATCATCGCAAATGTTGTAATATAGGATTGGCAGTATAAAGGGGTTTTTTTTATAAAACAGGCACTTTATCTTGCGCGTGAGGAGTTTCGAACCTATTGCTTTCGATTATAGGAACTAGCAGTTCTTTCTTTAGGTATCTAGTTAATGTTCACTCCATGGTAAATGAGTTTTACTTCTTCGAAGTTCTTGCTATCAAGGGTCAAGTTTTTTTCCTAGCCACTCACTGGTCAGATGCTTTTTGTTTGTTGATAGTTTGGCTTACTTGGTCTTGCTCTCGTTTACATCAAATCTTGCCTGTTTTTCAATCGCCGTGAAGGACTCAATAAAGGTAAATTAGGAGCATCCTATGATTCTCATATGGTCCACATACCCTACTGTATGGATCTGTTGAAGATGGTAGTTCCCATGTAAATGCCAACCCCATGCACTATCTACAATGTTGACACATCTGCAATCGCAACTGCACTGACATTCCTAAAGCTAAATTGTTCACTTGGTGAATTCATTAATCAAATGCTGGCTTGATAGCTCTGCATATCAAAGATGAATGTTGGTATTTGAAGGATTTATCCAAAAAGAATTACGAGGGAAAATTTTCTTACTTCGGAACTACCATAAAAATTTATTTGAACATAAAAAATGGCTCAAGAAACAATATAACCCCAAATTTGCAATCGAAAACGCATTTTTTTTTTTGATCAAAATTTAGATTCAAATATCTCGAAAACGTGAAGTGCTACGGCAATTCTGAGGCCAGACTCGAATTCAGCAAATCGAAAACCACCAAAAAAGTATATTTTGGTTCATTTTCAAAGTCAAAATTCAAATTTTGTCAAACAAAGTAATTAATTAGTGTTAACGAGTGGATTTTCAGAAACAGAAAAAATATGTCCATTTTCATTTTCATTTTCATTACCAACGCGCACTTTGTAACCAATTTTCCGCAGAAGTAGCATATATTTCTGGCTTAGAGGCACAATCACTTCGGTGCCATCTTTAATGGGCTCGCCAACCGAAACTACCTCCCAATTCTGGCTGGGTTAGTCGGTGTTGATGGACTTGAACTACTACTTCTCTCCTTTGGGACAACGGGTCCTCTCAGTGTCAGCAGTGCCTTTGGTCTGCTGAGTTCGCTGATTTCCTTCTTGCTGATCAGGCGAAGGTCAGCATTTGGCCAAGGGTCATCGTTCTTTTCGATGCACTCTCGGAGTCATGTGAAAGAGTTGCTGTCTTCATACATTATCACCTTGAATCCTTGGACAGTGCTGAGGTTACCGAAGAGTGGCGGAGACCTGTTCTCGACGATAGCCTCTTTTACCCCGTTCAGAATTCTGAATTCCATCAATTGCCATTGATCATCCATTAGTTTCCTGAAAGGCTATTGCAGTCTGTTGGCCCCCAAAGGTCACCCGGGAGAAATAAGCTTTCTTCTTCTTATTCTTGGGTGAATTTTGCCTTTGCAGTGGATGGTCGATGTTTTGAATAGACAAGGAGCTAGATTATGCGTCTTGTCTTTTGTCATGTCAGTATTTGCATGCACAACTGCTGAAGCCAACACTTTCCTTACCTGGGATTTATCTACAGGGCAAGCAAAAACAGAGCGCGTGGATTCAATTTCCCCTCCAAGTATGAATATGGAAATAATTGGTCTGATCCTTGACTTCTGTCAAATTATGAAGATTAAAGATGAAACTCTCTCAATAATTTACAAGCTGCCCAAAAGTACGGGAACGCAAATTCACACAAATTTACAGTATTCCGCATTGCGTAATGTGAAAGAAACGCACGACAAAATTCTCTCCAATTAGTACAAAATATACGAAACTTTTATCATCGTAGCCATTCCGATTAATAAAAAGAGGATCCTTCCGACAAAACTCACACAAAATGAAAGCAACGAGTCACGATTTCCTGTGATCCTTCGCCATAATTTTGTAATGCATATCTCTGCGATTGTCTCCGCCAAACAAAATGCATGGGCGCAAAATTTCAAGCGATTTAGTTCGATGCTTAAGAAATTTTGGTGTTGAGTCTGATGGAGAAGGGTCCAACAAGAAGTTTCTGGAGGCGGATCTGGAATTTGAACGAAGGAACATTTTTTAAAATAAATTTTTCATAGTTAGACCCTTCTCCAGTAGATCTACTACCAAAAGAAGTCCCAGTTCCAGAAACACCTTCAGATCCTCCTACATTAGACCCTACTCCACCATTTGATTGAGTTATTGAAGGAAAAACCACATTGCCGGTTACTTCCTTGGCCATCAGGCTTATATTTATATTTCTGTTTAGATTCGGATACAATGAACAAAATGAATGCTCGATCGGAACTTCTCGTAGATTTCTCCGAACGTATACAATGCTAGGATCGTATATTTAGCTTTCATTCTTTGACTCTCATGCTGACATTTAGCAGAGCTGTGAATTTGATTCCAAATTAATTTTCTTGGGCAGAAAATCATAGAAAGAGGATTTTTTTACTCTCTCGAGAGCGTTCTCTTTCTTGAAGAAAACAAAATTGAGTTTTTGAGTATGGGAACGGGAACGGCTATGGACTTAAAATCACACAAATGCAGAGAAAATCACAAAAATTCAGAGAAAATTTTTCCTTTTAACTAAGTACAGGCCCAACTTACAAAATTGCTTCACATTTCCGACATTGAAGTGTTATTTGTTTTTTTTTTTCTGGTCCAAATTATATCAACATGATAATCACTTATACCAATGTTTCCTTTATCTCTCTATATCGCTCTTATGAAATGACCAAAGAGCTCTCACTTCTATAGTCATCTCGTAAAATTATTATACAATCCTTATGTGAGTGTGTGTTTCTTCGTTTCTTTATTGCTTGTATAATTGAATGATAGCATTTTTATAATTAACATACAGTTTACCATCCTATATTACATAATTCTTATTATTGTCAGCCAATATTTAATGTTGGTATTTATAACTTAATCTATTATAGCTTTCTATTTATTTAACAATATGTGTTTGTAACAGTTATACCGATATATTATCTCTTGGTATTCTTGAACACAGTTTATTCTTATTAATTCAAGCCATAGCTCTTGGAACTGCCAATAACTTTTTTTTGTATGAGAACCTCTTTAATGCTCTCATTATTAACTCCATAAAGGTACAATAGGAGTGAAAAAAGGTCGTATTTTTTACTTTATGGAGTATTATGCGTAGGATGAATGAAAATGAAAAGCATATTATGGATGAATATAAAAGCGAAATTGAGGGAAGCAGCATAAGGGACGGATGGTTTTTAAAAAATCATCAAACCAGTAATTTTTTACTTAACAAATTTATTGACAGATTCGACTTCGTAATGGAATAGTATTTTTGTAAGTTAAGAGTGGAAAATCACATCAATCAAGTGGCGTCCTTTTTCGGTTATTATGGCGTTGCTGGAGGCGTTCTTGGATTCGCATAAAATCTTTTCAATATCGCTCTGTCAACTTACTTCAAATTGTCCAGTGTTCGGTGCTTTGGCTCGTATACGCTTTAACCCAATGAAGAAGAATCATGTTTCCAGAGAGTTCAGCTTGATTATTGTGATTGAATTGCCAATGAAACTTACGCTGAACTGTCATAATCAACTTGTTATTTCTGACAAAACTCTAATATGCGAAAAGGACGTGCTCAATCGTCCACAGCTCCATAATTAAAACTGCTAAAAAAAATGTTAGGACCTCACGAATCGAACGGCACCCTCCCGCCATCAATCGACCTATTAGGGGAGGGGAGGAGTACCAGCCATTTCAAAAACATCCGTCCTTAGTCCCACATCTTGTGCACATTTGTTATTTTCATGAAACAAGAACGTTATGGCATCCAACTTCAATAAAACTAATGCATAAGTCCATAAACGAAAGAGCTGATTTAAAAACTTGTTTTTACAAATTATTGCTTGAAATTACATTTCGAATAGAAAACAAACATACATCGAGTTATAAATGTTAGGTATATCGTAGAGATGACAAGAAGGCAGATAAAAGATTTTTGTGTCGTATTAATATGAGTGGATAAATTTCTAAGTTAAAAATCATTTATGTAGGCCTGAACCTACACATTACTTTTCCGAGCTAATGCATATATTTTTCTTAACTATTTTTTCTTAAAAATAGAAAGTAAAACAAATTCGTAGAAAAAGTTTTGCAACTTAACTATGCGGGCGCTTTGTTTTTTAAACTATAAATTAATGCTAACGACTTTTGGCTTAAAATCTTTTTTATATAATAAAAAACTCAAATGTGGGTTATTTTCTTACAAGATAATAATCTTCCAACAAACAAAAACTTGTCTTCTATGTGTCATGTCAAACGCTAACAAAATAAGAAATTGATATAGATAAATGTATGCAAATAAGACATTCACTTTAGTTTTATGTTGTATATGTAAATTAAAGTTACGCAATTATAAAACTATATTATATTTTTACGTGTACATACATAAATACACGTGACTTTTTCAAAACCTTTCAATTTTAGCATTTTTGTGTAATTTTTATCTTGGCTTGTGGGAACTAATCTATACTGACTAATCAGATCATAAAAAATAAAATAATAACCTACAGCCCATAAACCAACAGTAATAAACACCAAGTTAAATAGGTTATAAAACAAACAAAATATAAAATAAAGTCTTTAACTAAATGTAAGTGGATCAAGGTTTAGAAAAAAAATGTTTCCTTTTCGCCGAGGTTTAATTTTATTGTTCAGCATACAATTTTAATTTTTCATCTCAAAAGACAACATTCACTCAGATTTGTTAATTAATTTTCGATTTAAGACAAAAAAAATGCAAAAAAAATTGTAAAAATCTGCAAATATTTTCAAAACACAAATAGAATAGATAATTATAGGCTGTCATAAATCAGCATTCATGAAAGCATGCGAATAGAAAGGAGTCAACCTTAATTAAGTTATTAAATCTCAATAGTAGTCTGCTGTCTTGTCATCTTTTGTTTTTAAAAGAAAAACAAAAAATCTTAGTTAATTATGTGGCAATTTAGACATAAATAATTGGTCCAACTTGAGTAATTATTTTGTTGATTTTTTTTTCACCAACAAAAAAAAGGCTTATTATATTTTGATGTCAGTATTTCATCAAATGAATTCCGATTGATTCATTTGAGCTCTGAATAAATTACAATTGATTCCTCATTATTTACTGCCTAAACATTTGTCTATTTTATCTGGTATTGAATTGATATATTTTTTGCAATTAATTAAATTTCTATTAAAAAAGCACTTTTGGAGCTCATTTATCATTCAACAACAACAAAAAAATTAAAAAAAATGTTTAGGTAACAATATTGTTGACAGCTGATGTTAAATTGTTATGAATTATAAATTAAGTTCACACGTTTAGACAGCCTAAATGGGAGCCAACCTGGCTTCTTTTGGCATTTTATTTTGTATTTTTTTGCAGTTGTAGTCACACCTTAAGATGCAATAAATTAGATAAACAAAATCGCCTTTAATTCCAAAGCGAATAAAAAGATACTTTTGGCTTTTTCAAGTGCTACTGTTTTGCAGCAAAAAACAAACGCAAGCAAATACAAAATTAAATGAGTAATGTCAACGTTTAAACGAACGAAGAGGAATATCCCAAAGCATGAGTTAAATCATCCGTTTCCTCCGGTGTTGGTGGCGGTGCCAATCGTGCATGAGTGCATTTTTACTTTATTTTATTTGATTGAAGTGTATTTTTCTCTGCTGAAGGAGTGGTTGTGAGATTGCAGTTTTGAATTTAAATACTTATAATTGATTTTGATCTTTGACGTCCATATTGTGACATGCATGCAAATTTGATTGTTAGAAAGTTAGGTTTTTCTTTGAATATATTTGGCCTGATTAAAAAGCCTAAGCCTACCAATTATTTATTGATACTAATATATCATATATGTATGTACGAACCTTAAAGCGGTTTTATATACGTTATTCAAATTGTTCAGTTTAATTACTTATGTACAATCACTTTAACTAGAAGACCATGTGTTAATTTTCGAGCTGCTTGCAACATACATGTTTAAAAGAAGTGTAGTCAAGACTGTGCCCTGCGGTATGCCATTGTGAAATCACATTCCTATATGGTCTACCATATTTACAATAGTGGGGTCAATAGTTTTGTAGTTATTCTTGAACGATGAAGCAGACGTCGTTGAATCTTTGTATTTATTTATTATTTGACAAGAATGTAGACCTAGAATAAAATCAGAGAGCATAGAGGCGTAGTCAATTTTACGAAAATCGACTGATGCATGAAACTTACAATCGATAAAACATTCAAAATGTTAATAAGAAAACACCTTGGTGGCTTAATATACATACATTGATTGTAAGTGAACCAAAAATCTGTCACAAGTTTATTCATGTGACTTGTTTGTCTATTTTGAGGATAAAAAGCGTCACCGTTGTCGGATAGGTTCTCCCAAAACATTTTCTCCAAAGCAGTATAATAAGCAGTGCTATTGGCCACTCATAAAGGGTAGTCTGGATTGCAGCGGGGGAGGGTTTTTATAGTATATTAACTTACTTACTTAGCTCGTAGCTCTTTGACCCTTCCGTGAGGCAAAAGGTGCCAACTACCACTACACGCCATCTTATTCGGTTTCTAGAAATCTGTTTGAGCTCTCCCAAATTGTTTCCTAACTTTTAGGATCTTTTTCGGGTGCTCTGTACCAAGGGATAACGATGTACTTTTGTCTTAAATGTCTGAATATTGAAATGGGAAGGAAAAACAGAGTTGGGTAAAGAATTACACATTCGTGTGGTACGGCTAAAGAAAGAATTTCTATACTTGAGAGGACATCCAAAGTTAGGCTCAAGGGTATACTGATGTGCATACCTAGCAGTGCGGGTATTACGTTGAAATTGTCTGAGGGGAGTAATGCAGCTAGCTACTTCAACAGGGCAACGTTTGAAAAAGTAGCGATAGTAAAACAGTGATAAGCAAGAAACATTTCGACGGTGTTCCAACGAAACAAATATTGCCGAGTTTGATCCGTCACTTATCAGCTTTAAAGCTCTATTTTGGATTCTATCCTGTAAGTGCAGTGATGTTTTGGAAGCACCTGACCAGATATGAGAGTTATACTCTAGCGTTGGGCGAATGTATGCTTTATATATAGTAGCCAGATCAGAAGGGGAAAAATAGTTCTTACATCGTCTAGGGAAACCTAGGAATTTCGAAGCATTTTTAGCAATATGTTGTATGTGGTCATTCCACAAGAGGTGATCAGTAACGCACATACCAAAAATTGAAAGCTTTTCAGTGTCCTTGATGCAAGTTTAACGACTGGAGATAACTTTGGGTTTTGGGTGCATTAAATTCCACATTATTATTAATATCCTATTTGACAATGCTGTTTAAATATGAATTTAATGGGCTCAACATATTCTGCCGTTGCTGCTCCACGTTTGAAGAACAGGGAGGTGAATCTGGAAATGATTATGAAAAACTAAGTGTGCTGTCATCAGGAAAGCAGTTTAGTGGATTAATAGTTTCAGACACTTCAGATCATTGATAAAAATAAGAAATAGTGTCGGAGACAATACGGAGCCTTGGGGCACACCAGCATTAATTTTGTGAGCTTCAGACTTGAAACCGTCCAAAAAAACTTGGATTGAACGGTCAGAAAGGTAATTATTAATCCAGCGAAGAAGTGATTCGTTGATACCAAAAGCATGCATTTTCGATACAAAAAGCTTGAAACCAAACTCTATCAAATGCTTTAGAAATATCAAGTGCAACTATTTTGCTTTCTCCAAAACACTTTTCGGTTAGAAAAGCCATCAAATCATCAGTACATCTGTTGCAACGAAAGCCGTACTGACGGTCATTAAGAAGCGTTCGTTGTTAAAGATATTTCATAAGCTGACGATTGATCAAAGTTTCCACGACCTTGCAAAGAATGGATGTCAGAGCAATTGGTCGATAATTGGAAGTAGAAGATGAATTTCCTTTTTTAGGGATTGGCTGCACATATGCCTTTTTCCACCCACACGGAAAGTGGCCTGTGGAATAGGAAAGGTAAAAAAGCTTACGAAGAGGTTTTGCGAATGTGAGAGAACACACGTTGTATGTCTTGGAATAGAGTCTTTGCCACGCCGCTGTAGGGTGTCCTACCATTTCGATAGGTTTTTGCTCAATTCTCCAATGGAGTTCTTGGTTGGAGATGGTGTAGATGAAAGATATATCGAAGACATCTATTCACAAAAGTTTGCAGCTTTTTTGTTGTAGAGGCGGTCACTCTCCATACACCCATATACATAGAAGTACGGACTCTACGTTCGAGTGGAACAGTTACAGCTTGGTCTTCGTACTGTATACGTTGATCCTTCAAACTTTTCACAACATGCCGAAAACAGCTTTTGCTTTACCAGTACGGCAATTGACATCTTCCACCACCACCACCATCTTTTGGGGACACACTTGCTAGGTAGATATGTAAAGTTGTTTACCGCTTCAGACTGCTGTCCCGTAACGTCAACTTGAGCAGAGTTACTAGAAATGTTCAGGATCTTCGTTTTCTCGGTGTTGAACCTGAACTCTGTTTTATTCGCTTCACTTTCTAGGTTGCTCACCATCTGATGTAGGTCCATGATGTTTTGAGAAGGCAAAGAAATATCTTTCACGTTCGAGATGTTGCAGAAAGGAAAACATAGTCCATCGGATTCCTCGCGCTTGTTCAGCTAGGGCTGCATGAAGGACATTTCCAATGACAACCAGAAATAGCAATTAGACATCCCTGCCGAACTCCACTCTTGATTTTGAGGTTGGCAGATACCTTTCCGTTATGCACGACTTGACAGTTGCACCCTCGTAGGTAGCCTTGATAATGCTGATAAGCTTCCCAGGTATACCTCTCCTGTGTAAAGCTACCCAAATAAATTCTCTAATCAAACTATTAGACCGAGAGCCCACAGCAGATTTTGAGTGTGATTGATAGCAAAAAAAGAGGTATGGGCGTCGAAAGCTTCATTAAAGACTATTAAAAAAATAAAAGTCTTGCAGTCCACAACTGGGGCCTTTGCGAGAAACAGTGCATCGAACAAAAAATATGAATGCAACTTCGAGGATAATCGTTTTAGCCGAAATTGGTTTTCACTTCTCCCTAGATAAGCTCCTCAGATCACATATCACGGAATCCGAGACCATTTGAGTGTATAGTTCGCTCTACCAGACCGTTTGAAAAATTCAAAATTCTAAGTGAAAAACGGTTTTTTTAAACAGTCTGGCAGGGCAAATTAATTACTCAAATGATCTCAGATTCCGTGATATGGGATCCGCGGAGCTTATATAGGGAGGGGTGAAAACCAATTATGGCTAACACGATTATCTTAGAAGTTGCATTCATATTTTTGTTTCGATGCACTGTTTCTCGCAAAGGCCCCAGTTGTAGACTGCAAGACTTTTATTTTTTGAATAGTCTTTAATGAAGCTTTCGACGCCCATACCTCTTTTTACTTGCGATATAGGTACTATAGGGCAAGTTTTGGATTCGTGCAAAAAAAAATTTCGAGATAACAATCAAACATGACATTACGATGATAGAGAACACAAAAAAGTGGGTGGCACAATTCTGTCTGTCTGTCTGTCTGTCTGTCTGTCCGTACCTCAACCTACAGCCTAAACCACTGAAGCAATTTTCTTCAAATTTTGAACTTAATGTTTTTTTGTAACTCTCCAGAGGGGAAATTGAAATTTTTTTTTTAGCTCAAAAAATAACGGTACTTGCCATACAACCGTTAAGGAAAAGCTTATTTATCTCAAAAACGGCTCCAACGATTTTGATAAGAAAAAATCAGTGTATTATTGTAGATATGATATACCTTTTAGTAAAAAAAAAATCACCAAAAACATTTATTAACGGTACCTGTCATATAACGGTTTTTTTGATTGTTGGTTTTCTCATTAACCGCTCATCCGATTTCAATAAAATTTTTTGCACAAAAGCTTTGTTAGAATATAAATAATACTGCATACCAAAATATTTGAAAAAATAAATTTTGGACTTTTAAAAAAAGATTCAAAATTTTTTTTGGAAAATTCAATATTTCAAAACGGGTTGATGAATTATTTTGAAATTTCAGTTTTAAATGTACATATATTAATATATACTCAAAATTGGCATACCAAATTTTTTTTTTTTAAAATGTTACAAGAATTTTATATATAAAAAATTAATTTTTAAGAAAACGGCTCCAACGATTTTAATTTTTTTTTTTGCATATATTGATAATTTTTTAAGTAACCAAATGGCATACTTTTTTTTGCGCTCTAAGTTATTTATCAGGCTGTTTAAACAATTAAAAGAACGATTTAAATACTTTTTTATACTTTTTCTATATTTACTTGAATATTTTTTAAAGTTCTTAAGTTCCACACAACTTGAACATAAGGGCAAGTACGTGCGATCCAGTCGTGCATTTTATTTTGCTATCAATCACACCCAAAATCTACTGCGGGCTCTTAGTCTAGCCTTTTCAAAATCGATTAAAAGCAGATGGAGAGGAGAACGGAACTCTATGCATTGCTCTATTATGATCCTTAAGGTGTTGATATGATCTATGCAGGATGAGCCTGCCCAGAATTCCGCTAGCTCGTTCTCGAGAGTAGAGTCCAGATGCACTTTGTTTCGTTCCAAGATAATTTTCACCATTATCTTTGCCACAGCAGGGAGGACACAGATTCCTCTCTAGTTTCAGACAGGTAGGGCAGTAGTGAGTACGGGAACTTATTGCTGCGAATTGCTCGTTTAAGTTTGGAACTAATGCACTACCGCCACTGTCTTGATGGTTAAGTACGGTGGAAAAGTGTTCCTTCCATTTCTGAGCTGATCTTCATCCTAAACCAGCAAAGTACCCTCTAAATCCTGAACCAGATGTTGTTTTCGAGATTAATTTGGACCGATTCCCTGCTGTCATATCTTTAAGCTGCTTCCTCAGCCTGTTCTGAGGGCATTTATTCGACGTCTTTTGTCACGCCTGACACTACGCTGCACTTCATTTCTTTTCCAACGATAATGAGATTCGATGTCAATTCGCTCACCTTCTGAGGCTGCTGCCTTCTAAACACTGATCCAACCAGATGCCAAGTTACCTTGATGCATTTCTATTCGTCAGAGGCTATTCATTTGGCCCTACGATTACTAGCTTGCGCCAGCTCTTTCTCGTATCACTCGAGGCTCAACGCAACGGAGTCCTAAACAAAATAGTTTCTGATTTCTGAAAGTTGATTTTCAACTTAACGTCATCATATTATCACTAAATCTTATCGAAGTCACACTGCAAAAGAATCCTCATGACCTCAACCTTTTGGAGCTGTTCTATATACAATTAGATTATCGGCTTACGTAATTGCCAGAGTAAGAATACATATCAGATCACTGGTGTAAATGCTGAATAGAATCAATGAGTTAACTTCTCCCTGCTGAAGAACTTTTTTAATATTAAAACTTTTGGTAGAAGTTACATTACCACTTTTGCCCCTTTAAGATAAAGACCCTCTAACCATACGGTGTCCAAAGCCTTTTCCTTTTTTTTCCTTTCCCTTTTTCGGGAGAGGATGCACCGCAGCTGTCTTAAACCACACTGGATTATTTATATTATTCAGAACATTGTTAAACAGTGTGGCATAAATATCTACTGCTTCTTGTGGTAAATGTTTAAATACAACGTTGCCATCTATTTTGTCTTCTTTTATGAATAGAAAATGAGCTGGAGCTCCATTTTCGTGATTAACCGGGAAATATGTCCACTTCGCTCGGCGATCATGGGGTTTGCTAAATAATCTTCCCGATGATACCGATGTTCTCTAATGTATGCCATTGCGCAAGGTCATTCCGAAAATAAAGTGTTGGAGCAAGGCTGCAGGGCTCTATTTTCCAGTTCATGATTCGGGCGAATGCACGCATTCACTTTATACACTTGCTGGAAAGAAGCCCCCACAGTGAAGAGTCATCGTCTTGTTAATTTGGAGAAACATACTCGGGTTAATTTGGAGAAACATACTCGGGTCGCTAGAGTTAACGGTCCGATTTTTGTTGTTACAGTTCGAATTGACAACCGCAAATTTTCCTTAATGAGTTTGTTGATGTTATTGATCAACGACTTAAGTGTCTTAATCTCCAGATCGGGGGGGTTGGTAACAGTGCGTCGGTGCAAGTGTTTGAGTTTTGTCAGTAGTCTTCTTTTGTGTCTGTGTAATGACCCAATGGTCGCATTCCGGTACCGACGGTATACGTCGGTTGCATCTCGGTGCTTATATTTCGGTATTGCTCTGTTAGTTGTTCGCTTGATTGTATTATAAATATTCTAGGTCTATATACCCGTGATTTATACCAGTATACTCCAGTGGTATAGTAGTGAGTGTGTGCACCGGAAAATGATCACAGAAGAGGCATAGAAAACACACATTTGGTAACACTCTTTATTGATACGCGAGATGCACCGCCCATAAAAAAACGTTTTAATCCCATTTATTCAGCGATACAAGCCCTGGTGCACTAGGAATGTGAGGGTCATCGAAAAAAGTTTCAGCGCATAGAGTTCTCCAGTGTCGTGCTAGTACGAAAACCTGGAAAGAACCGAATAATGTGATCTCAATTGCTCATAAAAGGGGATTGTTAGCACGACTTTCAGAGACACACTTTATCTTAAGTGGACCTGAAAGAGGCGTGTACCTACTGGCAGATACCGCTGGAGCAAAGTTTTGAAGTGGATGTTATGAAGTGTGGGTTAAGAAAAGATCTAAGGGCACGGAAGCCTATGCCCTCCTCTAAATTCGGTAGTGTAGAATAAAGGGAAAATGTAATCGGCTGTTAGATTTCGGGGGCAACTTCTTTCTGGGAGATGGTACATAACAAGTCAAACCACAACCAAGACAAAGGCTTGGATAAAAATATCACCGTGCATTAGCTAGTGACAAGGTTGCCCCACATCAACGAGCTAAGCACGGCGCGTGACCAGCAGGCCTTTGGTCACTTACGTGAGTAGACCTCCCTCTCGACCCCTACCTGGACGGGTCTATGGTTCTGTAGACATAGGTCCCAAAGGTGGAGAAAGTGTAAGGGGAACGTTTGTGAGGAGAGAATAGGCCTTTTGTTGAAACACTCAGTTTCTGTTTTATGGAGATCATTTTTATGATGTGCTTTATTCACTTTGTCTAACATTTTTAAATTCTCTAGCTTGTTTCTAAGGTACTTGTGCTTATGCATGTGTCCCAGGGGTTTTTCAATATTTCATTAATTAAAACTATTCAACATTTACATCTGATAATAAGCTCAAAACTTCTTATGGATCTTCGGTATTTTTTAATTTCTTCATTCAAGTATTTTGCTAAAGTCTTACAATCACTCTTTTGACTTCAGATCTCTTCGAAAAGAAACCTCAGGGAATAACCAAATGCAGTTTCTTCCGTTTAAATTATTTATCTTCACCCATTTTATAAATAAATTTCCATAAACTTAAGCAAATTACACTCCGTATGTTAACATCACATCAACACCTCTCTCCACTTAAACATAGTGTAAGCGTTTCCTTATTATAACACTCTCATTGTGGTTGTTGCATTTCAATCAATTATGTCATTTAATGCGATCACTTGTAAAATGACAGGTGGTGGTGCTGCCGCCTGCCGTCGATACTTATTCCGAACCATTTTGTAGGAAACAGCGAGCGTTCAACTTCACTTCAAATTTGATTCAATTAATCTAGTACACGATCTCTGATTGCAACTGAACTAAACTAAAAAAAAAAAAATTAAACTATTTAATCACACCTGCAATTACCATTCTTGTAGCTCATTTCGAAGTGTTGCCACGAAAGCCAAGATAAACGTCAAAGTACACCGTCATTTAAAATTAACAAATAGCGTCCACACGTATTTAAGCCAATTGTTATCCAATCCAATCGGTGGTGTTGGTGGAATTCTTTCAAATTCGATAGTATCTTGAATTTTTGCGTTTGTTTCTGATGGCGGATCAAAGTCTATGATGTCAATTTCGCCATATTAAGAGTTCAAATTAAAGGCAGGAGCAATCGCGAATAGAGTAACAGACGTTTTGACGCATAAAAATAACGTTAACATAACAAAAGAGTGAAACTTACGTTTGATGCATTACGTCGTTGTTGTTGTTGTTATTTTACATCAGCACATCGACATTACTTATGTCAAAATCGAGAGTGCCTCCGGTTGACTGCTAACGAACGTATTTGGCTTGATTACTCATTTGCTAATAAAACGACTCAAGTCAATATCCTGATTGAGCAAATATGTAAATAGAAGAAAAAAAGCAACTAAGCACGCGTTGGGAAAAAGCATAAACACAACACAAACTTGCGGTCTTACCATTTTGGGCAAAGAAAGCATAGCTACTGTCAAGTGACTTGTCACTTTGAGTTTGACAAAAGAAGAGCGATATACACGCATTGATCACAGCTGCCTATGGAGACAACTCGTTGCTAGATGATGAATGAGTTTATATAAAAAAAAACAGCTTAAAAGTTGTAACTCGTTGCCAATAATGGTAATGTTTGTTTTTTTTTCAAAGAAATTTTCAAATCAATGAATGATAAATTGTGGTTCAGTTCAGTGCTGATGATAATTTGCATTTTTAATTTGCTAAGCAATAAAGAAATGTAGTAGCTGCATAAGAAAATTATGTTCGTGTGGCAAAAATATGGACTAAATGGTGGCACAAGCATGGCTTTCTTTTTTCTTTTTTTTTTAAACAGCACTTTGGAATTCCTTTTGATATGCTGCTGGAGTTACCACACCCATTTAATATTAGATAGGCTGGTTTCTTCCTGTAATATTTACACCTGGCCTTAAATGAAAAAAAAAAGTTATTTAATTTTTTTTTTATTGAAAGCATTAAGAGTGTAATTGATACAGATATACGAGTAGAAGCTAGTCTGATAAAAATCGCAGTAGTTGGCCTTAAACGTTTGGAATTTTATGTTTACGCATTAATATTTTTTTTTTCTTCTATTGAGCTTATCTCTATGAATTGATTGCTTATGGAGCACTTTATTTGGTTTAATTAGCTTTTTGCAATGACATGGTAATATGTATGGCTCTACATTGTATAGACTTTAAGGTGTTAAGAAAATCACATAGAATCAACAAAACTGAACAAAATTCTTGACATTCGAACCATTCATAATTGTATTTGCATGCAAAGATTTATGTACGTAGGTACACTTAGAGACAAAATCAGGTATGATAATTAACCAGAAAGTGACCAATGATACTCGTAATGTTGTTAATCAACGCAGGTTGCTTGATCAATCAGCATGGCACCATTTAAATTTAACACTGCCTTTAAATAATTATCATATCCGGCTCCTAATACATGATGAATCACATTTTTCGTGCATGCTGCTTCCAGTCATCTTCTAGACAAAGCCTTTTAGCATCCACGATGAATTTGTTTTCAAACCGGAGGCTCGGTCCTCTTCGCTCTCTAAGACGGGGGCTAAGATTCAAAGACTCTTGGCTGGAGCATTATTGATCATTTGCTCAATCTGGCTACATCCTCTTCTTGGGTACAGCTCATAGATTTCGTGATTGCATCTTTTTCTCCATTTGTCCTCCTCACACACAGGACTAAATATCCATCGAAGAGTTTTTCTTTCGAAAAAGCTCAGTATCAGCTCTCTCTTTCTGCTTATGGCCCAACAAGCAGAACTGCAGTATAAAGCTGGAACTATAATGCTCGGAGGGGCATTTGTAGTCGGAAGAAAACAAGCGAATACACGGAAAGCATAAATGACGCGGCTATAATTGCAGACTGGTAGGTTTTGTCAAGTTTCGTTCAACTTTGCTTACGAGGTGTACTCTCGAGCGCAGTAAAACTGACATCTGGTGAAACAGCAATGCCAAAAAGAGATAGATGATTTACTTTATGGATGTGTTCCCCTTTCGACGGTGCGGAAAGCTAATTTTCGTTGGCTTTTGACATAAACTTCAGTGTCCTTCTGACTATTATAGTTCCACCTTAAGGGTTTTTATATGAGCGTGCACTTCGTCTTTCGTTTGAAGAGCTTTTAACCCATATGTTGCAGCAAACCGAAGTAGTACCGAATTGCTAGGGTCATTCTTCGTCGGATCTCCACTGAATTGTCGTTCTTTGGATAAGTATTTACTTTGATTTAAATAAACTCCTGAATTAAGTTGTGCTATCAACAGTGACGTTTCGTCCTAGCCACCGTGGACAGATCTTTCAATGTTTGTTGATAGCATGTATTTGGTCTTGTCCTCGTTTACTTCAAGATCCACAAGACTCGCTTGTTCTTCAAAAATTGCCGTGAAAAATCTATAACAGGCTGTTGAGAGTAGCTGATGATGTCAATATCATTGCCATACCCTAGAAGTTGTAAAGATCTATTGAAAATAGTGCTTTCAGTGTTAATGCCTGCCCTGAGCATAGTTTGCTCCAGAACGAGATAGAAGAAATCACATGATATCGAATCTCCTTGCTGAAACTCTGTGTATATATGTTTGGAATACATTGGAAGAGCATTTCCCAAGTTGTACATTGTATGGCAAATTTTCCAATGTCACGTGTGGCACAACTGGATCAGTTTTCCCGGGATCCTAAGTTTGGACATCGCCAGTTAGGACTCCTGACGATGAATGCTATCATATGCGTCTTTGATATCGATGAAAAGATGGTGACCCCTGACTTGAAATTCGTTTGTCTTTTCCAGTATTTGAATGAGAGTGAATATTTGGTACATATTATGGTCGATCTGCCTGGCCGGAAGCCACACTGGTATTTGACGAATATAATGTAAGAGAAGGGCTAAAGTCACTCACACAGAGCGTGGGATAGGATCTTGTCATCATCGTGTCCTGTAATCCTGGTTGGGACATAGGGAGCCAACAAAACGTGTCCATCCTTCACGGTCTGCAGATAGGTTTTTAACTTATTTCTTTTGGATTCTGCTCCTGCTAAGACAGTTGATTTCCATGTTGTTTTTGGTCTTCCAAACGGCCGTGCACCCTGAGGATTCCATTCAAAGGACTGCTTTCCAATACAATCGTCTGATTTTCTCAGTGTGTGACCAGTTCAGTGCCCTTTACGGTTTCTTATGCCGGCGTACAGCCGCTCTTGACTCATCCTGCGCCATAATTTCCTCGAATTGGTAGACGTGACTTTCCAGGTTTCGAAGCAGCACGGATTTGATATTGGATTCAAAGAATCTTAGCTTGGTGCGTAGGGAGATTTGCCAGCACGAGCCTTAATAATTCTACTTTCAACGTTCAGATCCGTACCGCCACTTGCAGAAACAACACTGCCAAGGTAGTTAAACAGTTCAATTTCTTCCACTGGCGTGTACTGTAAAATAAAATGCTGCTGTTTGGAGCAGCCTGTGAGCATTATTTGTGTCTTGTTGCTATTTATTCTTACACCACTTGACTTTCCCTTCATTCAGCCCACTGATGTTACACTGATGACATATGTCATCGGCAAAGTCTAAATGACTGAGCCTTTCAAACGGTCTCCACTCAACGGCCCTGTCACTCAATTGGCAATAGAACATCCCCTTGTCTCACACCCTGTTGCACTAAGAAGGAGTCAGAAAGCTCTTCATTGTGTAAAACAAAACACCTTGCGTTGTTGTAGGACTCCAACAATTTTGGGGGGAGTTCCCCGACTAAGCAACGATCTCCATATACATTCTCGGCTAGCTCGATCAAAGGCTTTCTCAAAATCGAAATTCCATAGACTGCTCAAGGACGATACGCAGGGTGTTGATATGGTCGACACACGATCGACCACTGCAGAAGCCAGCATGATGCCTCTTGAGTGTAAACTCGATTCTATCCCTTATCCGCTCGACAAATGATAATTGTCATTTGTTTTGAGGGAACGGATGGAACGGTGATACCACGCCTATTGTTGCAATTCCTAAGGTCACCTTTCTTTGGCAGCCTTAAAATCACAACATCCTTTAGGCCTTGGGAAAGCTTTCGTTTTCCCAAACAATTTGTATCATTGGATGTAGAATACTATTCGTTGTTACGGAATTGGCTTTTAAGAATTCAGCTGGGATTCCATCAATTACAGCTGCTGTTGTCTTTGAGGAGATTTATTGATGCCCCTATAGGACCAGTCAGCGTATCCCGTTAAATTGGGGCACTTCAGTAGGATTAAAAATATGATCCTTCAATCTGCTTAGCTGATTCTCAATTGATACCAAAAGTGTGCCATCCATAGCCATCACAGGATTATTGATGTTGTTTTTTTTTCCCCAACAACATAGGATCTTGTATGCGACGTTAATCAGGGATATGCCTCGATAGTTCTTGCAAGACCAGGGACCACCTCTTTTTTAGGTGGGACATATGGAGCTGATAGACCAGTTATTGGGCATGCTTTCGTCCACCTTTTTCTTTTGATGCATGCACTCTTTCAACAAACCCCCTCCATGCTTGAAGAGCTCCGCTGATAAGCCATCAGGTCCGGCGGCCTTGTTGTTCTTCAGTAGTAAAGTCTATATTTCTACTACATACATATACTGGGTGGTGGTACTAGGTTTCCTTGACTGGAGTTTTGGGTTCTCTTCTTGTCCTTTATCCCGCTCTACCTGATGCCCATTTAGCACCTGCTGGAAATGCTGCTTGAATACATCTACTATTCCCTGTCCTTCAGTTACTAGGATTCCTTCGCTGTTTCGAAGGGCATGCGTTCCAGTTTTAGAGCCAGCAGCCACTGGCAGTCGCTTGGGTTTTTTAATTTTCTTCAAAATCATAATTTTTTATAAAGCTTTTGGGTGTTGTTTTCATTGCAAAACTCTTTTATCTCCTTGAGCGGAGAGGCTGTGCACACTCTTCTTTCTATGCAAGGTCTTCTTCTCCTCTTTTTCATTGCGTGGTACTTTTCTCTCGCTACTTTTGTTTGACGCAGTAGCATATTCGCATGTGCATCTTCTGTCAAGTTTTCCAGCTGTACGCATTTATCAGCAAACCACAGGTTATTTCTCGTGGGTGTTTGGTAGCCATTTGTGGTTTCGGCTGCCATTTTGATGAAATTCTGGGACCACTGGTTGTTGGGATGTGATGTGGCAGGTGAATACACAGCGGAGAGCTCCTTGCTCTCTGTAGGTTCTGGCATTTCCAGGCATGCTAAGGTTCTAAGTTTCTTTTTATTTGACAGTCGAGCAACAATAAGGATATGGTCAGAGTATCAAATTCAACCTTTGCCCCTCAAAAAACCTAAGTTGTTAGAGGCTTGCCTTTCATGAATTAGCACATGATCAATTTGGTTGGCTTATCATCGACCTTTTGTGGATATTCTTAGCCATGGAACCCAAATACTATATATCACCGTATTACGAG
Organism: Dasysyrphus tricinctus; assembly: GCA_963921185.1. Taxonomy (NCBI): domain Eukaryota; kingdom Metazoa; phylum Arthropoda; class Insecta; order Diptera; family Syrphidae; genus Dasysyrphus; species Dasysyrphus tricinctus. The sequence continues at coordinate 117,122,308 of OY992530.1, forward strand.
CTTCTGACATGTCTTTTAGTGAGAGGCTGTTATTATTTGTCTCTTCGTGGCAGCTGTGCCAACCAACTTATCCGCAAAAGTTTTCTTCCTTTCCAATTTGAGCATTGATGTCCCCGAGCCAATTGTTTACATCGTACTCTGGGCAGAATCCGTCCAGGAGGTCATAATACTCATCCTCTACAGAAATTTCTACTCCTTGCTTGTTAGGGGTGTGTGCAAACATATCAGGCTTATATTTTTGAAAGTGGTTTTGATGCGGATCATAGCCAGGCGATTACTTATCGGCTAACGCTCAAAAACTTTGCTTCTTAACCAATTTCCCAAGATGAATACGTGAACTAACAATCACAGCAGTTAAAAATCTCAATTTTTTTTTATCATACCTGATCTTATCCATCGTATGTCTTGGGTTGCGGTAATGTCTGCCTTATACTGCATGAGGACAGACACTAGTTTTTGAGTTGCACCTGGGGCGTAAAGGGTTCCCATGTTCCAAGTAAAATTATTAATTTGGTGTTGCCACAACACCTCTCTGACTTAGAACTCTCATTCCTGATTGCATGTTGTTGGCAGGAATGGAGAGGATCTAACGGGTGATTTTTTAGCTGGTTTGGTTTTGGCGACACTGGTTTTGACAGCTGACGTGTGTTTAGTACCTTGTGTCACTGTCAAACAGCTTCAGTTTGGTTTGAAATTTAACCATGGATCGTCTTACAAATGAACAACGCTTGCAAATTATTGAATTTTACTATTAAAATTCGTGCTCGGTTCGAAATGTTCATCGCGCGCTGCTTCCATTTTATGGTCGGCATTCTCGACCTTCTGAGCAGTCTATTCGGAAGATTGTGACCAAATTTCGCACCAAATCTACTTTGTTGGACATTAAACCACCAACACGTTTACGTACTGTGCGTAGTGAAGAAAATATTGCGGCCGTATCAGCTAGTGTGACAGAAGACCGTGAAATGTCGATTCGGCGCCGTTCCCAGCAGTTAGGCCTTTGTTACAGCACTACGTGGAAAATTTTGGGAAGGATTTGGGCGTAAAGCCTTTTAAGATACAGCTGGTGCAAGAACTAAAGCCAGCCGACCTACCACAACGCCGAATTTTTGGTGAATGGGCTCTTGGAAAGCTGGCCGAGGATCCGCTTTTTTATCGAAAAATTGTGTTCAGCGATGAGGCTCATTTTTGGTTGAATGGGTATGTAAATAAGCATAATTGCCGCATTTGGAGTGAAGATCAGCCAGAAGCATTGCAACAGCTACCAATGCATCCCGAAAAAGCCACTGTTTGGTGCGGTTTATGGGCCGGCGGCATTATTCGGCCATATTTCTTCAAAGATGATGCGAATCGCAGCGTTACTGTCAATGGTGAACGCTACCGAGCGATGATAACAAAATTTTTTTTGCCCGAAATGGAAGTTCTTGACTTGCATGATATGTGGTTTCAACAAGACGGTGCCACATGCCACACAGCACGCGAAACAATGGCGCAATTGCGAGGCGAGTTTGGTGAACAGTTAATTTCACGTTTCGGGCCGGTCAATTGGCCGCCTAGATCGTGCGATTTGACACCATTAGATTATTTTTTGTGGGGGTATGTCAAGGCTAATGTCTATAGGGACAAGCCCGCTTCGATTGACGCACTGGAAGCCAACATCCATGCATTCATTCGTGAGATACCGGCCGATATGTGTGAAAGAGTATGCCAAAATTGGACTCAGCGGATGGGCTACCTGAGACGCAGCCGCGGTCAACATTTGCATGAAATTATCTTTAAACATTAAATTGCAAGGTTCAAACTATCGATTCAAATAAATATTTCATTAATTTTTTCGAATTTTTTGTGTTTTTTTTTTTTTGTTAAAGTTCTAAACCTCTTAAAAAATCACCCGTTACAATTAGTTGGCGAGTCCGAACGGTTAGATGAGAAGCACTAATTCGTGACAACAGATACTCTTGGAGGATTTGTCAGTTCGTCGTAAGAGACAGTACTTCGGAAATAAATATTTTTTGATTAGGTGGCAGCGGCTGGAAATCGAACCCAGACCCTCGGCATGACAGTCCAGCGCACTGACTATTATGCCATGACAGACTGCCCCACCTTCCAAGTACATACTCTACCGAAGCTCCTCGTGTCTCTCTTTTAATCTACAAGCCCAGAGAGCCAATCCGATGCAAGTAGCCAGCTTCAGAATATAAACGCTGCCTTTGGCCCTTAACGCTGTGGCTCCATTGGCAATTTTTGTGGCAATTGCAATTGGAATAGGAATGGCAATTTATTGCTTGGGTGGGCATTTTCATTGCCAGGCAATTTCAATTACAAAAAGTGTGTATAGAAATATTTCACTGCAAATGCAGTCAAATGTTGTTCAAATCCCCTGTTTTAATAAAATTTAATTTGAATTTACTATATTTTGTAATGTGCGTTCTCATATTCTACGATTTAATTGAAAAAATCAATAAAGAAGCCATTCACGATTACGGGGAACCCCATTTTTCCCTAATTTATTGCCTTGACGATGGAAATCAATAATTGCCTTTCATCTTCTAGGCAATATTGCCATTGCCATTGACAAAGCGTCTCCATTTGCATTATTAAAGGCAATAGCAATGAGTGAGGCAATTTATTGCCTCAAATATTGCCAATGGAGCCGCTGGGTAAGAGTTCATCAACCACCATCCCTAGAAAATCTTAATTATTTAATCGTATTTAATGTTAACATTACTTGCTTATGTTATCTACATGGGTTACGTACGAATGACCGACAAAAAAAATGTCGACTGGTTAAAATGTCGACTTTTATCGACTTTTCTGTAAGTTAAAATACCGACTTTGTTTTTACCGACTTATTAAAATGTCGACAGTTTGAAATGTCGATTTTACAAAAAGCCGACTGCCCTAATAGAAGTCGAGAAAAATATCGACTTGTCGGTATTTTTCCCATACAGAAAAGTCGATATTAAATATAAATCGACATTTTAACCAGTCGACATTTTGACTTGTCGATATTTTGTCTGTCGGTCATTTGAAAGTAACCCAAGGAACAATGCTCTGCCTTAAATGTTTGCACGGAATAACTACCTATATAAACTCAAGAATCATAAATTCTTGTCTGATTTTTTAACAGGAACTTAACAGTTTTTTGATGCTGTGGAAAATTTAAGACTATGTTTAAGACACATGTTCTTTTTTCATTCTTATATTAATTAACTCATTTAGGTAGTTATTATAATTATTTAATTTAACCTTTTTCTCAGCTTCAAGAAAGTTCAATAAAACGCTTTTTTGTTGCCTACCTACACTATAGGTACCTAATGTTTCGAACCTTAAACTGCCTCATTTTCTGGATGTATTATTATTGTATTAATATTAAAACACATTACAGACCCTGAATAAGAGGCAATTAAGACATCGAAATATATAGGCAACACAAATTAAATTACAAAAAATGCGATTTATTGAACTATGACAATGCGATATTAAATAAAAATGATCAGATCATAGTTTGGGGAATGATGTTTACAAGCGCGCGCTTGTAAACATCATTCCCTAAACTATGATCTGATCAAAATGTCGACTATCAAAATGTCGACTTTTAAAATGTCGACTGTTGAAATATCGATTCATAAAATCTCGATCACTGTCGACATTTTGAAAATCGACATTTTGAAAAATCGACATTTTAAAAAGTCGGTCAAATTTGTGTCTATATTTTGATCTGTCGGTCTTTTAACCAGTCGAGATTTTTTCTGTCGAGATTTTAAAAGTCGATCTTATGGAGTCGATATTTTAAAAGTCGACATTTCGTACCCAATCCTATCTACATGACTCAATGAGCCTGTTAAAATTATAAAAGTAATTAATACCTAGTTCCTAGCATACATAAATTCTTGGTGAACACTGTCCAAGGTCCTATAAGATACAATCTAAATAAAATACAACATAGTTTTGCTTTGCACGACAATTATTGTAAAACAAACATTTATAACTAGCTGCTGTGATTTCTAGCCCAATGAAATCTGGAACTGAATTGCTTTGGTAATTATTTTAAAACATAAAACCTAAAACCACTCGTGTGTAACCATGGTCGTTAGTAAAGACAGATATCTATAGCAAAATCATAATAATTAAATGAAATAAGAATAACTACGATTTAAAAAAAATTAAACGAAGTGAGAATAATTTCAATTATTTATTTTAAAAATGTCTTTGTTAGATAATAATCCAACATCCCGTTGCACCAAGGTATTAGACACAAATCAAGTAAACAACAACCAAAAACTGGAGTCAAATTAAAGTAGATAAAGTTAAGGGGTATTAGATCAATTAAATGAAGTTAAAGGGACCTGCTTCTCTTTAATAATAAAACTTGACAAAACATAGATTTTCATTCGAATTTTTTAACATTTTTTTACGGTTTTTAAGACTTTTAAAAACAGCAAGGTCCAACTACAAAAACTGTAGTATTTGATTGAATTCGCTCCTCTAGTTAAAAAATCACGGATCACGGATCAAAGATCAAAAAATGGGTCAGGGAATAATTTTTCATTCTATGTTTTCTATGTTTTTTTTTTTTTTACAAAAGTGATAAAACTTCTTTAATATCTTAATATTTTATAACTTAATAATTTTATTGCTCAATAGTTTGCCCTTAATTTGTCATGCAGTGTTTTCTATGTTTTTTTTGGTGCTTTGTTTTCTATTAGTGTCAAGTTAGCAAATCAACTTTCACGAATTCAAAAATGTGTAGGTGCATTACTTGCCATTGATAAGTCGTTAATGAGCTGTGATAATTTTGTGATCTATCGATCAGTGGTTTCTATGTTTTTTTTTTGGATGCTTAACTAATTTGACGTTGATAAGAATGTAGTAAAAACTTTTCATACTAAATGGTTCAGTGTAAGATTCTTTTACCACTTTTCGAGAGGCTCCTTTACAACTTGATATCAAGTTAGCAAATCACCAAAAAAAAAATAGAAAACATATGTAGAACGACAAATTCAAAATTGTCACAACTCGACTAACGACTAATTGACAACAAATTACCCACCTACCCATTTTTCGATCCGTGAAATATGCTTTGCTAACTTGAAACTCATTACTGGCTTGACTATAAGAACTCATTTGCTTCATACATTTATGTGGTAGATGCAGAAGGACAAGAGCTAAAAAAGAACTATTTTTAATAATGTGCTAAAAATTCAATTTATTTTAAGATAAGCTTATGCTTAGCATAAAAAAATCATTACATATCTAAAACTATGTATCTCAAAACCCAAAAACCCCAGAAGCTCAAATAAATATACCCATAAATCAAACTGTCAAAAAAAGAAAAAACAATTTATTCAGACAAGCGTGAAAAAAATCTTCTATCTAAATTTATAGCTTGCTAAATACACATTAATCAAAGAATTTTTTGTAGCTCTTGAGTAGCGAATCTCAAGTCCAAACGTTTAGAAGCTACAATTATGCGGTTATTTTCAGGTGACATTATTGCTTAAGCATTCATTTGGCAAAAGCAAAATAGTATTTAACTTTGTATTGTACCTATATTATGTATGTATGTATGCATGTATGTAATTATGTATATGTACAGTACATACCCAACATAAATGAGTTTATGGAAGGCACATTGTGTAGAAGCTAGAAGTGAACCACATTTTTTATTCAACGTTGACACATCACGACTCGACACTGGTGGGATTTTTTGTAAATAACCTTTAGAGCCTTTTAAGGTTGATCTGACGAGAATAAATGCTCCGGTGGCGGTGGTGCCGATGGTGGCGGTGGCTGTAAAAGCGAGTAAGCTGCAAGCAGCTCCTTGAACATTCAAGTCAAAGCTTTGTCAGCGCGCGAACATAATTTATGCGCAAAAAGTGTAACGAATCGATTTGCAAAATATTTAATTGATTTAAGGTACCTTTGCTTCACTTCTTCCAATAGGTAAACATTATACTCGCACAGTGCCGGAGCGCACAGTAATAAGGCAATGTAAAGAACTAATAGTGGGCGCCAACGTCTGAGTCATTAGCCATGACCCTTGGTCGTTTCTATTAACCTCTTCCCCAAAGATGCTGGTAGATTTATAATCTAGTCAAAAACCTCAGTTTTTCAGTGTGGGATCATCCTAACTTAGGGGTTAAACCAGAGTTTACATCTCAAGCAAGTTAGTTCACCTCGTTTGGTGGGTTTACCATGGAATAGCCGTGTTCCTTTGGGGGTGGCAAAGTTCTCATGAGTAGATGAAAACTATGATCTAGTACTTCCATATATTCATTATCTCATGCGAGTAGATGAGCAGAGTAGTTACGAAATTTAAATCCACCAGAGAGCATCTGATTAGGTTAAGAGATTCTCCTTGCAAATGACATTTTGTTTTCAATTTGTTTACAAATGAAAGAACCTGGTAATTTGAGGCAATTTAGATTTTAATAATTTACTTAGTATTTCACTGCAGTGATGTACATACATACATACATACATTTTTTGAAACTTGATATGTTAAATAAAATAAAATGAAAAATTCTGTTGAAATATTAATTATAAATGTCCCGCATACTTCTGCAGAAGGCCGTGGCTGTCAATCCACCCAAAAAGTATAAATTAGTTGAGATTCTTACTAGAATTCTTTCAAAAGAATAGGGTAAGTCGGTGTAATATGCCACACTTAACAGTAAACAATTGAAATTAAATAGTAAATGACAAGTTAAGTAAAAGATTTTCTTAGTGTAGTTAGGTTGTTGTTTTATTTAATAAATAAAGGAATAAAAACATAACTTTAATACTTTTAATTCATTGCAAATGAAGTTTTAAAAAAACCTTAAAAAGTGGCATTTTACCCACACGTGAGGGTAATATGCCACTTCTCAAGGGGTGAAATGCCAGCAAACATTTAATATGGCATTTAATCGATGGGACATATCGGGCAGATTCCATTTTGGAGAGAGTCCTCGTGCATCCTTGTGACAATTGGAGCATTGCACCCAGTCACATCTGGGTCCATCTTTATCGTATCTGAAAGAAATTAAAATCAAAGGGGGTAATATGCCACTTTGGTGGGTAAAATGCCAGTTGGTACAAAACAAACGTGGCATTTTACCCCAAAGCGTGAAAAAATATAAAAGTATCCCTGACCGAAAACTAACGGAACATATCAAGTCTAGACACAAACAAACATTGAGTACACAAAATTAGTCTTACCATCTTGGAAGAAACCTTCGTATATCGCACCAAAAAACACTAAAAAAAACCGGTTTTAATCGCACTCAATTTAATAAAAACACACTCGAATTTAAACTTTCATGAATATTTTCCAAACCAAACTGCCTAATAACTTTCGCATCCGTGTGCCCAGAAAACTCAGCGTAACTGAGCGAATTGCAATGTCAGCGTTGCCAACATCAACTTAGAACTGCAATATATTGAAAGGTGGCATATTACCCACACTGGCATATTCGACCGACTTACCCTATTCTATACACACTTCCTCATTCGTGCAAAAATCCACTAAATTGGGAATGTGTGTTATTAGAAATTCACCAGATTATAAACACTTGTCAATCATTGTAATAGATTGCTACTAGCGAAGCTAATTTTGTGCATTCCATTGAAAATGGCTAGTAACATGCTGGCTCCACCTGCCATGAACGATGCCAAGACTTTGAACATGTCTAATAAAAATCCAATGGAGCCTGAAAAATCCATGTCTTGTCGACGACATGTCGAAGAAAACCAACTTTTGAACAAGACATGAACGCTGTTCAAAGCTTGCCATGAGATTTGACGTTTCACGTGCGTGTGAGTTTTTTTCAGGTTTTCCTTGTATCTAGAGGTAGCTTGATATTTAAAAAGGTCTTTCTACTGTTATCTAGAGTCTAAAGGGCGTGTATTATTGCAAAAGATAGAAGTAGTGGTGAGAGGGAAATGAAACGACATGACATGAACTGCCCAGTGAGAAAAAATCTGCTGATTATTGATTGGATTGTGGTTGTGATGTTGGGCATCTGTATGTCCTGTGGAGTCGGGGTGTGAACTACTCATGAGTACATTGCTACTGCCAAAGGAACACGCCTAATGGAACAGATGTTTCTGACTATTCTATTCTATATTCTATTGAAATCGATGTGCAAAGTTAAAGGATTTTCGTAGTAGTATACCATTTCGATATGGTAAAAGTGATTAATCAATGGAGTTGCACTTCAAATTCAACCGATTTCTTACATCCTGAATGCCAAAGTCAATCCTTCACTGACAAAATGGTACTGAGCTGATTACTGCTAACTGATAATTTATTTGTTTAATTGATTCAACTCAGAATTTGGTTAGCACTGATAAACTGGCCCTTAAATAATCTAATTAGCAATATTGATAGTTAGCAATAATTATTAAAAAATGATACATTAATTAGAATATATTTTGATTAAAAAGCACATTCGATGATAAACTTATTATACAATAAGTATTGATTAAATATAATTAGCTGTGAAAAAACTGTCCCTGAATTTCCTTTCGGAGTTCAATTGCAGCATAGTCCAACCCTGATAAATAAATTCAATTTGTATAGAAAAGTGGTAGGATAACAAACGAAAGCTGATTGTGTGTATTTCTTATAATAAATCGTGATACTTTAACTTTTGATTTAGATCAACAAGAGTTTAAATGTTATTTATTAGACACGTATGCATTACAGAAAATTATGAGTATTATGGGCGGATAAATTATATATTTTAAAAATAAATGAATAATTCAAATGAATAGCAATGTATATAGGCATATATTATTTTCTTTATAAAATATTACAAATATTACAGTTAACAATATTCTGAGTAGTTGAAGTATAATCAAATTAAAAAGGAATGCCAGTGTGGACTTAAGTGCTTTTACATAATGAGCTGCCAATTTCGAATTGCAAATGTTCGTGAACTTTTACATTTCACTTTATTCACATGAGTTATATGTATTGTCGCCGACAGATGCGAATTGTCATAGAATATAAACCGCTAAAATGGTTGCTAAAATTAAATGTGAGGTTATATTCGAGTCAGTTTTTGATGGTGGAATGTGTCCTGATGTTGTGAATTGCGAATTAGCATTTGACAGTTCACAGAAAGTATCTGGTCGCATAAAAAATATCAAAATGGTGAAATGCATTTTAAGCATATATCATAAACCAACGAAAAGTAAAAGTTGTTCAAATTTGAGGTATCTTTATAGATATGCGTATATCCCTAAACACTTCTGCCAACAGCTGCAATATTATCACTTGAACGACCACTGTGATAGTAAATTCTTGGAATGAACCAGCTCATATGAAATGAATCATCATTCTCCGTTTTGTACTCCAATTTCACTTCACTGAAATCGAGATGCACTCGGGAGCGCTCCTCAGTTAATGAAACTTGAAATTGAGACATGGGCTTTGTTTTATTATGATCGAAAAGGGGACAAAAAAAGCAAATCCAAATAAACTGGCGAATTCTCGATCAAACACACAAATAAGAAAACAGAGTTCGATAAAAGTGGGAGGGGTTCTAATTAAATTGGACTTAATCAGAGCAAAAAGCTAATAGAGCCAGAAGAATAAAAAAACCTCAGCTAAAGCGTAGTCTTCAGATCTCGTGCTAAAAAAAATGTATACCAATATTTTTGCATGTCAAAAATGATTGAGGTGAAATTCAAAATTATTTGATTGCATGATTGGTTTACAGTTTCAAGTAGAAAAAAACAGCAATTGCTATCAAGAAATGTCATGCAAAACAATGGACCGGCAATTGTTTTGCGTGCAAAAAAAAGTGTGGTGACTAAAATATATTTTCCAAAAAAAATAATAGGTATACTCACCTGGAAGCATAATTTGCATGCAATTATATTATAATTCATTGATTTAGGGTAAATTAATGACTCAGTGGATGGTTTCGGCTAAGGCATACATTTTTGCCTTGCATATTATTCAATATGTTGGACAGAACATATGGAAAATTGTTTTGAAAATTTTCATTTTTTTTCGCATGGGGAAGTGTAAACTATGCTTAACGCACAAGTACCTATTATTTACCAATGTATATTTATTTTATACAGTTTCTTATTAATTAGCAAAACTATACCTACTTATGAAGGGCTCGGCTGAGCGATGCAGATATGCATCAAATATTTTAGGTGTATAAACACTTTATTTAACATAGTAACTTTGTTCTGCAACCTAAAAAAAGAAAACAAAAATTAAGGTACTTCTTATTTAAATTTAACATACTTAAGAATTTCAATTTAAAATACATATTTTTGAAATGTTTTCTTTTTTTCTTTCTAGGTAAGACTTTGCTTGAAGCATATTACTTAAAGGTAAGTCAAAAAAAACTGCGATTCATGTTGGTTATTTCACATTTAATGAGAACAAAGTCCCTCGGTGGACTAAGTTCCCGGGGACTTAGTTCCCCGCACCTTGAGAGTCATTTTTGTAATCCTGCCGCTTGGGCGTTATTATCAAAATAGGCGCCCAATCTATGAAAAATTAAAAATAAAAAAACTTGTTAGTTACTTGGGAAATTTCCATGATCAAAATAACGATTGCTATCTTAAAAGATAGGTGTTGAGTAGACGCAACTTCAGGGAAAATTTGAGTGCTGTTACTTTTCGGTAACATACTTTTGTATGTCGACGGGAACCTCTTCTTTTTTGATAATCTTTAATATTTTGAACATGAAAAAAGTAGCGGAAACGCCTCCAGCTGCCAAAGGCGAATCGGGAAATAATAACCGATACCTTAAAAAATTGGTGTTGAGTAGAAAGTCAATGACGCCACTTTTCGTAAACATAATATTTTTGATGTCAAAGCTTGCATTTTACATATTTTCTCATCAAGTGTTTGGCATCTTAAGGCGGTTTCTCATATTTTTTCGTGTTTCAAAAATTAAAAATAGCCAAAAAAGTGGCATACAAGTAAAAGCATATTTCCGAAAAGTGGCAACACTGAAATATTATCCAAAGGGGTTTCTACTCAACACCTATCTCTTAAGACATCACCCGTTATTTTTCCAACACACGTTCAGTGTTTTGAGGCGTTTCCGCTAAAAATATTTACAATTACCAATAGAGTGGAAATCCCACCCGTTGACATAATAAAAGTATGTTCCCGAAAAGTGACAATACTGAAATTTTATCCAGAGGTGCTTCTACTTCAACACCTATCTTTCAAGGCATCAATTGCTATTTCTATCATGGAAGTTTTCCAAGTAATTAACGAATTTTTTATTTAACTATTTTCATTGATTGGGCGCCATTTTTGAAAATTGCGTCCAAGTAACAGTTACAACTATGACTCCCAAGCTAAATAAAATCCTCAGCATGTCGAAAATAAAATAAAGAATATAAAAGTAAGGCCCACCGCGTTAAAAGCGCAGGGATTTCAGTTTCCTGATGGGACTACAGATTTGGGGCCGTTATTGAAAATGGCGCCCAATCGACAGGATTACAAAAAATGACTCCAAAGCTATATTTCATCGTAAGTGGCTAACCTTAAAGCAACACGAGCGAGTACACTCGCTAGTGAGTTGGGTACATACAACACATAAAATAAATAAACAATAATTGACCTTGAGCCCACTTCAGGACAATCATCATTTTTACATACAATAACTGTCAAATCACTCGCTTCCCAACTGGCTTCAAGAAAGGGAAGTCAGTAGTTGACGACCAAATAGGAATACAGGAATAGTTACTTGCCAGCGATTACTCGCTCATACAGCCTCAGTCTTTAATCGTAACGAATTATGGAATTTCACAAGTTAATATCGAAAGCTTTCTTTTGTCGTTTTCTTAAAAGTCAGGGAAAGTTGATTTTTGTCATTAAACAAAAACAATTATTGAAGCTTTTTTGTAAGGGTCTAAAATATGAATCGGTTTTGTGTGGCTGTAGATAGGAGTATTAGATTGATTTTTAAAGTGCAGAGCAATTAAATACGCAACCTCAAACCTTAGCTTATTGGTTTCCTGAACGAAGTTGACTAGAGGAATAACACAGGCTTACAAATATCAGTAACTTTTTGACATTAGCTGCGTTTTATTATCTCTGGGTCTGGGTCGAGGTTATCTTTTAACATGCATTACAAAAACAACATGGGATCTAGGTTTCTATCTAGGTTAATTTCAATAACCCAGATAGAGGTTTCTACTCTGACCGTCAGAGGGCTATTTACCATTGTGAATGGATGTCAGCGTTTTGTCAGCAGTATTAGGAATAGAGAGGAAAAGAGACAATTGCTTACATGAAAAACAAATAAACATAAGAAAAAAAGAGACTGATATACAGCACTGCTTTTGTACTAACCCACATCGTTTTATTTTCACGAGGTGAACCATATGGGTTTTGAGCGATAATAAAACGCGGCTATTGTAGTGTAACAATCATACTGACATGCAGTGTACGTATATATGTATAACTGATAAGCTTATGTAATGCGCTAAGCCTCCAGTCTTATGTACTTGCACAGCATGTCACACCTAGCTCTTAAGTTATGTTACACAGTTGATTAGTTGTTAAGTCAGGCCATTGAAGTACGGTCAAATAAAGATAAGAATTGTAAAACGAAACCTGTGTGTTTAATTTGGAACATCACAGACATGAAAAGAGTAAAGAAAGTTTCTAGGAATACTTTTCGTCGCTGCCTGAGCTCTAATACATTATATATAATCCATTTTTTGCTATCAGCTTGGGTTTCAATTCGAGATATTCCCGTAAGAAAATTAAAAAATGATCATTTTTCGCCATTTTTGAGGTTATCTAAAAATATGAAGTAACTTTTCAGTTCAATAGCTACCAAGGGAAAAAGAAGGGGAGACAAAACATAGCCTTGCGGCATACTTCTACTAGCTTATGGGGAGCTATTTTCAAAACAACGCTGGTGCCTTTATGTACACTTTCAAAACACTCCATGAAAAAAAATGTCATTAGGCAATACTGTTTTTAAATTTTCTTTGTACAATTTCTTAAGCTTCACTACGACTAGCCTGGCCACACAGCCTTTGGCATAATGATCATTGCTTTCATTTCCAATTGAAAGCAAAGCGTTAGGGTTTTTTTCAAACATTTGAAAATTTGACCAAAACTGACAAATTTTTGGAAATTAATTATTTCACCAAACAAAGCCCTTTAACCTTTAAAGATATCACATTAGGTTGTAGATGTGCCAACATTGTAAAAATTGCCCTCTATATCCCGAAAAACGACCCTGGTATACTCTCAATTATCTAAAACATGATAGATAGATGAAGGCAATTGTTAAAACCATTAAATATAAAAAATTATCAAATATTATACATTTTTGGCATTCGAGGGCGTGCTATTAATAGTTAAACATCATTAAAAAATTCACTTACAATATAGCTATATAGGTACCTAATTTATCTTCCCATTAAAATCTGATAAGCCATGCCAAAACCCAACACCATCCATCATCGATTATAATGTTTACATCACCTCTATACCTATTGCATTAACGCACTGTCAAGTTCAGATCAGGTTCAACAAGACTAGCGGGATAGCACCTACTCGTTCTCGTATTATTGTTTTTTTTTTTTTTCTAAAATCATTAAAGTCGTTTTTGAGATGCTTTTACTTTCAACAAGGCAATGCCGATTGAAACCAGATGAAGAAAAAAGAGGATTTTTCCCATTCCAGTGGCCATAATACTACAAACTCCAAATCAAGCTGAGAGGCACATGTTTATTGTTTTATTTTTATCTTTTTTCCAGACTCGTGTCCGAACATTAAATTATGCGTTGTAAATTGTTGGTAAAAAAAAGTAAGCACACAACCAAAAGCCAGCATGTTCGTGTAGTGCGTGCGCATTACTTAAATCAAAACAAGTTCATCCAGACGCAAGGTAAAAAGAAAGTCGCCGCAATCCAGTCGGTTGATGATGGTTTAAAAGAGATTGCCTTTAGGAAAAAAAAAAATTATGCAACTTCTGTCAAAGTCAAGGTCGTCCAATATAAAGAGATGATAAAAATTTAAATATAGTAATTGGCATCTTCATTTTGGATCCCACGATCCACGTTAATACGAGCTTAAAAGACTGGTTGAGTTGTGAAAAAATTTGTCTGGAACTGGAATATCTTTTGGGTTGGTACCTATGGAAAATTTCCTTAGACAGTTGTTAATTATATGTATTTATGGATGAACAAGCTAGTAGTGTACTTTGATGAAAGTGAAATCAGCCTATAAAAATACGGAAATACTAGGCAAACACAATCTGTCTGTGGATACACAGTGGGGTAGGCTATATTCGTAATTTATTTTATTATAAAATGTTAATTTATAAATCAATCTATTCATTTCACAACTTCCGATCGCTCTAAATAATAAAAGAAATGTTGTATGTAAAACGAACAATGCCAAGATGACGATGGAAGTTATTTAAGAGAGCATGGAGTTTTGTTCTCAACTCGGTCAATGATATAGTCGATGTCTTTCTAAACAACATCCATCTCTTGGTACACTCGTAAATAGATTTCGCAGTTGAACCTTCTCCTTCAATCGCCGCATCTGGAGCATCGAAGAATATTGCTTTCAATACAACCCAGTAAAAGGCTCTTCTTCACTGCGTATAATCCAAAACTTAGTCCTGTTAAGCAGGACTGGCACTTTGTCTTACGTGAGGAGCTTTGATCAAATTTCTTTCTCCAAACCTAAAAAGCAAACAATATTCAAGCTAGATGAACTCTTCAAAACTACTTCAAAGTTGCTGCAACCAACCGTTATGATTTATCCTAGCCAGTTAGAAGATGCATGAGCATGAACATGAGCCTCGTCTAATACTCGTTCACTTCAAGACCAACCAGTTTCACCTTGTTTTTGCCATTGAGGGAGCAATGATATCGACGGCACCACAATACACCATAGTGATAGTAGTTGGATGGATCAGTTGAAGATAGTGCCTCCGTGTGAACATGCCAATTGCTTCGGAACTAGGTTGAAAAATCACATGGTTGCACATCTTCTTGTGGCAAACCTATGCATGTTTGAAATAGTCCAGAGGAGCTTTTCCCTGATTGTTCATTACACCACGTTTCTTTTGAATAACGTGATAAAACAAGATCAGACTTTCCGGGATTCTGGGTTCAGCAATCTCCATATAAGGTGCTTGACGGCGAAAGCTTTGCCATTTTTAGGTCGATTCGTGAATTGAAATTCTTTCATCTATGCTTCATTGTGAAGATTTGGCATTTAGTCAATCTGCTAGAGGCTGGAAGCCAAATTGATACTTGTAGAATAAAGGTTTGCCGGAAGGCTGAAGCGCTCACACATTATTGAAGACAGTCTTACATGCGACGCCACTCTTCATTTGTTATTGCAGACCAAAGGTTAACCGTGTTTATAGACCTGATGTGTACCTGACTCTCTCATACTCATACAAGCTTCCTTCCATCCATCCATGATACTTGGTTGATGATTTCAAGCTTTTGCCTTATCAAAGATCATCTCCGTAT